>JAMPIV010019388.1:0-68246 GCA_024509875.1 Oreohelix idahoensis | reverse complement strand
TCCTATCTTTCATAGTCTTGTTGTTGTTGAAATACTTGTACCTTTTTCATCATAGTTTTCATTTTATTTCTACCCTCTTTACTCTATTAGTACTCTTTAATCACACCTTGGATATTTCCCATCTATGCGCTTTGATGGAATGTTTTATTTAGAAGTCACCTGGTTTGTTAACCAGTTGTTGTTTAGCGCGGGTCATGGAAACATGGGCAAAAGGAAGAATTTGTTTGTTAGCTCAATGCCCTGTGTAAATACGCGAGTGTCACCACAGTTTTGATACAACAAGGGCCAGCCGGAGCAATTGAAAACAAAGGACTTGCGATACGCACCGAAGTGCTTGTTACCAAACTGTATACTTTTTGACGGCGGTAGAAACCCATATGTCGTGTCTGTGGCGAGACAGTGAGTGCATAAATTGAAGGAAACCGCCTTTGGGCCATACATCAAGAAAACAAAAGACGACACGCTAGGCAGACGACTGCAGGGGAAATTACTCGAAGGCGCAAATGAAAAATAACTTTGTACTAGAAGTACTTAATTTCTCTGTTAAGTGGCGAATTACAAACCAAGATTATTGTTATCACGGGACATCCAGCATGAAACCGAAGAGCTTGTTATGGGAGTCCATCCACTTTTAACGTTTGACGGGCACTGAACTCGTAATCGAACATGCCGATGAGATATAGCACGATGGAAGACGAATTAGTGGATCAGAGGGTGCGGCTATAGAAACCGCCTAAGAATGATCAAATTTTGGCAATCAGGAAATATAAAGACACTTTCGATAGAAGTCAGTACGTTTTACAACATCCGAGGAGCATAGTCGAAGAATTTCCTAAGCGCTAGCCTGTTCCATTGTTTCATTCCAGTTTGAAGGATAATTTCATTTCAGTGGAATTTATAGTCGAAATGTGTTTTTAAGGATTTTTTGCGAAGGGAAATTTAGAACAATTATTAATAACTTTTATTTTTCATTATTAGTGGCTGCTTTTTGCCCTTAGCCTAACAGCTAAATGTGCGAAAGACTTTTTTTTCCGTTAACTGCACCGTCCTAGTTGGTAGCGGTAGAAGAGAGCTATGAAGTAAGCCTTTGCTAACTTTACATGTAGTGTTGGGTTGAGCAATCTAACTTTTGAAGTGAAGACAGGTGAACGACAGGGCTGCCCCTTATCAACAAATTTATTTTTGACATTCAAAGATTGGGTGATGCGCCAGACAACAGAGGGCAGTCCAATGGGAATTAGACAACGTTGTCTACACTGAAGATCTGGAATATGCAGATGGCATTGCACTACTCACATTTCACATCATCACATCCAAGAAAAAACAGATAGACTGAAAAAAATATAGCCAGCAGGTGCGCCTGAACATCAGTCTAAAGAAGACAGAAGTCATGACACTAAATGTGGGCAGTCATGAGCCCGTAGCAAGAAAGAACCAGAAGCTGGAACATACTGACACATTTACATACAGGATGCACAGTAAGGTCAGACGGCGAAACAAGCAAAGACATCAAGAACAGAATGAATAAAGCGAGAACATCCTTGGCTAGTCTCAACAACATCTGTAAGTCTTCCCAGTACAGCAGAAACTTCAAATTAAGATTATATGTGAGCTGTGTACTTTCTGTGCTTCTCTATGCTGGAGAGTAACAGAGAAGAAAATGTCGAAACTCTCCTCTTTCCACACAATCTCCCTAAGTAAAATTTTCCAAGACATTTGGCCGTATACTACTGTTACGGGTTGCCTTCCCCTGCTCTGCGTGGTCAACAATGGTCAAAACCTAGAGTATCGTTTGTGGGTCTTCAAAGGTATCTACCTTCTCACATTATTACTCTTGGCAGAGATGCAGATAGAAGAACGATGATGCTTCTACCTCGAGGGAGTATTCACACGATATTCAGAAATCAAGAACAATGCTGAATAAGTCTTAGCAATGTTAATTTTTTATCTGCCTGCTGCTGCCTTTTGTGAAGGATTTCTATTATTAGCTCGTACAAGCCCCTAACTGATTTAACAATAAAATGCTACTTTATTAGCTCGTTTATCTATGGAAAACTCTGGTTCATACATGTGCACTTTTCTCTATAATAATTAAATCAAATATGAATTTATAAAAAAAAATAAAAAAATATAACAAATTTTATTATGAATTATCTTTTAACAAAGGTAAAATAAATAAATGATTGATGAGTTAATATTGATTTCTTCATTGATGGAAATTTTGAATTAAAAGAGTTTTCACATTGAATATGGCCCTGATAATTTTCACTGAGAAGGGTGTAGTCTGTTGGCTGCTGACAGCTCCGTCAATCTACGATATCTGTGGTGGGGGCACGTCCCAAAAACGCGTGTGCAGGGGTAACCGCTTCTGGGGTCAGTTGCGAGTATCTTCACAGGCCGTTGAAGGTAGGCGTCTCGTGTCGACTACAAGCTACGAACCACATATTTGTCTCCCAAACTGGTATCGTAGACTGGTACCACAAATGGTCTTGTAGACACGTACCACGAACTTTAGAGGAAAACACAGGCCTCTGCTAAGATTTATGTTTTCTTATACTAATCAGGCGCTTTCCCGCTGTCTCTTCCAACGACTCTTTTTCTCAGCAATTGTATCCCCTCTCAGTATACAGTATAGCTTATTTGTTATAATACAAATTCACCATTACTTTCAGTTAGTCTGAGCGAAAAGTATGTCTGGACAGCGGAGAATGCAATGGCTTGTGCCTCAGTGAACATGTCTAAGTACACATATAACGTATTACAAATGATAATAAATATATACACATGATGTCATCATCATCCACATTTTGCTCCATTCGGTCTGGGGTTACCACTGCTTTTGGTTCACTGTGAGAACTAGCACGAAGCAATCACCAGCGCTTTGCTGTGGTGGTTAAGGAAAAGATAATTTTCACATGCTGAGGTTGCGAGCCTCGTAAGGACCTGTATAACTATCAGCAAGTTCAAACATGTCAAATTCAAAGAATATAATATATGTTACAACTCACCCCAATAACTTTTGGGAACTTTAGACTTCTTGCTCAGTTGAATAGACTTGTCAACTTGATGCAGATGCCTTGAACACGCGCCTGGGGTATTATTTCTATTTAGAATCCCTCTGTGACTTGGGAGTAGGTTCTGTAGAAGTCCGGTTTCCATATTAACATGTAGAGTTTCCTTGCTGTAGTGTTTAAAGATGTTCCAATGCGTCCGGTCCTATAAGGTCCAAATTCTTAATTCTATTCTTTCCTGACTTTAGTCTGAGCTGTCTACTTTAACGATTCTGGAATGCAGTACCGTATACCTAAAATATGCTACGTTATGTCGCAGCTTTCGGCCCAAGCTTCCGTATGGCGTTTCCGACAAAACTTCCAATCAGAACGAATGTATATTCGCATCCCAAATGCCAGTCAAAAGCATTCAAAGTGCATGTTATGATAACTCTCCTCATGGAATTTTCTGCGTGACTCATATGTTTGTGAAATTCAAACAGTCACTTTCCATATTAGGAATTGTTATTTCCGTTGATGATCGGTCATGGTCACTATTATCACATTTTTAACTCACTTCTTTAAATGTCTCCCAAGATTGAGATTATCTGTACTTATTATCACAGGTAATTTCAGAGGTATGAGTGCAGATTATCAGACACTCCCGATCGCTTACGTTAAAGCTGGAGCGATACAAATAAGTTTGCCCGTCTAGGCAGACGTGGTTCTGCAACTAAACCCGTATTTCAAGTTCATATTACCTGGAGTCAATCTGGTTATTATCACGTTTAGTGATTTAATTAATCTTTCGGGTTGGTCAATTACACCTTGACCTGACATGAATCGAAGTGTGAACATGTAAACAGTGATGGTAGTACGGATTTCTTGGCTCCGACAATGAGAAATAGCTAGAGAATGGGAGAATTTATTTCTTCAAAGTAATGAGTAGTTATCTAAATGAGGTCCTTCCACTGCAGACACTTCTCGTCATACATCAGATGTTGCTGTTCAAGACACTTAATTCACCAAGACAGGTAGCCACAATGATATTATCAGACGAATGAATCACACACTTCCGTCTGTTATGCCTCTTATAATAAGCTGTTGTTGTGACTCTCTCGGATAACAACCTGAAAATATACACAGCTTATGGTATCTGGTTCCTACCACCAAGATGATCATCCGAAGATGACGGGCCACTATTGAAAAGAGTCCTCATTTAGACAACATAGTCTATGAGGCCGTGATCATATCAATCAAAGAAGTAATGGCATACAATCAATAAAATACAAGAGTAGACTATAGATAACATTTACACATTTTTCTGAATTCTGTCCTGATCACTTCCCTTTGATCGTAAGTCATGCTAAACGTGGTTTCCCTTTAAAGATGTTGCATCAACGAAATTTTAAATTGAACGAAGGAAGCAAAGAAGCAGTGGAAGAAGAAGAAGAGGAAGAAGAAGAATATGAACTCTTTGTCATCCAGCATTTAAAAGCTAAGCGCTGAAAAGCACTATAAGCTCTTATAGCTAGTATTGCGCAGTCCTGACAAAGACTTGTAGCTGCCTCATGCTGTTCAGGATTGTTCAGGATATATTCAGTTTGGAAACCAATTTCAGTTTTCAGCACAGGGTTTAGAGTACCAATAGTATCAAAAGGTAATTCAAAGTAAATTATAACATTAATATTAAATATTACAGCAATTTACAATACACGAAAATACTTGTAACCCAACGATTAATACAAGTTTAACATACAATTCAGACACATTATTGCGGATCTGAGCTTTTCGCTTGTTCAAGTCTGCTCACAAGCAGATCTGCTTTGATTTTCTCAGTTATGTTATTATTCTAACTTATCCGTCATCCAGGAAGAAGAATCTTCTTTTCCTGAGGTACAGTTACCGTTACCGGTACCAGTAGTTCAACCTACTGAATCTTGGCGGGATGTAACCATTTCTTCAACGGTTACACCGCAACAGCATCTACAGGTTGCTAATCTATTACAATCTTATCCAGATGTGTTGACCGACGTCCCGGGTCGCACATCGGCTATCAGTCATGACATTACTCTCAGTGACGATACACCTATTCGTGTACATCCCTATTCGGTTCCTTTACATTTCCTTGCTAAAACTACTAAGGAACTTGAACAGATGTTGTCTCTGGGAATCATTGAGACTAGTAATTCGCCATTCTCTTCTCCATTAGTGATTGTCCGGAAGAAGGACAATAACATCAGACTTATGTGTTGATTATAGAAAATTAAATGCTAAGACTATAGTTGACAGCGAACCACATCCACTTATCGACGACTTACTGCCACGTCTATCCAACGCAACTATATTTAGTAAGATAGACTTAACTAAAGGTTATTGGCAGATACCACTGACCGAAAAGGCTAAGTACTACACCGCATTTTCCACTCCACAAGGTCTATACCAGTGGAATGTGATGCCTTTTGGGCTTGTTAATGCGCCAGCTACCTTCATTCGCCTGATGCGACAAATTTTATCAGGTAGACCAGACGTTATTACATATATTGACGACATATGCTTGTTTAGTTCGTCGTTTGAGGAACATGTTTCGGGACTTAGATATGTTTTCGACACTCTAAGGAATTATCATCTAACTGCTAAACCTACAAAGGTGCAGATCGCGTGTAATGAGATAACCTTTTTGGGACATACCATTGGAGCGGGATATATCCGAACGTTACTTAGTACGGTCTCCAAAATTCTAAACATAGCAGTTCCTCAGACGAAGAAACAGGTCAGGAGTTTGTTAGGACTTGTTCAATATTACAGTAGATTCATACCAAACTTGTCATCCATCACGGCTGTATTGTCTTCATTGTTAAAAAAAGACATGCCGGTGAAGGTGACATGGACTGGTATATGCAATGAAACTTTCAACAAAATTATAAATTTGTTTTCGCATGAACCAATTTTAAGACTTCCCGATGCTTCCAAAAGATTTTTCTTACGAACAGATGCTAGTAACTACGGCATCGGTGCATGCCTGCTCCAGAACCATGATGGGGTTCTACATCCTACCTTATATATTTCAAGAAAGCTAAAGCCGGCAGAAACAAAGTATTCCACAGTGGACAAGGAACTTTTATCACTTATATGGGCAATCACGAAACTAGAGAAGTTCTTGCTTGGTGCTCCATTCACCATACAGACTGACCAGCGTGCTGTAGCATCTTTGCGTAGATCAAACCACAAAAGTCCAAAACTCGCCAGATACGCGATCATCCTGCAGCCATTTGAATTCTCCATTGAACCTATTCCTGGCACTGAAAACATTGTGGCGGATGCTTTGTCACGTAATCCTATTGACGACGAATAATCAACATTGACATTCCTAAAATACGTCAATCATCACTACATTGGATAGAACGAAGTATCAACTATAAGGGAACTAACCTTGACTTCAATTTAATATTTATAAACACTATATGCATCACAGAATTGAACTAAAGACAATCAAGGTATGCATATTGACATTGAAACTTCGTCTAACGTCCATACACAATATATGAATATTCGTTGAACAATCATGGAACAATATCTGACGACAAGTCGAACTTATTATCCTATGTGCACTTAATTCTTGGATCCTAGGATAATTGACATTTCTGTCCGACGTAAATGTTTCAACACTTTGTCTAAAAGAATTCATCAGGATCAGGACTACGGATGGATCATCATATCCTATACTAATTAATTAGTTAACTTAACTTCTTAATTGAATTAATATCAATAAAATGAAATGTGAGAAAAATGAAATGAAAAACAAAAAAAAAAGAATGAAATATGAAAAGAAGAAATTATGAAAAGAGAAAATAAATCTCACACAAGTATTAGATTAATATTTTTTTTTAATGTACCTATACGTTATTTAGTTAGTTAAATTAGATAGTTATTATTCACTAACACTTAACACACACAATTAAGTTAAACTTATATTCGAATTTCTTTCTATTTCTTCTCACTTATTTGTCTTTTCTTCTCTCATAACATCGCGTTACATTAGAATCTTAATAATTTAACTCTTAGTTTAATTAATTAATTTAATTTTAATTAGTCAAATTAATTCCTATATGACATACTAATACGACAGACCTTACTTTAATTTAATTCTATCATTCACATTTGACATTGGACATTTTATTTAGTTGATATAATAATATGCATAATATTGATATATAATATGATTAATGTTAGATGACTATGACAAATAGTTAGTTGACATGACCGCGACACGGTTCTACTCAGAACATCGTCGGCCATATGTCACAATTGTGTTAAATTTTTTTGAAAAAATTGTTAAGTCGGATAGATCTTGAAAAAAAATCTATCGATTTTTTTTCCCCCGGTGTACAGGGAATTGTTACGGTATATGTTATTAACGCCGTCTGCTAAAGGTTAGCAGACGTGCAATTGTAAAGGTTAAGACATTTAATATATTACGATAGATGTTTCAATTATTGAACGCTCCATACACGATCGATTATGACGTGTCTAGCGTTGTTTGGGTCACAGTCGGTAACTAGGAGACGCTACCCTTTGTTACTTGACCGCCAAGCTGAATAGCTGCGTTTTCTAACCTTCCAATTCAATGGCATGATATAGCCATTTATATGTGCATTTATGATGGACCAGGGTCAGTCCTAGAACTCTATATGAGAGGAAACTTATGGAGGTTAGTGTTTAACTAGAATCCTCAGAAGGAGGAGAATAATCGTCCAATCCGTATGAAATATTCAGACTCGCAGTCTCACTGTCGGCAGGTAGCCATGTCTATCTGCGCGTGCATATAGCTGTGATGTTCTGACGACAATACTGCATTGTATCCTTAAACGGACATTGACACGTAAACCAGCAGTCTACGTTATTGATTAATTTATGCATGACTTATACGGACTTATGTTCTGCTCATATTTGAAATGATCATCCTGTGTGTACATGTGATTAAATATTACGGACTCAACCTGAAGGCATTAATTACTTCATTAATGTTGCTGAGTTCAAGTATTACATGCTACTTCTTCATACCATGCTACTGAGTTGTATGAACGCTTCACCCTAATTCGCGTAATGATAAAACAAGCACGATGAACAAGAAATCACTAAAATAACTATACTCAGCACATGATCTTCAACCGGCAAATAACTCAGCAACAATGTGTCAGTCCACTAGACGTCTTTTCGGCTATGAAATTTTTAGAGTCCAGAATTGAATCTCAGCAGTCTTATATACCTAATCCCAGGTCTAACCCTTGTTTTCCCAGAGGTCCGCGTCGGCTTTCACTTGTAAATTTCGTGGGATTTCAATGCTGTTCTGCGATGATTCAGATAAAATCATGATTTCCTCGGCAATTACCAAAGATAATGCTTTTCAACCGCGATAATTACATATATTTTTAGTTGCTGTTCAAATCCCAAAAAGAGCAATCCTGATCAGAGCATTAACCATAGAATTTCTGGTGCGCAATTCATAATTTATGATAATGATGGTAGTTTACTTGGCATTTCCAGAGTTTCTTTGCTCGTGTTATGACAAGTTACAGAGAAGGAAATCTTCGCCCGCGTTTGTTTGCGTCGGTGGCGCAGCATTTTATAGACCTGTCTATCAAGTGCTCACAAGTTGATTTGCATATATATATATAATATATATATATATATATATATATATATATATATATATATATATATATATATATATATATATATATACTGAAGCACATTAAAAACGCACCACTATTATATATACTGATGCCGAGAAGCTGGAAAAAAAAGAGTGGGAATGGATTTTCCCCGTGTTTGTCATGAGGTAGAGAGCGAATGGCTGCTGGAATGGAAAGTGCATGATTCAACCCACGGGTTTGTGTACAGACTACATGAAAACAATGAAAGTTACACGTGCAACACGATTCCCAACAGCTATGACCCTGAAAATTTGTACGCGATGTGGCAGTATACTCGGTATAAAAAGGCCGTTGAGACAAAACACCCAGTACATGTGCTTGAAATGCCACGACTATCTGAAAACGACCGCCAACGAGCCATTGGTATGTTGGAGACCGGAATGAGCTCGCGGGCCATTGCCAGAAGGATGAATTGCCACCACAGCACAATTGTACGTCTCAATGAACGTTTCGGAACCACTGGCAGTGCCCGGGATAGACTTCGGAGTGGCCAACCACGAGTTACTACCCCTGCGCAAGATCGTCATATTGTGCTGAGTCACCTAAGGAATCGTTCTCTTCTGGCAAGTCAGACAGCAAGAGCAATAGTGGGTAGACGTGGGCAAGTCTCTCGAATGACAGTCATACGACGACTCACCGATACATGCCTTACTGCAAGACGACCTTATGTTGGGCCAAACTTGACTCACAGACATCGTCAGCAGCGCCTGCAATGGGCAGAGCAACATGTCAGATGGACTAGACTGCAGCGGAATGCTATCCTATTCACAGACGAGAGCAGATTCAACATATCCTTTGCTGATGGTCGTATGCGGATTTGGCGACGGTGTGGAGAGCGCTTTGCAGATTGCTGTGTTCGTCAGCACAACCGATTTGGAGGTGGCAGTATTCACATTTGGGGAGGATTCAGTTTTCACCATCGCTTGCCTCTTCACGTCTTCCGTGGAAATGTTAATGCTGTGACATATCGAGATGAGGTTCTGGATGCATTGGTTGCTCCTGCGTTCATAAATTATCCAGACTTGCAGCTTCTCCAGCAGGATAACGCACGTGCGCACACCGCATGCATTACGCAGCAATATCTACAGCAGCAGAACATTGTGACGATTGATTGGCCTGCCCTATCACCGGACATGTCCCGTATAGAACATCTGTGGGACGAGCTTGGACGCAGAGTCTACAGGCAAGGCTCTCCAGCTAATCTGCAACAGCTCGAAGCTGCTATTACACGTGAATGGGACTTGATTCCCCGGAATTTCCTTCAGAGACTTGTGCGTTCCATGCGGAGCCGCTGCCAAGCTTGTTTGCAAGCACACGGTGGACATACCAGATACTGAGGATAGTGTGAATGAATTTTTTTATTGGTTGCATTTTTGGTTTTCTCCCTTGCCTGCACAGAATGCAATGAATTTCATAACAATCAAATGTACAAATTAATGACCAGCATGGATTCATAGGAAAATGAATAAAGTTTCCAAATTTGTAAACTTGTAAACACTTATATTTACATTTCACACTCTGTTCCTGGATTATACAGGTGGTGCGTTTTTAATGTGCTTCAGTGTATATATATATATATATATATATATATATATATATATATATATATATATAATATATATATATATATATATATATATATATATATATATATATATATATATATATATATGTATATATATATATGTATATATATGTATATATATGTGTATATATATATATATATATATATATATATATATATATATATATATATATATATATATATATATATATATATATATATATATATATATATATATATATATATATATATATATATATATATCTAAATTAGAGGACGCTTTTTGTTAAAGAAAACTCTTCTTCCTCTGGCTGGATGTCTATAGGATTTCGTGGACCTGGTCTACTGAGAAGTTCATCAAAATGTCCAGTCCGCTCTTCATTTGCTAATAAATTTTCCATTCTTGTCTTTGATGAGGTTATTCGCCTACTTGTATTTTACCCTTAGCTTCTTTGTGCTGTTAAACAGGCCTCTCTTATTTCGTTTGTCTGCTGCTTAATCTGCCTTTCTTTGCCAACTCTTCAGTATATTTCCTCTTGTCTGTTTTGACATTTCTTCTTACTTCTTTGTTCGCTTCTGTGTACTCTTCTTGAGCCTTGAAATTCTAGTTTTCCTTCTGTTTAAATCTGCTTTTTTTCGTTTTTAGTGTTTTATCTTATTGATGTTTTCTGCTGTTAGCGATGCTTTGTGATAGCCTTTTCCTTTCCCCCAGTATTTCTTCACATGTTTCATTTCATATAGTTTAGATTTTCTGCCAGGGGTCTTCTGTATTCGTACATCTGCTAGCTATTGGAGCACTTGATATTTGTTTAATATTGTAACAATGAATTTGTCTCTAGTTTCTTGATGTCTTAGATATCTTACATTAAACTGTCGTCTGTAGGAATACATAGACAAAAGAGAATTTACAACTTGACAGTAAGGCACGGGAAGCCATCAGCAAAAGGACAGATCTCCTTTCTGAGCATGCAACCACATCTGTAGCTTGTCCCCTTGAAGGAAACCTGCATAAAGCATTCACATGCTCTTGCAGCTGTTGTTTCTGCAGTAAGTTGTTTTACACGATATCTCTTCACAGTTTTCCCGAACCTACACGGGGCAACAGAACAAATAAATAGCAGGAAAGATCGAAGTCTATGAAGATACTTGATCGACCACGCCTCGCGCCAGGATACTGGATCATGACTCGAGGTCAACTTGTAACTGACATAACATGGAAGACCTGTAGTGGCTTCTCATATGCAGCACTGTGACAGGCCGTGATGTATATAAATTTGCCAAAGAATTTTAACAAGCCACGGCAAGTCCCGTGTAGATAGCTTTTTGCGAGCCAGGGACCAAAGTCTGCGGTCTCTACTGGCACCTGAAAGCTCCCGTCAATCAATGTTTCTGGGCCTGATATGAGCAATGCTGACGGTGTGTGAGATTAATAAAGGGCCAGTATTCTGTCGCTGTGTGCAGACGATTAGACTGAAACTAACAGCAGACACGACACCAGGTATAGACTAACGTGGTCGACCACCCACTCGGCTTCGTTTGTCTGGACTACCGGTAGACTTCCTTTTCACATCTTGTATTAAGTATGAAGCATGGATGGATATGCAGAATTATCTGTTGTGTAGTTTTGTTTTGTCTGGGGTTTTTTGGTTTGTGTGTGTGTGTTTTTTTTTTTTGAAAACTTTTATTTTACAAATAACCAAAACTGCTAAAAAATTGTCGTAGTTAAGCAGTTTGTATCGTGACTGCTTTTTTATTCTAACTCCAGAACAATGATATTTTAAGAAAATACGGACATTTTATTTATGTTTACGGTTGTATCAAAAGTTAAAGGAATTGGGACAAAATTGAGTTCTCGTACAGCTTAACATGGGGTCGAATCATCATGAATAACACATTACATGGTGGATTTGTTATGCTCATTTCCGTTAATAGTGATGTGGTGGGTTTAGATGTTATTAAGTGTGGTTGCTAGGTTACTTAGTGTACTGAATGAGGTCAGCTGTGAAGGTCCCTGAGGATAACAGTTTATATGAGTTTACAGAGTACCTTACTACTACCACCTATGACCTCAAGCAGACTTATTTGTGGTTTATATGACTGATAGCTACGTCTAATGTCTAGGGTAATGAAATGTGGTGTGCTGGTAATTAAGTACACAAACACACATACACTAATATTAAGCTCTATGATCAAGTCAATTAACACTGTGTTTAAAATTTAGGAATTACAATTTTTTTCAAATTTATTTTGTCCTGAACCAAGTTTTCTTCTGGTCAGGACTTTTAAATTAAAATGTGAATCAATTTCAATAAAATTACATAGAATCGGGTAAACACATGAAAGACTTGTACACATATATATATATATATATATAAGTTGAATTTACTAATATTGGTACTAACTAACAGTCTTTATGAACTAGTGCTGGATGTCGGGTCGGGGTATTTTCATCATCCCCAGTCTGTGGTTAACATTGTTCATTTGCTCTTTACACAGGATTAATGGTGGAAAAAGTTATTAATACTCAAGGGAGTTTCTAGTAGATTATGTTCGTTGATGAATCAGCAGGCCAGGTCTTTAATACTTAACTGGCCTGTGACGCTTGAAGAAAGTTGTTCCTTAGGCTCACTCCTCATATGCTCTGAGGTAGTATGGTAGGCATCTCAATTCATGCAATGGTGTATTCGTCAGAACATCTGGCACTAGCACAGTGCCAGACGAGGAAACTCTGAAACCACAAAATTAGGCTATGTCTTAACATACTACCTAATCCACCATGTTTACAAGCATAATTACATTGAATTAACAAGACGGGGTCAGATCTCTCTGACCGACCCAGCACCTCTACATCCAGGCTGTTATCAAGTAGCACTAGTTCCATTCCTCTCCTCTATGGACTGCACTGCATCTGAAATATTTTCATTAATCTCTTTTTTCCATATAATAAGGTGGGTGATATGTTTCCACCTGACCACCTGAAAAGAAACATCTGTAGTCTAAATTTCTGATAGTTTATCCTACTATATTTCAACCTCTAGGCCCTGGACAGTCGGCTGGGGGACCTAGAAATAAGTACTCACTTGTAATCATTTTTCATTATATGCAGTATCAATCACTCAGAATTGTTATATAAAAGGGTTAATAATTTCGTCCTTACCACAATTCAGAATAAAACACACAGATACGCTGAAATAGCACAAACTCAGCTGAGCTGCTGGCTAGACTAGGGCGTCCCACTACTATTAGCATATATATTCAATGGACGACAAACTTCTTAGCCTCAACGATCTGCTTGTATGGACAGTCTTCAAAACAATGGCAACTAGCCGGCAAATTTTTCAATAATCTTAACTGTCTCGTCCAATGAGAGTACTGCCCCTTCTAGAATTTAAAATTTCAAACATAAATGCTCAATTTGGGTCCAGTTTCGGTCTAGTGTGTAGTGTATTTCTGTCTGTCGGTCGGTCCGAACTTGGGTTTTCCCAAAATTGCACTTGGTTTTGGACCAACTACAAGAAAAAAAAAACTACACAAATTTTTCCTCACCCACTGCTTAGATTTCTACTGCGAAGATATTTTTAGATTCTCTCCTCCTTGTCTCCCCCTTGTTTACATGTACCTGTTTTTCTGCCTTCGTCTCAAGGACGCGTCCAATGTAACTTTAGTGAATGCAAAACTAACATGTGTTTGCGAGTTTGCATCGAACAAATCAGTCTTTTGTCAATAACTTCCGAATTATCTGTCCGTCTTTTTATTTGAAATCATATTATTTATCAGGAAAAGATAAGCTCCTTAACTAGCTAATTTTTGTGATTCTAAACCTATTGATAAGAAATTCCATATTTTTTCCATGTTAGTTTTGAAATCTTTACTACCACGCGTTCACTTCTTTTCCATGTGCTGTCCAGCTATTTTCGAGAGTTTTACGTCATTCCTAATAAGAGCTAAGTCTGTTTTCGTAACCTAAGTGGCTACATGTTCTTACTTTACCTCGTATTTCAAACACTAACTACGAGTTCGCGCGTATGTTAGGCTTAGATTCAAACGCTTGCAGACAGCATCATTTTTTTCTTTTCTCCTTTCCTACCCCGTCTGAACGAATAGGCCTTTCGCGTCCCCATGTTATAATTAGTTTTTTTCTTTTTCCAATGACACTAGAAACGATGGTACGATCTACCAAATAAACGCGCTTGTGGCGTAGGCGAAAAAGCCGCAGCGTAACTTAACTATATTTTATCCCTATTATTTATTTTAACTTTTATCTTTATAAAATGGAGGATTTTATCGCTGTATCAATGTATTCCATCACAAGTGAAAACCTCAAAAATTAAATCGGTAAACAATGTCTCGACTCCCGACTCCGAATATTACGAAACTGAGACTGATCCAAGTTTGATCCATGCAAGGGATAGGGGCGCCTAAAAAATTTTAAATAACATTTTAAAGTAGTAGAACTCCTAAAACTAATTTCTTGTTGAAGTACATCTATTTTTACACAGTGTAGGAAAATGTCAGTTGCTTCTGATCATAAATAAAGTTCTTTTATCACAATTAGTGTTGACACATTTAGATAAAGCACACAAGACATGAAAATAAACTATATAAACTGTCAATATTCCTTTCTTTGTTAAAATGAAACTATTTTCCCTCATGGTGTTTGGCAAAGCAGTCATTTGTGTGCAGATGTGGATGATTTGTTATTTTGTATTACTGTATAAACGAATAAATAGTTTTAAATGTAGTTTACAAAAGCCACGTATTCATTTATTCACACACTACCATACCTATACATATAACTCCATATAAGTGCATAATTTTATGCCATATCACTAGTTAAAAAAAAACTGTAGTCTGAGTCGGACTTCTAACATTTCCGGAGTCGGGGTAGGAAAATTTTTTCGCTGACTCCAAAGCCCTGATGCAGATGAGTCACCATTTGAATTACGTAATTACTTGGCAATATTCATCCAAGAGTATTTCTTTTAACTGCTCTAAGTTAATCTGTCCGTTTCCATGTAACGTATATTTACTATTTTTCTGATAACGCTACTGACTATAAGACCCTCAGCAAATTGAAAAGCAGACCGCTGTAGGTCTGTGTAGTTCATGGGGGTTATCTGAGGAGACCAAAAACAGACCGCTGTAGGTCTGTGTAGTTCCTGGGGGTTATCTGAGGAGACCAAAAACAGACTGCTGTAGGTCTGTGTAGTTCCTGGGGGTTATCTGAGGAGACCAAAAACAGACTGCTGTAGGTCAGTGTAGTTCCTGGAGGTTATCTGAGGAGATCAAAAACAGACTGCTGTAGGTCTGTGTAGTTCCTGGGGGTTATCTGAGGAGATCAAAAACAGAGCGCTGTAGGTCTGTGTAGTTCCTGGGAGTTATCTGAGGAGATCAAAAACAGACTGCTGTAGGTCTGTGTAGTTCCTGGGGGTTATCTAAGGACACCAAAAACAGACCGCTGTAGGTCTGTGTAGTTCCTGGGGGGATAACCCCCAGGAGACCAAAAACAGAATAGGACTAATGCTCCCTCAGGTCGAGGGTGTGGCTGGCAACCTCACCGTAAAAGCAAATGGCTACACAGACCACTGCTGCAAGAACACAAAATGCTTTGTTGCAGGTTTCTTTGAAAAGGGACCAGCTGCAATGTTGGCTGAATAAAATAGAAATCATTATAACATTCAATATAATGTACCGTATATAACATTTTGAACATAAACCATGTGACACACATTTGTGCCAAAGCTTGTAGCTATTTTTGACTATAACGATTATAACGAGCACCAACTTGCGCGTTACGCATACATTTCGCGTCGACATTAGCTACGTATCTTCCTTGTTGTTGAAAATTTGTCCCCTGATGTCAACTTTCTAGTGGAAACCCCCGGTCGTTTACTTAATGTGTCACGGTCAGGCTGACTGTTAAAATCTTTTATGTTCAACTTTTGTGAAGTATGGCTACAAAAATATTATTATCACAACCTTCAAGCTCCTCGAGGAGCTCAGGCCTTCAACGGACATGCTGAATCTACTATCAGTGCCATCAGGTCAAGGTCAGTCTATGCATTATCTTAACTTGACTTATCTATATTGCTTTGTCGGGGTGTCGGAAGTTGGCTTTAAATGACCACGTGATTTGATAGTCAAACCCTTGCCCGACCCTTCTAAGTCGCTTTTACGCCATGCATAGGTAGGTTAAACTGTTACTAATCTTTGTTTGGCTTACGGGCCCTGTAATATGCGGGTGGTAAACATTTAAACTGTAAACAGAATTCCGTTTCGTACAGCTTTCAACGCGCCACTGGCCCTTTCACACAAATATGCACACTGCGGGGGGAGGGGGGGGGGTGTTGGAATAAGTGGCTATTTAAAACTTACTTAGTCGTTCCTTTCTATCCTGGAATGTAGAGATTTACCAGAGAGAACGCCATACTGTCCTATCGACTCTCTTCCTCCTGGCCTGGTTCCAATCTAATCCTCAGTCCTTCAGGGATTGGCTATTTTAAAAATAATAAAAATAATTTTGACTGCATATCAGGTCGTTGTGCTTGACTTGGTCCCACAATGAAAATCCTTTTCGCAATCAAATGTCAAGGGATCACGACGTATTAGTTTTGACGCCTCCCCTTCAGTAGGGCAAAGGCAAAGGATTTTCCAAATGAGATGGGCTTCATAGCCTGCATGTTATCTTCCGCTGAAGAATTTGACATGTCAAACACGAGCCAAAACTGATTTAATTTTTTTTCCCCAGATCATATCTCGTTGCGACTCGCGTAATGGACCTTGTTCCTTAGTTTTTCTGCTTCTGGAACACCTGATTAGATCTGTCAAACTCATCCTTCGTGCCACATTTTGGGAATCAAATATATTCTCACTCTGTGTTTAATAGATTTGCTGTTATTCATGTTCACATAATATTTATTTGCATATTTTTGGGTGCTTTGTTCTTCATCTATATGAATAAACCAGATCGTAAGTATGTCCAAGATGTCCTAGACTTCTCCACATGAAAAATGCAGTTTAACAACAACAACAAAAAGTTCAAAAAGCATTGCATTTTAGAAGTTTAGATTGGCTTTACCGTGCACCAGTAGTTGAAAGCAAACTTAATATAACTCTCAGGGTAACCAGGTGTTTCCAGTAAAGTATGTTATATCGTAAAATACTTCTATAGTAATAGATATTCTGAAGTACGTCCAGCCCGTTTGTTTTCTTCTCGAATGCTGCATCTGTGGATTGGACAAATTTGTTTCTTTAAATTTCCGTTGCCCTGTGAAATCCATTTCTAAATACCCTGAATGCATACCACTTTTTTCTACTATTTGATGCATTTTATATTTAAATTAAAAATCTTCTTTTTATTTTAAATAATTGTTTTTAATGAGCTCTAAAAACAATGAAAATGGAAAGGAAATAATGATAATAACAGCAACTGCTTTGCTTTCTAAAACTGACATAAAAATGCTCAGTTGCGGAGCAAGAATCACGCTCAGTGTTTCTCTAGTGTATTCAAAGAGTGGAGAACAGTATACAATATCAATCATGTCCGTAAACTGAATGTTAATTTTAAAGAGTAGAGAAAAGTTTACAATACTAGTCAAGTTAGTATACTAAATGTTAATTTTAAGGAGTGAACAGTTTACAATATCATTCAAGTTAGTATATTGAACGTTAATTTTAGTCAAATGGGTAATATCATCAAAGGCGGTTAACCCATTTGTGCGACAGACGACAAGTCTGCCATATTGAAAACCTGTAATGTTTTGTAGAAGCGAAGTCACCTACGAGCTTTGATGCGTCCATGGTGATGTTTGTCTAGTTCTTGTAGAGGCGTCTGCGAGCTTCGGTCGGAACGGTTTGTTGGTTGAGTTACAGGGACAGTTGACACACAAGGTCAGATAGTTGCCTGTAAATCTCAACCAAATTTCAACTATAGCTAAAAGTGGAAAGGAAACTTTTATGTTTCTAGGAGGAATTGTTTTCTCTGTGGCCTGGCAGGACTGCTAGGGTCTAGGTGAGATAACCTTAGCGAGTATAGGGGAAAGAAAAGATAAACATTTGTATATGTTTTTGTATATTAAAAGCTATGGATTATCTAGCCGTAGATTTGTGGCGCCCTTTCAGTTGTGGCAATCTGCTAATCTCCAGCAGTGTTTCTCAAGTTGTAGACATTCAGGTACCACCTTCACAACATTTTTATTTATATCAGTGTACCACATGTGATATTACCAGATGCGGTTCTAGGGTTTTTTGCGCCCCAGGCAAAGCTAAGCTTTGGCGCCCCTATAACATGTTTGAAACAGATTATTCTGTATGTACAGCGCGAGATCAAAATAGTTAATGCTGAAAGCCACAACCACACGGATTAATAATTCGATTATGATTGTAGCGAGAGGAAAGATATAATGATGGTGATATTATCCTGGACAAATAGATGTATCAGATGATACCAGGATAGTGCCAGATAAGAGACTGGTCTTACGAGAAATACCCCATTCTCTGAAAAGAGTAATGGTGTATCGACATCCAAGTTATAGTCAAGCTGTATAGGTTCCTAGATGAGATGGTACTGTACTATCTAGATTCCTATGTGCTCCTCTCCAGACTAACTTTAGACAATAACTCTGCTAGGGGTAATTAACTGACCAACAAGAATTATGAACCAAACTTAAATAATTCGATAAAGACTGTTGGTACAATTAAGAATTTATGTAGGCCTATGTACAAGATCTTTTCTTCTTTGTTCTCTGTTAATTTTTCAAAAAAATTCAATTGAATACAAAATAAAATTATGGGTCACTTTCACATATATATATATATATATATATATATATATATATATATATATATATATATATATATATATATATATATATATATATATATATATATATATATATATATATATATATATGTCACAGGGTTATCCCGAAGGGTAACCAAAGAGAGTTATCTGGGTGGTGCCGGCTTTGTCAATGGCTCAGGTTTGCCTGCCAACCCGTTGGAAATAGGCAGCAAGAGTGAAGAAGGCGAATGTAAGACTCTGGGATAAATTCCCCACAGACAGTCCCAGTGATTCTAGATCTCGTGACACTATAACTCCTACCACTCTATCCCCCCTCTCTATATTATAATGCTAACGAGCCCCCACTCCCCTATTACACTGAGTGAACAGAAGAGGAAGAAAGAAAGAACAGTATGTCTCTTTCGCACACTTTCTTTCCTTCTCTACATATGTAATAACGTGTGTTGGTAAATACAACTACATGCGAGTGTTGACCTTGTCCCGAGCGTCCAAGGTGTCCTGTTCATGTGTGATGTTGAACGCAATGTTAGGCGGGTGAGACTTCGTCTGATATGCAGATGTCCTTTCGTTGTGCTGATAGTCTGCTCATGTGGTGATGATGATGGAAATATGTTGTATATTCGTATTTGTTGGTGCATCAATTGTATGGGGAGAAACTGTCCATTACTGCTGGTAATTCAGGATATCAATAATTTTTGTAGGCACTGGGTTTACAAGATCTCCCGTCTGCTTTTGCAGCTTTTGATCATGGTTTCTCAAAGCACTTGTTGCAAAAATCGTCCGTTGGCTACTGCCACTTCTGATCAAGATTTCTCAAAGCACTTGTTGTAAAAATCGTCCGTTGGCTACTGCCACTTTCTGATCAAGATTTCTCAAAGCACTTGTTGTAAAAATCGTCCGTTTGCTACTGCAACTTCAGATCATTAAATTTCACGTGGACAGCTATTAGAAATGCAGCAATCCTTCTGGGTATTTTCTCTGCTTTCTTTTTGGGTGGGTAGTCGATGATAGAAAGACCCTTCACCGCCTGGTAAATTCCTTTCTGACCCCCGTGGAGTATTGGTAGGTTGTTGCCGTTAATTACGTGTGTGAGATGCGTGGTCGTTCGCAGTATCTCGGTCGGCCCTACTCTAAAGCTTGTCCTGTGATTAACGCCAACCACGTAGTAGACTAAGGATGAGTATCTCAAATGGTCCCTGTCTCTACCACTGTGATGGATAAAATAATGAACCCTTTGTAAGTATCCCGTAAACTATGCTACGCCTGTAGTGTCTTGTATGTGAAAATCTTATCACTATAAGAAATGACACTGTGCGATGTTTACTGCACGTTTAACATGTAATGTAAGAGGCAAAATAAAAGTGTCTTGGATTTACTTCGTTATAGTTACAGGAAACTGTGTAATTTTATAATTATAATCATTCTCTCCTGGTGTTTATTGTAACCTGTACTTATGAGTATGAAATAATAAATTTATAATAAACGTGACTGGTATTTACCGTGTTAACTTTTGTGGAAAATAGGTATATATTATCTGACTGAAGTTAAGACATAATAATGATAAAGTACAAAACATATTACACTAACCTTGGTGTCCATATACGAATTTCACTGACACATGTCCGGACTCTTCCTCGTGGAAATCTAGAACCCCAAGTTTTGGTTGGCGGACTGCTTCTCTTGCAATGCCAAGCAATGAATATAGTTGAGTTTATATATCGTTTGAATCGCCTATGGCTAATTTTCGGGTTCGCTTCCTGTGTCATGTGAAATTTCGTTTGTTTTCCTTAAGTCAGACATTTCGTTCTCCTGCTGTGTTAAAATTCCCTGTAATAATTTTGCTATGGTCGCTCTCATATTTTGCTTATCCGAGACAACTTGTCTGCGTTCGTCTTTTGAGTGTCTGTGCAGCATTTAATAGTCTTTACATAATGGACATATTCTCACTCTTTTCATGTTGATCCTGGTTCAGACACTGCGTCGCCGTTAATTCAAATGTTATTGGGTCGGTTCGATGAGAACCTGCTTATTAAATTAACTCATTGTAAAAACTGCCTCGCGCTCTGTCCATATATTCTACGGCTAGCCAACAATAAATTTGCTTGGTACCTTCCTGCCTTTGTGAAAACACACAACCGAGACGTTGGGGCGATTACTCATAAATAATCTATTGACTCAACTGTCTACAAGTTGTGAAAACATTTTAGGTGAATGTTGTTTTTTATTCGTCTAAAGGGCTCACGCCGAGCGTTGTCTATTGTTATAGTCAACATTACTTGTAAAATTGGTGGATGTCCCATTGACTGTTGACCACTACGATTGTCTGTGCCAACAATGAGTATAGACAACCGACTGCCTTCTCATTCAGTGAGAAAATTTACCGACAAAAATATTAGCCATTAGTTTTTTTTTAGAAATTTAA
Source organism: Oreohelix idahoensis (assembly GCA_024509875.1). Classification (NCBI taxonomy): domain Eukaryota; kingdom Metazoa; phylum Mollusca; class Gastropoda; order Stylommatophora; family Oreohelicidae; genus Oreohelix; species Oreohelix idahoensis. Next base: position 46,750 of record JAMPIV010019388.1, on the reverse strand, counting down.
TTGCAGACGTTACTCGTCTCTCTAGCGACATTATAGTATTCATATATATATATATATACTATATATAAATATATATATATATATATATATAGATATATATATATATATAGATATATATATATATATATTATATAACAACGGGCTGATCACCCGTTTGCCAGTCACTTCGATTACGGAAACAACAAGCAAATGGATTGATTTGCCGTTGCCCTAAAGACGCCAATAGGCGTGATGGGAAACAATGGCAAAGAAAACCATCTGCTGTTGCCCTAAGACGCCACTAGGCGTAATGGCCACTGACTGCTTTGACGGTCGGTGGCTTAAGGGGGGACGGAAGAAGAGAAGATATATATATATATATATATATATATATATATATATATATATATATATATATATATATATATATATATATATATATATATAACAGATGTACAAGTTAATTTCTTAAACTAATTATAGTTCCAATTTCACTGTTTTCTTGCTTCCTGATGGAATCTGTCCTCTATTTTTGTGCTTTCTTGAATAGAATGAATCTAAATGTTACTTTATGACTCATATGACTGTCAAATGCCTTATATATACACCACAGTTTTTCATCATTACATAGTCTATTCGTAGGTGGGTTGATTTGGTTGTGTTTGAAAATTGATGAGAGTAGCCCAACACTGAGCTTTACTTATCTGAAACAAAGTCCCTTCCTAGGTCTCGTTACAGCAGTATGATTGGATAGAACCCCACCATACTGCGGGTCCTCCACTCGTCAAAATGTCACAGTTAATACCGGCAAGAGGCTCTGACAAACTTGAGCATCTAATTGCTGAATTGGTCACTAGTGTAGATTGTGTGGATGACACTCAGGGCAGGATATGAACCTGAAACATATATACAACCTACCGTAGTGTCGCTATTTGTCTCCTTAGCCAGACAGGAGGTAGTATTGAGGGACAGTTTTATCAGACAAGGCTGGTGGTAAATTACAAGAGACTTAGTAAGTCATGAATAACACAATTCGTTTAAGTTCTAGCACATTAGTTCAATAATTCACTTGTTTTACAGTTTTGGTCACATGATTTGCTTCGTTAAAATCATATAGGGCCTTTTGATATCATTGTGTCATATATCAAATAATACAGAATATTATTCTGTTATAGTCATTCCTTCCTCCAGTTTCGGATCTGTCCTTTCCAGCATAGCATAAATATCTTTAAAAACGACTTTCCAAACCCAACGTGCTCAATCTATTCGTTCTACTTATTTATTACACAATTAAACCTACACACTTGGGTTTTCCTCCAGAAATACCACAATGATTCTACACCTGTTCATTATTTCTTTAACACGCATTGATAATTTATATATTTACATATATATATTTAATTAACATCTCGCTTACCCTCAATCAGAGACAGGCTTTTAATGTTTTTACCAGTCTGCTCACACTTATACAAATGGAAACGGAGATGATATAACTGCTTGTGCACTGTGCCTGTAGTTTGAAATAGTAGGCGAGTGAGTCTATGTCATGCGTTCTCTCACCTTTTATAATGGCCTTGCGGATGTACGAGGTGACAACTGGACCAAGGTACGTTTGCATGCATCCAAAACCCCCTCGTTGTAGGCAAGGCAAGATGTGCTAAGATAGCTAAATCCAAAAAATAATTCTGGAATCCTTATGATTTCTGCACCAATTTCCTCCCATCTTAGCTTGCTTATTTTACTCATGTGAATAAGCTCTATCACTATGGATATCCATGTTATCCTATAGTTTATCCAACTATTTACTGGAGCAGCCGAAACAGGGGAAAAAATAACAACATCATTGGTTCATGTTCCACTGTTTCTATTCAAAATAAACTTCGGCTCTACAAGCACCCTTCCAGTGAATCTATTGCTATCTGCCTAAAGCGGAATGATCCCTATTTTCGAATTGGTTCTCTTTCTTTATCTAGGTATTCCATGATTAGTTGCACACTGCCTACCGAAATATCCTTAACTTCTACACTTTTGTTTTCTCCATGTCTAGCGATCTTCCGACACTATTTATACCAAGCTGGTTTTCATTGCTCAGAAACATCCACGGGGTTTGTACGGTGATAATATTTGAATTAGGCCGAGATATGAGTCAGACTTCATTACAGATAATTAATACGAAAGAAGCTGACCAGCCAATTGTTTTGACGTGCGTCAATTGACATTATAAAAGGTCAAGGTAGTTCCATAGCAGATACAGCCGTAGGGAAAGGAAGTGTTAGAGACTTCATGATACTAGGTCCAGCATCGAGAGGTGGGTCACCAGTTCCCTTCCTCGCTGCCTTTTCCTACCATAACTCACGAGCAGATTCAGATACCAATTTACAGCTAGGTAGACTGGAGAGTGACGACACCGTGTTTTGCACCCAGCGCCTTTGCAGCGGGAAGCCAGCGCTCTAACCAATGCTGCCAATCCGGGACGCTCAAAACTTTTAAATACTTTGCTACAGAAACCACACCTTCAAGAATACATCAAGGGCTTTGACCAAGACTTCCGTAATGGGGGCCTACAGAAGTGCTGGTATTAGGCTGGTGACGGTTGCGAAAAAAGGGGTGGTAATTCATTCTTGAAAACCCATTTACAGCACTGATTCACTTACATTTAGACACGACGGTGTTGTCAGTGTGTTGTCAGTGTGTTGTCAGGGTCCGAACAAATGATCAAATAAAAGTAACAATGTAACCTACCTGCATAATCTACAATGCGATTAAGACGGTTAGGAGCAGGGCCGCGTTACTTATCCTCCAGAAATGGAAGATATTAAAAAAAATACGTCAAAAGTAATATGTGCTGGCGATGGAACAAGGTGGATACTTTGTGGAAAGCTAGATAATAGTTTACAAGTCATCTCTTTTTTTCTGGAATCTCGTGGGTAGTTAGAGAGGCAGATAAAGACTGACAAATGCATGAAGAAGAGAACTGGAGTGAAAATGATGATGAAGTGGAAAGAACATTGAGTTGATGGCATCGTTGACAGGAAGGCTCTTGGCATGTTTTTGTTTGAAGGTTGATGCTCCTTGGGGAGCTCAAGAGTAGTGATTGATTGATTGACTTTTTTTATGGACTTCTCGTTGGTATTAGAAGTAGATACATAAATACCGAAAATTGCACGGAGGGGGGTGACGAGAATTGTAAGACATTATGAGAAAGACATAGACAGACATGAGCCGATGGAACAAGACAGGTGAATGATGACATGCGTTTTCTTGATGGGTTGAGAATTGATGATGTTGTTGATGGATGATGTACCGGAAACGTACATTTCGGAATATTTCCACACGCGTTTAGTCCACTGGCCGCAATATTTGACTGCGTTTTGCCATGCCAAGGAGTGCATGAGACGTTTGGACGTTTCAAAAAATCGTGACTGCACGCTTTTTTAATGACTCCAGGTACGCGAGTGCATGTAATCAAATCCTGCACGATGTAAAACTCCAGATAATAAAGACAAATGCACGTGTACGGAAACAAAATATATCTGCTTCAGCCATGTTTGTATTCACTGCGTCAGATAAGGAGATTGCATTGTTTGACACATGATGAGAAATGGATCGAAGAACAGGCCGGACAATCGGAATAGTAGAAATTACAGTAAACATTATGTGGTTCCGGTTACCAGCTCTGACTGTTGAATATAGAACACTGCAGAGAATAGCCCAAGAAAGATAATTACTGGCACATAATGTTGAGATTGGGTTTAAAAAAACAAAGCTTTTACAAACTGCCATTGACCTTCCATGCACAGGAAGCCATGAGTTTAGCGAACTGATAGGCAGTGAATGGTGTCTGTTATTTCCAATCATATGTTAAGATTGGTGAAACAGGTGGAAAAAAAGGACAAAGAGCCTATACATACAAAATAAAGAAAGCATTAGAAAACGCAATTACCACATTATTGTCATCAGCAAACGTCAAATTTCAATCAAACGTCAAAGTTGGGGGTGTATAAAGTAGACACAAACATCTATTCTAATCTGGTCATTCCCTCTCTCTCTCTCTCTCTCTCTCTCTCTCTCTCTCTCTCTCTCTCTCTCTCTCTCTCTCTCTCTCTCTCTCTCTCTCTTCCTATCTCTCTCTCTCTCAATCTATTGTTTTGTCGTTCTTTAATTTTGACAGTTTTAATGTCGAGCGTTCGAGTGGCAGAAACCTGCTTGCTTCGTGAGGCAAAGGGAGCCGGTTCAAAACCAGGTGGCGTCTCACTGCAGTCTTCCCCGCTGTGAAAATGGTAACCTGACTTTGCTAATAAATTATAGAAGGCAAAAGCAGCGAGAATGGCAACATGTACAGGGAAAGTCTCTAAAAGTTCACACCGTTATGGCAGTATCATCTATTCACAACCTTTACTTCTACCTCAGAAATTCTGTCTCTAAGTATCTCTGCTCTGTCTTCCTGTCTGTGGAGTTAGTCCACTGTATGTCCTGACCGGGTATTTCTTTTAATGCGTAGTGCGGGATTCGTCCATTTCCACGTCTGTCATTTGATGGCAAGAATACTGTCCCCTTGGCCTATCTACCTGGTGGTTGAAAAGTCGCCTCTTATTTGTAAACTGTTATTTCTTCATTCCAATCGAATCTATATGAAACAAACATGAAGATAACGGGAATTAAAAATCATTTTACTATTACAAAATGCTATGCCACGTCTCATTGAACTTTGCGCTTGAGTTAAGGAAGAAAAAGGCAGACAGGAAGGGAACTGGTCCCCCCACCTGTCGATGCTGGACCGAGTATAGTGAATGTCTCTAACTCTTCACCACCCTTCGGCAGTATCTGTTATGGCACAATCTTTACCTTTATGTCACATTGACATTATAGCTTAATTTGAGGTGTGTCCTATTCAACACATAATAACTTCATAGCAGGCAGCATTTTTTTTTTTTTTTTACTTTATCGTCCCTTGATCAACAAGGCTGAGACTGTTGGAGTTTGGCATCAAACGTGGAACTAGCAGAAATGGACGTGAGAGAGGATGCATCCGTTGAATGTACAACCAGCGTGCTACAGGTACAATTGGCATTATTACTCTTCGACATTTGCTGAGGGAGACTAAGCACCTATGGGTTTGCCCTGAGGTCGATTCTGATTAACAATAACAATTAATTGGCAATTATCGATTATATTTTATTTTTATTTTGTTACCCCCCCCCCCCCCCCTCCCAAATAATGTAAAAACGAAACTTCTTAGTTAAATAGTAGCTAATGCTGCTTCTTGTTAAATTTGCTTCATGTATATCCAATGGATAAAAGTGAGGATTTTGTACTTACTTAATTAGTCGTTCCCCTTCTACCGTGAGGTGTAGAGGTTTGGAAGAGAGAGCGCCAGACTATCCCATCGGCCGTCCCCCCTCCCGGCCCGGCTCCATTCTAGTCCTCGATCCTTCAAAGATTGTCTAATGTTGTCCTCCCAGCGGACTCTGGGTCGTCCTCGGGGTCTGGATCCCTGGCTCTCCGCTTCCCATGCCCGTCGTGGTATCCGATCCTCTCCCACCCTGCAGACATGGCCAAACCATCCCAGTTGGGACTGCTCTATTTGGGTCTGCAGGGGGTAGGATTTAAGGCCTTGACGTATCGTCTGGTTGCGTACCATGTCTCTTCTTGTTACTTCAACCACCTTCCTCAGATACCTCATTTCTGAGGTTTGGATCTGGCTTTTATGGGTTGTAGGCATTGCCCATGACTCGCATCCATATGTCAAGACTGGGACATAGGTGGAGCGGTATACAGCCATCTTCGTTTTCTTACCAACCTCTCTCTTGCTGAGGAATCCTCGATTTATGGCCTGAAAAAGTCTCCCAGCCGCTGCCTTTCGAGTGGCCAACTCTTCTTTGATGCCTCCCTTTCAGTCTATAATAGCTCCGAGGTATTTAAAGTGGTCGACCCGCTCCAGGACCCGCTCTTCCGCACCCCCCCCACCCCCCCCGCCCAATCCGACGTCCTCTTTCTTCTCGTGATATCACCATGGATTTTGTTTTAGAGCTGCTTATGACCATCCCTCTCCTCTCCAGCCCCTCCCTCCAGACCCGCAGGCCGGACCGGAGACGTGCCTCCGACCCAGCAATCAGGGCAACATCACCAGCAAATGCCAGCTTCGAAATATAGACCTGTCCCACCCTCCAGCACCCCACTGAACACTCTCCTGCTCTCTCCCCACATGCCTTGATGACATCGTCCATAAGGAGTATGAAGAGGTAAGGTGATAGGATATCACCCTGTCTTACACCAGCGGCGGTCCCGAACTCCCCTGACCCATGGTCCGCTGTCCTCACACAATTTCTGCAAGACCTGTAGAAGCTCTGTATAGCATGAATCAGAGGTGCTGGAATATTCTTCCTTGCCAAACAGTCCCAAAGTTTGCTCCAGGGGACCCTGTCAAACGCCTTTTCCAGATCTATGAAACAAAGATGGATCTCACTCTTATACTCAAGGGCCTTCTCACTCAGCTGTCTGAGTGTGAAGATTAGGTCTTGAGTACTTCGGTTTGCTCGGAATCCGCACTGGACCTCATCCAATTGTGGCTCAGCTAGGCGTCGGAGTCTCTGCTCTAGGATTCTAGAGTAGATTTTACCAGGGACACTGAGAAGGGATATGCCTCTATGGTTTCCACACTGTCGATTGTCACCCTTTTTGAAAATTGGTGGTATGATGGCAATCCCCCAATCCTTTGGTATGGTCTTGTTGCACCATGCTGCCTGTAGGACCCTTAAGAGTAATAGGTCGCCTGATGCTCCCATGAACGTAACCATTTCTGGTGTTATACCATCATGCCCTGCTGCTTTGCCCATCTTGATTTTCTTATTTTTCCGAACAAATGGTATAATATCGAGTGTAGGTTTAATGATGATGTTAGTGCTTTTCAACATATTTTGTTTCATGGTAATACTTAGTTTGTACTTTTCAACATATTTTATTTCATGTTTATAATTAGATACTGTGAATGTGAGTATGCTATTATTTTACCTGTACAACGTTGAATTCCTTGAATTGATGGGTAAATTGTATGTGAGAATAAATGAAATCAGTATAAAAGACGGGAGAAAGGAAGGGCAGAATGTCAGACGGGCCTGCGTGCCCAATTCTCAACCCTTTGAAAATAAAGTTCGTTCGTTCGTTCGTTCGTTCGTTCAGTGCTGCCTTCAGTTCTTCCATCTTTATGTCATCTTCACCATCATTGGTTTTCTCTTCTGTGCTAGTGTTTATTCATTTCTGATGCTTCACCATGCTCACCACCCAGGAGCTCCGAGAAATATTCTTTCCTTCTTTTCCATTATTCCTTTCAAATTGTCTTGGCCTTGTCTTTATAATTTGAGTGGGCATTGGTTTTTCCTTCCTCCATGTTCTTTAGGGTCGCCCTTTAGATACAATTTCTGGTTTTATTGTGCACATCATTTTTCTAGCTTTTCTTCCAAATTCTTCCCAGGACTTCTGTTTTGCTGATAGCAACTTTGTTCTTTGCTTTCTGTTCTGAGGTGTAAAACATTCTCTACTTCTCTCCATCCGTCTATGCATCTTGACAATCATGGGTTTGTTTACAATGTTCCTGACAACGTGTTTACTGTATAATTATAGGGGTTTACGAGATCCCGTTACTTGGCCCATTGATGGTATTTTTGATATATGTTGTTAGGCCATTATTTTTCTGGACCTCGACACACTAAAGGGTGGTTGGTCGGTCAGCTTCAACGCCTTCCCTAGAGTTGCGTCTGGGTACACTAATTCATGAGGCTGGGGTCGACCCCGGAGCACCTTTGCGGTTCTAAAAATAACCACCTCAATTTTGGGATTGAACACATGGGACCACCGTGCTAGGAAGCCACGTGCACTAATCCAGCTGCGCAATACCGCCGGCTACCAGGATTTTATTGGCCTATAGGCACTTCAGCATAAATTCTAATTGCTCTTGAGTTCGGGAGGGGCAAAGCAATCGAGGAAACTGATTCACCCCAACCTCCATATATATCTTCATGGGACGTATTTCTTTCTTGTACGTTGTCTCCTTATTACCAGTTGCTATGAAAGCCATCACGATTCTGGGCAAGTCGACCTGCATCAGCCAAAGACAAGTTCAGACTCTCTGTGATGTCCTGTTTCCACCGTCGTCTATGGTCGAACCCTTTGCCCTCTTTCCAGGGACATGCTTTTAATCACTAATTTTTTCAGACTATTATGTCTTTTTATATGGACTGATAATATGTCACAGGCTTACTTGTTGCGATGGTATTTAGGAGCCAATGTTCTCTGTACGTTTTAGTGAGTGCGAGTTCTTGTCGTGGTGGTCTTTTTTCTGTCCTGGGTATTCTAAACAGCCTTCTGTAGCATTCATTTAGGATGATGTTACCATTTTTTGCAACTGTTTTATTGTGTCCATGTCTCGCAGATGAATGTTGCTACTGGGGAATTATAAATGCTCTGTTCAGCTCTGTAACTTTGTTTCTTTGCTTTGTGCCTTGCATAGGTGTTTTCATCTGTATTAGGTTTATTGGTGAGGCAATTGCAAGTCTTCTCTTCTTTTAATTTACTAGTGCCTGCACAGTCGCCATAGCGGTTGATGATTTGAGTCCAAAATGTATGAGAACTCGAATTTCATTAACAACTTCCAGTTTAGTTCTTCGTTTATCAATTGCTATTTCTGGTTTGGTCTTTTACTTTGTCAAGTTGTCAAACACTTTGGTCTTGATTGGACGTTAGTTTTTTAGTCAGGTTATTGTGTTTCTGGGCTTCGCTGTTGTTTTTTTTGTGGACAGAATTAATTGTTTCTAAGTCCTTCTGTTTTGGTTGATAGGGGATCTGTGTCGTCAGCATATCTGATTTCGGAGATCTTGGTATACCGCGATTTGTATTTATAGTTTCAGGACAAATCTAGAGGGACCGTCTCCTTCTCCCCCCTCCCACCCCCTCCCCCTCCCCCTCCCCCCCCCGCCCACCCCCGTCCCCCCCCCCCCCCCCCCCACCCCCACACCCCACCCCCCCCCCCCACCCCCCCGCCCCCACACCCCCCCCCCCCCCCCCCCCCACTCCCCCCCCCCCCCCCCCCCCCACCCCCCCCCCCCCCCCCCCCCCACACCCCCACCCCCCCCCCCCCCCCCCCACACCCCCCGTCCGTGACCCCCCGAGTGTATATGACGACCTTTGAAAGCGCTGGGACGTTTATCCCACGGTCCCTCAATATCTGAAAGTTAGCTGTTCGTTTGTCATGTTTGTTGAGCTATCACTGTAGTTGTTGTAATGCCGGCAGGTAGTTAATGAAGGCAAGTAACGCAAGCAAGCAGATAGAGATATGGAAATGTAGCTATGATATTTAGCCGAAGTAGTAGTGTGGTGGTAGCGCTATGATGACGTATATTTTGTGATCAAATAACAGGACTATTTGTAGTGTGCATACACACATTTTTGACGAATGTGTGATGTAGTGTGCATGCACTACTTCTGATCGAATATGTTGTAATGTGCATCTCACTGCTTTTGATAGATGTTGTAATAGTATGATATGACACTACTTTTGATGGATGAGTGTGTCCTGAGATACGTTCGATTGTTTTTATGGCCCGTACTACACTTCTGGCATTATTCCTTTGCCATTCCTTTTAGTGCCAATTCATTCCAAATTCGTTGTTTTCACTTTCATCTTTCAATGTTTTTGTAATCACCATCTTGTCACCCACCCCTCTCTTCCTGGTTATTGTTCTCTCCTTGTGTTAATCCGCGATACGCGTAGCCAAAGGAGCCGAATTTGCTACATCGACCTTTTCGCTTATCGTCAGCTCCAGACTGATGTAACGTTACAAAGTCTAAACTGAGCGACATTCCTAACTGTTATCCCATACTTTTTATCAGGCAAGGTACATGAAACCATGTTGTCGCATGATAAGGTGCTAGTTCGAAACCATGATGGAGCCCAAAACAACGGTCTATGACAAATCTTGGTAAAGATTTAAGACACGGAGACTGTGAATGTAATATTCTCTGAGGAGAGATGGGTTTTGTTGTAATAAACAGTTACAAGGAAAAAAACCATCTTGGAGTAGATTATAATGTTATATCTGTAGTGAGCTTGTAAACGTGTGTGGTAAAGTGGGATGTTATAAATATTTATAGGGGACTTAGTGTACTGACTGAGATCAGCTGTGAAGGTATCTATATCTAATAAGAGTAGTGTATTATAGATAACCTTACTTGCTGCCACATATGTATACCTCAGTCAGAATTATTCTGGAATAGTGTGATGACTACGTTGAATGTCTAGGGTATGTGTATGATGAAGTGTAAGTCATAACAACAACAGACAGATAATCAATTTAATTTATTCCACCACACTTGACAACACTGTGACACTCTCACACTCTGAAACATTCTATTAGACTTTCTTAAAGTTGGTCACTGGTATATTTTAAAATATTCAATATGTTATTAAGTACTTTTAATTAATATATAAGTGTCTGATTCATTACTAAGTGAACGAGGATCACAAGAATATTGTAATCACAAGTTTTTTGTACAGTATTTTTCACTATTGAATCTGTCAGTGTAGTGACATATGTTTATAATCTTTCCTATGTGTGGCTGTTGTGTAGTAGTATTTGTGAGGAATTTCTGTTGTTGTTTTTGTTCAAGCTTATGTTGGTTATTTGTCTTCATGACTTCAAGTGTTTATTTTCTGTTTGGAATAGTATTGAGATGTTCTCAGTTCCGTTCATTAAAACTATTTATGTCCCCTCTTAATTTATACAAATGTCAGTTTAAGATGGGGTTACATATTGTTGAGCTCGCTGGCCAATTGGCTGCAATTTCAGTGTTGGCGGCAGAAAAGTCTCCTCTGCTCGATTGCTCCCTGTGTTCTGGAGGACAACCTCACTGTTTGCTTATGGATCCTAGGGAGTTATGCTGTCCGATCTGGATGCAGCAATGCTACTGCACAGGTACCTGCTCTTTAGCTTTAGGACCACTGGCCCTGAAACATGAAGGTTGTACACTCCTATCCTATTCAGATCTAATTTATACTCTATTGTCTATCATGAGCACAATACTTAATCAAAACTCTGTGTTATCAGAGCGGGTACTCTCCAATCTGTCTTAGGGTATCACTCTGAATACTACTTTTCACCGTATATATTCATCCTCACTATTGGTTACTTCGCTCTTCTACGCCATTCAGCATTCATATGATTACTTTCTAGTTTTTCAATAAGCTAGGTTCGTCTGAGTATCTGATTTTGGCAATTCCATGCAGTTAATACTTTCCTACGACACACACTATGAAAGTTTGGATGCTACTATCAGAGGTTCTTACTATCATTGTTCGCTACTGATACCACAACTAAATCTATACAGCCATTAATTTCATCAAATTTACATTCAATATTTCTTTATATAAAAAGATTATCAGATATTTCAAGTCATACCAACTATTCATGGATAATGAACCACTGAAATTATGTTGACTGGCTTGTATATTAACGTCACCATCTTTGATCTGCCGATGTTCCTCATGGATTTTATTTTAGCAAAACATAGAATTCATGTGATCGATAAAGCACTGTTTGTTAGTAAGTTAATTTTAAGAAGTTGTGACATGGAAAACTAGTCGCCCTGAATTGTAGTTTATTTCGGAAGCTCTAACCCAACTAATGCCATGATTACCTACAATCTTATCAAACAAAAAGAACCCTGCACTACGTTTCCTGACTTACTCACATCAGATGGTATATTGCATTTAGCAAACGCATCGTAATGTGTTTAAATTCATGTCCCGCCATATCTGTTGGAGCTCTCAAATCAAATCGGATTTCACCTGGAGACGTATTGTCGTACAAACTACGTTGGGTGAAAAAAATCTGCCCTCTGATCAGTATATGATTTCTAGTGTTGCTCAGCCAACACCTCAACTTCGCAAACATCTATTGTAGTTAGGCAATTTGTCTTTAATTTGGTAACTGTCCTAGGGGGACTATTTGCGTAAAAACATTCTTTACATATTCTTGGTTGTAGCGAAGTCCGGCTAAGCGAACAATATACAAACTAGTATCAATTGTGAGCTACAGGTGGCTGGCGTTCAATCATCAAAATATGTGTTTTCCTCATGATAGTCGTATTTTGTTCTTTAGTCCTTTTCGGTGTTTAGATTATCACGCACACCTGTCTGCCTTTTCACTTGTTATGTCATACTAATGTAGGAGCGTAGTTTGTAATCAGTAGAATTTCATATTTCCTAATATGGCATTTTTCATGTTTTTAATACCTGATTCTTGTGTAGTAGTGTTTTTTATCACTGACTATTTGAAAATAAGTTTTGGCTTCAAGCCTGAGCTTGGAGGTTTTGCGTCTCCCTTTGATCGCGATACGCGTGTTAGGGTTGCTTGCTTCCTGCCTTCAGTCGTCCCTCTCTGTCTTTCCTACTTTCATCTGTCTTTTTGTTACGCCGTGTATAAATTGGAATGAATGAATATATTAAATCTATGTCATCACTCAGCGCTATCTCTAAGTTTTGTCTTATGAAATGCAAGTACCACGTTTTTATTGAAAAAAAGCGTGTTGGTTGTGATGCAGTCAGTAGGGATTATACTTTCAACGTGAATGAATACGATTTACAGATTTGCAGAACCGAAGTAGATAGGAAGAGGGTAACTACTGGGGGGGAGGGGATTTCGAGTAAAAGTCATTGGGACAGCACTGTTCTTTTCCATTCTTCTTTTCCTTTTATTGGAAATTTATGTGTTAGGGCTTTTCATTTTCACTGAATAATTATATTATGTGGGGATTAGATTTTTTCACGTAACGTGACAGGAGACAACGGGTGAGAGGAGATAGCAAAGTCCCTTATACATAGTTATGGGTTTTTGAAAAGCAATGTATTATGTTTTCATGCAGTAATGTTCTACATGAGAGTATGAGGGTGATGGGCAGTGAACCCTACACAAAACAGACACTTATTTTCAATTAGTTTGGCATTTGAGATGCTAAAATAGACAGCTCCTCATTGGACTTCTCCTCTAAGTAGCAACCTGGCCGCGTTGGTGGAGAATTTCGCTTACATACTGCAGCGTTGTAAGACTACTTCACCGTCATTCAACTTGCTTAATGTAAGATATCTTAGAATAGCGAAAGAAAACAGAATATTAGGAACGAGGATATTGGATAAAACTTAGGACATGGACGTGAAATCTATAGGGGAAAAATTAGAAGAGTGTAGCCACTGAGACATCACTTTGTCGCAGATATTTATAAGAGCCAGCTTCAATGCGCTCTAAGTTAATGTGACTGTACGGACTGTTTAAGTCGAGATTATCACTAAAGGTTGCTGCACTTAAATTATAGTGAGTGGTAGATTACTTTGCATAGATTTAACTCTAAGTATTTGAGCGTGTCTAGTTAGCGTTTATAAACACTAGTCACCAAATCACTATGAGTGATTTATTTTAAGGTTAAGTAATGGACGTCATCGAAATTGGGGTAGTAGTGCTAAGTTGCTTGGACGGAAGTGATGGGTTGTCGAGAAGGGGGGGTTAGTGAGTGGTTTTAGGCCATCGAGACGAGCGTGGTAGGGATTTTGGGGTGTTGGACCATCTTGTAAGTTCGATGGCGTCTGTGTTGTTTTTTACTTGGTTGACTGTTTGCTATACCACAGAAGACATTGTATTATGAATAGTTTGAAGTTGTCAGTGGTTACAGACACTTAATAAAGTGTTTTCATTCAATATTTAAGCCGGGCTGGACTTATTATCCTGAACGTCAGCTAGGATAGTGTTCAGCGTTTGTTTACATCAGGTAATTGAGAAAATGATCTGTTACAACATATTTTCGACGATCTATTGCAGCCTAAAACTATAAAACACAGTTACGAGTCTCCAAATGATTCACCCTGTCGGTCCCTATTCCTGTCCTTCTGTATTCACCATCTCTGGCGACTGTCGCAATCCTAAAACAACAGGATGTAAACATTGAATAAAACAATGATTCCACCGCCTTTTTAATCACTACTGTTCACATAGACTTAGATTTGTCCACCGTGTCCTAAGCCCGGTCACATCTACTTGGATTCTGGTGCCGTTTCTCGTCCACTTTCCACTAGGCCCACATTAAAACACTATCTGACTCACCTTAAAAGAGGACGGGCTATCTCATATCTGTTGTCCGTCTAATGTTCGCGAACATTTGTCTGTGCAAAACGTCTGATGTTTGAGCCCGGAAAACTAGGGGTATGTTATAATATGTTGTTGTAACATGTCCCTCATCATTCCAGCTTTGGCTGCACGCTTCCATCTGCTTCACGCTTGCACAAATCAATCGACATATATTAATCAAATCATTGTCTCTTCATTTAAGAATGATAAGAAAGAGAATGTTTGTTTGAACATCTATTGTAGCACTTCTTCATGAGTGCCTTGAGGGTCTTTTGAGAGCATCTGGTCTTGTTGCTCTACGTTTAAATTCTCTGTCTTTCTTTGTTTTTCCGACTGTACTATCTAATCTTGGAAGTAACATGGTTTTATCGTTTGTTGATCCATGCCTTTATGATGATGTTCATTTTTTTTTCAGTAACTTCTTTCACTATAAGTCTCGTTCCATACTATGTTTTACACTATGTTACTCCAGTGGTCTTCTTGTAATCTGTTTTACATCTTCATGCTGTTGGAGAGTGTAGCTTGGTAACATTTGTGGATACTGTGATAGAAAAATTCTTAATACTATCCCCTTAGTTATGCACCACATTTTACTGTTTGTCCATAGATATATGCGTTCGTAAATTATTGTCTGTTGAGTTTTAATTGCGGTTTTAGCCAACAGGAAGAGGGTGGGTCTCTCTGAATTACAACATCATGCGTCCTCCTTACATACTTTGTCACATCATGCAAATGATGACCTTCGCCAACTTCTTACCTTATGCATATGGGAGTGATCATTCAATGATTCTCAGTTTCGTCCTGTGGTCCTGGTGATATCCATTGTGCTTTATGTATTCTTTTATGATGGAACGATTCCATGCCATGCCTCCTATAGCAAATAGTTGAGCGACTTTGAAGCACAGAAGTTTGCTAATAGTTTTTAATCCCACATTCTCGTTCATCCTAGGGGCTAAACCATGCTTTCCCGTGATTTCTTCAAAGCCAGTGTTGTCTGTTCCTATTTTCGCATTTAGGTCCCCCATCAAAATTGTGATGTCCTTTCTTTTCTTATTGTCCAAGACATGTTGTAGTCTGGTGTAAAAGTCTTCTTTCACAGATTCTTCTTTATCATTTGTTGGTGCATAACACTGGATGATGTTTATATTTACTTTCTTATTTACTGTACAACAACACAAAGAAGCTAACAGGGAAATATAAGCAGGCAAATGGCCTCGTAAAAGATAAGAATGGAAAATTGCTTAGTAATATACAAGAACAAATAAAGAGATGGACAGAACATTTTGAGGAACTTCTCAATAGACCATCTGCAACTAATCCGTCCAGGACATTTGGGCCAGCAATAGATATATATATGATATATATATAGACGCTGTGAAATATAAATATATTACTATATAGATATATATTAAATATATAGTATAATTAGTTATAGTTTTATATATTTATTATAAATTTGCAATTATTCTAATATTGATAATAAAATTATGGCTTATCTTATAGAGTTTGCCCGTTTCCGTTAGCCGTTTTTTGGCTGTCCAATAAGCACTTTTTCTATGACTCCATTTTTCAGTATTTAAAATTAATTCACGGGGGGTCAGGGATTGGTTAATTTTTTGTCTAAAGAATGTCTGAGGAACGATGAGTTTCTAATCTTTATCGGTGGTCGTTTTGGTCGGATATGTCAGAATGATTTTTTACCAGTATTACTTAAACATAACTTGGGTCTCCATTTCAGTTTTGGGTACAGGTTGTTATTCGCACGCGTACAAACATCAGAACGGGTCTTTTGAATACGCTTCAAATACTTGAAAACCTAAGCAGTATATTCGACGCTTAGCAAGAGACGTGGGCTGCACTAGTCACAAGTATTTGATTTTTTAATTTGGCAGCATTGTACAGTTAATTGATACTTGAGGGACTGGCCGTCGTGCGACGACTGGAGCATACAAGCCAACCGATTATTTCATTTCCCTTGGAACTACTAATAGCATAACTAGCTCAATCAATTGATGATTTCTAAATTTCAATAAGTTTCACCATATATTGTTAATCATCATTTTATGATTAAATATGGTATCACTTCATTTTCATAAACGATACTTGGTTTATTTATATTTACAAATTGTTAATTAATTTCGGTGATTTTTAAACTTGTTTTTTGGCCTGGTCAAAGCTTTAGTTGGGGGTTAATCACTCTTGAATAATGGTAATGTCTGCATCCGCAAAAAACGAACAAACTGGAACAGATTTTAATAAACATAAAATGACCCCCTTATGTAACACTATTTAGATTCAAAAATTGCTTGAATTATTTTCAAATGGGGGGGCCGTTTAGAAAATACGAGCGAAATTATAATAACGTCTTATAGGAGGGGGGGGAGGGGGGATTGTATAATTAAGTTCCTTGGGGGGAGCTCATTAAGTGTATCATAATTTTGTTAAGCAATAATCTTTTGCTTTAAAATCCTTTGCGAAGAGCCCTTAAATGTGAAGCATCTTTCTGAACTTATTTTTTATCTCTGCAAAGAGTAATCTTAGAGCGACACGTTGATACCTTTGAAACCACTCAACTTCCATTATTACTCTGTGTTTGAGTGATTTTAGTTGGTTCCTTATTACTTAATAGAAGCTGGAGGAGACACTACCGTCATAGAGTGATACAGTGTCATGCATATCCCTGTTGATGGGATTTGTTTATTTTTGTTATTGTGTAGTTTTTGATGGATCATGTGAATAGTATGGTTGATGCTTTATCTATCTATCTACAATCTATCCCTATCTATCCTCTATCTTTCTTCTATCATATTATCTATCTATCTATCTATCTATCTATCTATCTATCTATCTATCTATATCTAATCTATTACTGTTGTCTGTTCTGTCTGTCCTATCTATCTATCTGTCTGTCTATTCTATCTGTCTATCTGAAGTCTATCTATCCTCTGTCAAGTGTATATGTCTAATTCTGTCGTCTGTTGTCGTATCTATCGGGGGGGTAATTGTTTTATAATGTTTGTTTTTAGCGGTCTTGATTTTATGCTTATTTCTAAGTGTTTTACATTCGCGATTCATAATTATTATCAGGTAATTCTTCTATTAATGTTAGGATAATTATCGTCCTTTTATTGTCTGTCGGGATTTGAAATGACAATTTATGGTTAGCCAATAATTTATTTTGTAAAATTCTTTCATACATTAATATTGTTATAGGGTTGACCAATAATCGAAGGATATATTTTGCATAAATTGTTTACTTCTTAATCAGGGCGCCGCAAATTTACTGTCGGAAGGAATTGCTTTTATTTCCATATCAGTAAACCTGGAGTTGAAGAACAGATACAACCATTGTTTTTACAGGTGTCAATATGGGATTCATCGAAAGTCCCTCATATTTTGATTAACCCTAATCAGCAAAGATTTGGTCGGGAAAAGTCCCCGACTTTAGTCTTACTGAAGTGTAAACTGTTTTATGTCACAGATAATTGAGAAGCGTTAGAGCAATAATTGTCTACGGCGATCTTCTATATTACTTTCTCAAGGAGGGATGGACAATTTTTATCTTCAGGAACTATCCTATCTATCTACAATTTCCTATCTATCTTTTATTTTAAATCTTTCTATCTATTGCCCGATCTTTTTCTATCTCTTATCTATGGTATAATCGGGGGTAAGTTGTCCCTGCTTTGTCTAGTCTGTCTGAGTTATCCGTCACGGCTCCAGTTGGCTAGTTGTGATTCCCTGTCGGGTGAAGTAATCAAAAATATCAGGTGCCGTCGTTCTGCATGATCTGTCTCTCCGTTTCGTCCATCTGTTTCTGTCTGTTTGTCTTTCGGTCCCTTGCCAATCCATCCGTACCGAAAAAATCTGTCTGACATGAAAGTCTTGCACAACTTGAGACTCAATATTTATTCATTTCCTGGAATGAATATCTGGTCCAGGGCTATATCGTATTCATACGCTCTCAGTGTCTCATGGATTCTTTTCTCTGGGTCCTTGGTTAGAAATCACCGTTTGGTCTCCAACTGTCAATGGTCTTTCCATCTAATATACCTCGGTTTTCCTGAGAAGGTTGATTTTCACATATATGTAGCATTCCCCAGATGACGAGCGTGATTCCTTGACGTCGTTGTTCAGACTTGACGCTCGCCGCTGTGTACAAGCTAAAATCTGTTGATTGCAAAACAGAGGAATATCACCAAAGGTGACAGTGTTGGCTATGTTATAAGGCAAAAGATTCTAGATTTGTACCAAAAGCAAAGTTACGCGACGATTGTATATTAAAACTGATAAGCTCCCTGGCGGGATTATGAAATATTTCCCAGGCCCCTATATATTAAAATTTGATTAATAAAATATAATATTAATTTATATATAAATATAAATTAAATCTATTTCCATAGCATATAATATCAATTGCAAAAACATAATAAAAAATTAAATAACAACGATCTTATATATACATTTAAAACATCTTGCTGTACTTCCTTCATATCATCCCAACCGGTAAAATCCAAAAAAACAAGGTTGGCTTGTACATGCACATCCTACCAAACCAATGTCTCATGTTCTAGGTGGTGCCGCTCTAACAAAACTCTGCTCAAAACTGTCAAGCATAAAAAAAATAAAAAAAAAAAAATAAAAACTTCGCCACTAAAAACAAAAAGAAGCTGTTTCCCCTTGTTCCATCGTTTGCACCTTTCTGAAAAACGTCTAGCAAACACTTATTGTCCTCCGCAAGGTGTTATTCCTTTTTATGTGGCCCAAAAGAAATTGTTAGCTGCCTAACTTTGATCACCTTCAACTTTGTTCTCTTTCCATAGATAGATTTTGTAAGGAACTCCTTATTTGTTTTCTTAAAAATCTCCATGTTTCTCATGAGATGTGCAAAAATTAACTTAATATCCAATATCTCAAAAATGGACCAATTCGTTCTTCCAATCACTTATTTCATTGTCCATGAACTACACCAATACAGTCTGTTTAAAAAAGCAGAAAGGAAACCTTGTATATTAATAATACATCATGATTCTCTGTAAAAACAACATTTGTTTTGTTAGAATAAACCAAACCACAAATGAAAGGCATAAATCCATTAAGCATGAATATATCCACTGATAAACCCATCGACACTGAGCACCCAAGCTTCCAGGTTTGGCAACAAAATCGTTATACCTCCCTAACCAATGACAGAACCCCACATTCTGAATTGAAAATGAAAAAAGAGCAGAAAAACTGCCACAGATTGAAAAAAGCCATAAAATGCGACAAAATACATAGAGAAAACATTACCCACTCAACAACCTGGACCCAAGCATAACACAGATGGATCAAGCAAACAAAATGCAACAGAAAATGAAGGTGGGGGGGTGTCTTTCTGACCCTAAGCACTGGTGCCCCAGAAAAAATTGGCTGTCAGTGGCTACCAGGACGATTCTCCAGCAACTTCAGAGTAGAGAGGCAGAGGCCTTGAAAACTGCAGAGTCAGACGTTTATATAGTGACAGAAGAAAGCGATCGAGAGACAAGGTTTGCTTTCTTTACTGATGCAGTTCAGTTAATTTGCAACGTTGAAAAGCCAAAATAATTACAGACCTGGATGATTATCAGATTGATGCTTCACAATACTTTGTATTACTATGGATTTCAAATGTGTATGTGATCCCCCCCATGGATCCCATCCCCATTGTCACTTCCCCACCGGCCCCCCTTAATGAAGAGGCTGATAGAATTACGAATGGCACTAAAGAAAGATTTTACGATGTAACCTCAGCCTGATAGAAGGCATAACTTTTTGAGGTTGATAGCAAAGATTTTTAAAACAGAATTCAGTATAAAGTAAAACAGTTCAAATGTGGACGTCTGTAGAGTGCGACAAAGAAGAAGAAAATTGAATGTAGGCTTTGGCCAATCCTATTCTCTTCTAGTTTTTGTTTTAACATCTGCAATATTCTGTTTTCTATATGACCAACAAGATATGAGTAAGGTGTCTTGACTGTTTGTAGTTCCAGGGAATTTCCCATTTAATAAAAATAAAAAAATGTGGGCTTTCTTCAGGTTTGTAAGGCTTGTTTTGAAAAATTATCATAGTTTTTCGTCAATATTAATGTCCAAGGGTGGAGGAGGATTTTCAACTTTTCACTTGCAAAGGCTAGTTCTTGCAAATCATGGGGGGCACTTTCAAAGATTACTTAGAATCTTGTAAGGTTAGTTTATTGACCTTTCGACTGATGTTCAAGTCTCTGGTAGTTATCCTGTAAATCTGTTTGCAATAAATTTTTGTCGGTTTTGTTTGTTTTACAGATTGGAATAGAGAAGGGGGACAGCACACAAAAATGTCTGAACACCTCTTTTTATGTCTATGTTTGGTGAAAATAATTCCTTCAAGGATCTATTAATGTAGAAGTTTGCTCACAATAAAGGTTTGGCTGAGTATTCTTCTGTCTTTTTCCATCAATACCGAAGTGTCTTCGAAACTTGGCATATCAATTATTTTTTCTCAACTAAGATGGACGTCTGTCCCAAAAAGCCTTCTTAGGTAGTAAATGTAAAAAAAAAAAAAATATACTTTTTTGGACATAGAAAAGAATTTTTCTAACCAGCTAATATTCTCTCTAGGCAAAATATTGCCTCTCTTGTTCCCGATGTTATCGTCTAAAACCAAAACTGCATCTTCTAATGGAAGGAATAAAAATAGTCTAAAATAAAAGTTTAGTCTTTCCTGAATGATTTTTGAAAAAAATTTTAATTGCCTGAAAAAATCAGGCTGAATTGTTTTAAGAAAGTAAGATTGAACAAATAAAAAAAAATGTATTAAAATTTTTAATGTTATAAAAGACTGATGTCTAAAAAAAAGTTCATGTGGTACCATTAAATCCATAAATTGTATAAAAAAAGCAAAAATAGATCTTGTAAATTCATAGTAAATATACCAAAGAGAATAATCCTGAATATTCTAAAATTTCAATAATTTAAAAATAGAGAAAAGATATTGTGTCCATAAATGCTGATTTTACAAAAAAAATTGTTACATAATAATTGCAATTAATCTACTTTGATATTGAGAATGTTTTGGGGCCTTCATTAAAAAAAAATTAAACAAATGGGTTTTATTTACCCTCTGTTTGTCCTCGAATAGTTTCTTTTAAAGATAGAAGTATATAAATATATATATTGATATAATAAATAAATAAAAAAAAATAAATATATTAAGGATTAAAAATAATATAAATATAATATAAAAGAAAAAAAAATATATATTATAAATTATCAATAACATTTTACTTTTCCTTTTGCCATCCTTACGGAGCAATTGAGGCCGTCAGTGCAAACTGGTTCCCTATGCAAGAAAAAAAGATGGACAGAATATTTCACTTTGCTCTTACTTGCAGGAATGATTTCTGTAGCAATTTCTTTTAAAAATGATGATTGATGAGGTCGCCATGCGGAACCATATTAATTTAATTCACACACAACACACAGAGTGTGGGCATTGGGGACACTGTTTTCCAGGATTCTTTTAAAGTATTTTTGTAGCCATGAGAAAAGATACACCACAAATCCATTTGTTTTTTAAAAGTTAAAGAAAGAAGCTGATAAAATATCATTAGCGGAATTATCCTTCATGCGATCTAGCACAGCTTCTCACATAGCTATTATCATAAATACCAAGTTGTGCTAAAAAAATATAATACTTAGAAAATTATTTTAATTACTAGCAATAACCCGTCAAAATTTGACAGCTTGTTAATTGCAGTCACATCTTATCATTTTGGATCCATAATAATAAGTTTTGCAATACTTACTTACCTTAGTCGTTCCTCTTCTACGTACCAGTGAGGTGTAGAAAGTTTGTAAGAGAGAGCGCCATACTATTCTACTATCGGCTGTTCTTCCTCCTGCTTAGTTTTCCTTTCTAGGTGGGGCTACGGTCCTTCCCAAGATTGTCTAATTGTTGTCCTCCCAGCGGACTTTGGAGTCTGCAATTACTTTTAAATTAAAATTTTGTCTCGAACGTAAAACACATCAAAAACTTACATTTTAAGGTTATTTTTAAGAAAATGATTGAGTTAAATCGATTCCCGAATGAAAACTGGACAGGATTATGAGTATATTGATTGTCTGTTGATTTAATCTGCATCTCCGCACCTTCCTGTCTCCTCCAGTTCATGTATCATTGTGTTGTTTGCTTCTTTCCATAATGAAACTGTTTCATGCACACCGGCCTTTGTGCACTTTTTCATTTTCGGGAGAGGACACAGAAGGGAAACAAAACAATTATTGTCTAACTTCCAACCACCGTTACACCCCCTTAGATGTGTGGTTGAAAGTTAACTGTTCTCCTCCGTCGAAAATAGGAAAAGTAATGCGCAAATGACCGGTGTGCATGATGTGACCGACCGACCGGACGTACTTACGTAGTCCGGAAATTATGGTATTGGATTTCTTGCACCTAAGTTCATTGTAACTAACGCCCGTGCTATCCAATTAAACTTTTAAAAGAGTTAAAGTATGCACAACCTCTTTCCTGGGACACGCAAAACATTACTTAATTTTTTTTTCGACGCTTTATATTATTAAAGTCAGTTTTTTTTTTTTTTTTTGTCAAAACCTAACTCTTCAAAGACAGACACAGAAACAGATACCAATATAAACAACTTTTTCCTTTAACACGCTTTTGCAAACTTATCTGCCGCGCTCTATCGGGTGGCTGCTTAAAATTCTTTCAAGTTGCGTTATTGTCATTTCCAATGTAAGGATGTTCCACAAAGAAGAGGCATGTTAGCTCCCCTTTTTGTTGTTGTTATAATACCAAAACATGAAAAGCATTAGTTTATAAACGTTGAAAAAAGAACCCATAATCCAATTCAGCGAAGTGTCGTTCTGAAACGAAGTTAATATCGAAATTTAATGAGCCTTTACACTTTTGTAGTTCACCATTTAAGCTTTGAAAGATTTTGTCAAGCCAGTTCCGAGAGAAAGGATTACGTGTGGCTTATGGCACCTCAACGAGGTCCTTTTTATAATAATGAGGGGAGGGGGGGGTATGGGGGTTTTATGATCTCTTCGGAGGAACAGTTTATAACTTTCGAAAAAAATTACGCAAGCGTTGGCACATTTGTTAATTGGCAAAGTGTCGCCAGGACTAGGGATGATAAGTCTGGCAAGCAGAAAATGGTCTTAGGATACAGAAACAAATGATTATGCAACGCTTGCAGGCAACCCGAAAAATGATGCATATTAACAACTAAAAAAAAATGAAGAAAAAGGTAATTTTCAGACTCCGAACAAAGCGACACTACAGACCTAAATATCATCTTTTCAACAAGATGAGGATTAGGAAACTACTGACGAGTGTAACTCGTGGCAACCGATTGAAATGATTTGCTGATCAAACTGCTGCAGAAAAAGTTCATAACACATTTAAGGAACAGTGGAAGCACATATGAAACCGTGCCGTCACATAAATGTCATTCCTGGACCAAACTCCTGTGGAGTTACCGATGACGGCAAGATTTTAAAAAATAAAATTTTGCCTCGTTTTGGCGAGGAGCGTCCTGTTCAACCTAGTCGGTTATATTAAGGCGCATTGTCAAATATAAAAAGAAAAACCCTTTAGGAGGATTGATTACTGATAATGGCAAGATGACCACTGTTTTTCATTAAACAAAATTCAAGCTGACGTCTGAAAAGTACAACGAAGATGAAAGTATATGCTACGGGAGAGTCCCGATTGGCAGAATGAATAGAACGCTTATCTCTCAACTGACACTCTTATAGAACGTACGGTCACCCGGTTCCGTTGTATAGCTTCCACGTTGTAGTCGTAATATATCCCAGCTGTAAACTAGGGTATTGACTCTGTTTATTCTTGAGTTAGGGAAGGCGAAGGCAGCGAGGAAGGGAAAACTATAGGTCAACCCACCTCATAAAGTTATGGGGTAGACAGGAGTGTATAGTTGTGATTCGCTTCCGTCGTCTATGCGGGGTGGTGCCGTTCGGAGGGGTCCTGGGTGCGATTTCTCTCACAAGTAAGCCACTCACTTGCTTTTGGTCTTTCTGTTTGTCTATGTTTTTTCTACTTCTTTATTTCTACCTCACGGGAAGCCTGAAACAGAATACCTTTATTATGTAAGATAATGTGTAATATTTATTTATTTTACTCATGACAGCTAGACATTGTATGATGAAGTCTGTTAACAATTTCACTATCGCACTATCTGCACGTATCTAAATATCGCACTAGAACAAATTTTGGACTCACAAAGTAGGAATAATCACACTATAATATAACCAGGCGAACCTTGAGCCTAGCTTTGATACATGGTGTGCTTGGCCACCAAAAAAAAAACAAAACAGCTGGGCATAAACTATTTATTTTATTTGTGAACATGTAACCTACCTTGTGGAGGGGTTCTGGGCTATCAATTGTTGACGTTTACATCTAAACACTGGCAAGATGAACGTTGCTTAGTGGAGATATCGTGCTCAGATCAGATTTACATTATAGTACCCCTTAAACACGTCGCTCTGTAGTGATTTGTGTGTTTGTTTTATATATTTCATTGTTTTGAGCACTAACAGTTTACCATCATTAACACGTTCTGTTGATGTATTTAAATTCCTTAATCAAGTCTTTAGAAGAAAGGCGGCAGACTTGGTATAGACACACTGTTTTTCATCACAAAGTAGATACAATGCCGAGCGATTTTACATCCGTATCGTTGTTTTCAGTGTGCATCGAGCGAGCTGCTGTAAAACAACATGTAGCAAGAACTTCCAGTGATCTTTACCCCACTCGCCGCTGAAGTGGTGCCTGCTTGTGGAATATACGCCGATGAGACTACAAAGTGAATAATGAAGTTTGGTAATGGCTTAGGCAGCTTCTAGAGTGGCCCTAATTGAGACGCCGGCACCAGTTGAAATAAGCATGCAGCCATAGACAATTAGTGGAGGCTACTTTCATTCAGATGATATCCCCCCCCCCCCCCCCCCCCGCCCCCCCCCCCCCCCCCCCCCCCCCCCAACCCCCCCACCTTCTGTAATCGTTTGTAGATGTCTTGCGTTGGTCTTTTTTTTCTTTTCCAAGTGAAGTAAGCAAATAACGTATACAAACTTTCGGTTTACGAAAAGATAATTTTATTTTACCATACAATGCAAGATATAGAAAAGACATGAGATTGACCGTACAAGAACAGGAGGGACTCTTGACATAAGTTTGTTAATTCTTCTTCTTTGGTGTTCGCTCTCAGATAACCATATCTATTTCTGGTATAAAGCTGGCAGTCTGTCTCATGCTTCTCTCGTCACCATACAGTATTTCCACGCTGCCACCTTTTGCTCCTCTCGTGAAGTTGTTGAAGGCCTTTCCTCCTTTGTGCATCTGAAGGGTGATAATGATGTTGATGATGATGATGATATCAAGGCAAACGTTTTAAAGATAACCGTACATTTACAAAATATGTTGTTGTTAAAGAGCTGGTATGTAATTAGTCAAATTACACTCTATTTATCTGTTCAAACTCCATCTATTCATTTACGTTTTCTCGAGACAGCCTCCATAGCTGACTAACTCTTCACGTCTAAGTAGTTTATATCATGTCAGATTTAGCGCCATGTCGACGTCGAAAGTCTCATCTAAGGGTTGTTTCGTTATTATTTTTTTTCCTTACCATGATGATACACACTGACGCATGGTGTTTTTTATGTTTCTTGTCTTGATGATACACACTGGCGCACGGTGTTTTTTCTGTTTCTTTTCTTGATGATGTACACTGACGCACGGTGTTTTTTTTTTTTTTGTTTTTTTTTTTGTTTATTGTCTTGATGGTACACACGGTGGCGAGATGGATGTTAGATAGAAAATTAGAAGGTAGTTCCCAGAAATGGATAATAGAGCTGGTGAACTAGTGGAAGGACACGTCAGGTAGTTAAATGCACAGTTATAGACGGTAGCTGTAGAAGAGAACTTTGAAACATAAATCACTTTCACGCTAGACCTATCGCATATGCTCCCAGTGGGTGTTATATAAATATATGTGAGTGCAGCTCTAATTTATTCCCTACCCAATTTGAAATTTTAAATATATTTCTTTTTTTTCATAAAGCAAAATTATAACTGGAAAATTTATATAATTCTATAAACTGCAGTAATAAACAAATCATACACTTTATTGATTAATGATGAAGAATAGTAAAACAAAACAAAATGATCACTTTGGTATAATATATTCCAATTTATCTTACAAATTTTTCACACAATGTGAAAACAAAAATATATAGTCACTGTTTTTGGTCATTGTCATCATGTTATTGGTTTGGGTGACTTGGTTTTTGTTTTCACGTTAAGTTTTTACTTAACGTGCTTCAAGCGTAGTAGTGGCTAACTTCCCTCGGTTGTTAAAACATCTGGACACTGAAGGACGCCACGCTTTATGCCAAGAACATTGGTGGTGGACTGTTAAACAGTTCACAACTTCTAAAACTGTGTTTCGTTTTTTTTGTGTTTGCTCACCACTATATCTAGAAACCTGCAAAAATATGACCAGGTTTATGAAATCTGTGGTTTAAAATCAAGACGCCCCGTTGATGATGACTGGCCATTGCCATTGTTAAATCAAATTCCTCTTTCGACAAAACACTGTCTTGAGCTGTTGTTAAGTCAGTCAATAGGAGGTATATGTCCATACATTAATACAATATATTTTAAAATTGTTTTACATCAATTAAAGACCATTATTCACCTGTCACAGGGTTAACCCGAGGATTAACCAGGAAGAGTTATCTTGGTTGCGTAGGGCATTGTCAATGGCTCAGATTTGCCTTGCAACGGGGGTACCGGGTAAAGATAGTCAGTAGGAGTAGAAGAAGGCGAATTTGGGACTTTGGGATAAGTTCCCAGCAGATAATCCCAGTGATTCTGAATCTCGTGACAATGTCACGCCTACCACTCTATCTATCCTCTCCTATAGCTCGCGAGCCTCCAACCCCTCTATACTCTTGAGTGGACAGAAGAGTAAGAAAGAAAGAACTGTATGTCTCTCGCACACTTTCTTTCCTTATATATAGATAAATTAACTAGTGTTGGTAACGAAAACCCGATTATCACATTTATTGAATTACTGTATGAAGCACATCAACCAAATAAAATAATACAAATACAATGACACCTAATACTAACTAATACCTGGAAAAAGAAGATGGTAATTAATACATAAAATACACAATCTAATCTTAAATCTATACTAAGTGATGATGATGAATTTAACCGCTAAAAGGATATCTTGTTTCTTGGCCTTTTTCTGAATGTCAATAAAGCTCTGGGCGTTTGTACACAAAAGGCCTGGTTTTGTCGGTATTCACAGAGCTTATAATAACACGATCCGGCCTGGACAGTCCGTCTGGAGTCGACGGTCGGATCTTTTGTTCTTCACCACGCACGAGTTTACAATGTAATTGTTAAGTTATTTTATATTCATAGTGGTGGAGTTAAATGTTTGAGATCCTCACATGCACGTCTGGTATTTTGTAGACGCACATTTGAGCGCATCTAGGATAATTGTATGTTATATTATTTGCATACGACCGTGCATCATTATGAAACGGGTATGACGCGGTATGTCATGGTGATTTGTTGCTATAGGGGCAACGTACTTGAGGCAGATCCAGATAACTAGCGTCGAGTATAGACGTGATTGATTATGGTCTTCTTACCCAAGTCAAGGGAAGACACGAATATGTAGCAATTATGATCATCTGAAAGATGAATACACTCTTCTTGAGGGAGCTATGCCAAGAAGTTTATAATTTGAATATTTAGCCAGAAACGGCTCGATTTAAGTATCTTGCCTCCGATACTTGGTCTCCTGTACCGTTATGGCAGAGCTTCAACTTGACCAGATGTCAGAATAGGTTATATGTATCTAATGGTACACAGCACACACACACAGAGCACACCGAGCTACTTGTGCTGTGTGAACAAACCCCTCTACTGGTACTATGGATTTAAGGCACACTCACACTAAACACTTCGCTCGCTGTCTCAAAGGTATGACCACATTACACAGTAGCTGACATGAATAATCCAATAACACCTAAATCAGGTAATAACCCTTTAATAAGTACGGTGCACACATATGAGCGACACACGGCTAACAATACACGTGAAATAAAATACATAACGTAATGAAAATGCCAAACTACTTGCTAAAATCACCAGCTCAACATAATAGCAAAACAGTCACCGATATAATCTAACCAGCGACTACAGAATGACTATCGCTCACAGGCAACGTCCAATACTGAAACAAGGCAATACATAATTGCAAGATTCTACCGTAAATAATATCCAGGAAAGAACCACCAGAAATCACACCACCCTTCTAGTAATCTAACAATAATCCTGAACACCTGAAACAATCGGCAAGCAATGAACAAGAATGGCATTCATGTAATCCCAGCAAAATCTCTGACAAAGGGAACAAGCGTCCGTACAGGACCGCTGACATCTCCTAGACTTGAATCGCGCCAAAAATCTACATCCTCTTACATTCTGGCTCGACTCGCCAAACGGGTTTTCTATTCTACGTTGTTGCCACTCTACAGCGTAACCAACTAAATATATTTCGGCGAATATCTCTACTGTGACATCCCCCCCCCCCCCCCCCCCCCCCCCCCCCGTCTTGAATTATTCTAATCCCCATATATAAATTAAAACGTAAATGCAAAGCCTAACAAATAAATTTAATAAAAGGAAAGAAGAATGGTAAAGAACAGTGCTGTCACAATGACTGTACTCGAAATCCCCCTTGTTTTCTACTTCGTCGGCAAATTGTAACGCTTTCACGTTGATAGTAAAAGCCTACTGTATTATTACCCGCTTTCTTCAATGAAACGTGTACTGTATTTCTTGGAAAAACCTTGAGATACGCAAGCTGATCAATGACCTAAATTTAATATTTCATTCATTCCATTTTATACACGGCGTAACTAAAAGACAGATGGACTAAAGGATAGAGAGAAGGGAGAGGCAGAAAGCAGGGACACTTGCAACACTAAACACGCGTCGCGCGATACACAATTGCTGCCATCACGCGTGTAAGGCCACATGCACTAACTTTATTTCAAATCGACAGTGATAAAATTCACTACCCATACCAGAGTTAGGTTTTAAAATCCTGAAAAACGCTTATTAGGAAAGATGACAATAGATGGGTTTACGTTTGAAAACATGACAGTACCCAGACACCACATGGGGATTGAAGTGAACAGGAGGTGGTAGAAAATGCACATTTTGAACGCAGCCACCTAGCTCCCTTAAATTGAGATATTTGGGTTCCTTAGGGTTTGCTGACAAAGAATATGTAAAACGTTACGCAAATAGTCTAGGAATTACCAAGTTATGGCCAAAATAAAATAGTGGGGGTGCCTGACAGCATGAAATCATTTCTGCTCATAAATTTTTTTTTTATAACGTGTTTGAAAAAACATTACGTTACGGAAATAGCCTACCATGTTAACTCCTATGTGATTGGAGCGCAACAAATGAAAGACTAAACACGATTGGTCGGACTATAAATACTATCTTGTGTTGTCAGGGGAAACGTGAGAAAGGGGTACTTTTTTGAAAAGATGTGTAGACGTGGTGTGATTGGGTAGAGCTGCGAATATACACAATTCAGAGCGTCTGTTCATTGCCACATCTTGTAATAAACCTACTAAGAAGCAGTGCGTTGAGCACCAGTGTATATTTTTTATAAAATAAAGCCTGGGACATCGGCAGATCGGAGTTGTGCTATATTCATTGCCAGTCAACGAAACTGTTTATTATTATTTCCATGAATTGTGGTAAGCTTGAAATATTCAATATCTTTTAATGAAAATTGAATGTAAATTGATAATTTATGTCTGTATATATGTGTGGTTCAGTAGCGAACATGATGTAAAGCCTATAGTGCTCCAGCCTGAACAGAAGGTGTCGGAGGAAAGTAAAACTGCATGGAATGGCCAAACAGTACACTGACACCTAGATTATTAACTAGAAAGAAATAATGCTGGAATTGCAGAGGCGTAGTAACCATTAGGGAGGGAAATACTGGTATAAAGTATTTCAGATGAAGCTGACAGTTGGCCTAACGCTCTGAACTCAATGTTTGTGATGTATTGTGCGCAGTGTAGAAATGGAGTATAAATTAGTTCTGACGTAGAAGGTACAACCGTCTTGTTTCAGGGACCGTGGTCTTAAAGTTATTGAGCAGCACCTGGTCAGAGCTTTGTTGAAGCCAGAGGTGGACAGCATACTCCTTGGTCCATATAGCAACCAGTGGGGTGGCTCCAGAACTCATTTAAGTAATCGAGCAGAGGAGTCTTTTACTGCAGTCATCACGCAAGATAAGAGAGTGTGGCCATGGAGCTCAACATTATGTACCCCCATCTTAAAATGACATTATAAACTAAACTTAAGAGGGGAATTTAATTGTTTTAATACCAGGAACTGAGAACATCTCCAATACTAGTTCCAATAGAAACAAACTATTGAAGTCATGATGACAAATACCAACAGAGCTTGAACAAAACAAAACCAGTATTACCTCATATTACCACTACACAACTGACACACATAGGATACCATTAATAATATATGTCACTACAAGAATCATATTAATAAATTCTGTACATATAACTTGTAATTAAAATTGATTGTGTTTCCTGGTTCCCTTTGTATTTGAATCAGGACACATATACATTCATGACAGCACTGAATACATATTGTTATTTGAAAAGTTATCAGTGACTCCTTTAAGATATCCTCTTAGAGTGTTTTATGTATGTGAGTGTCACAGTGTTGTCAAGTGTGGTGGAATAAATTAAATTGTTTATCTGTCTGTTGTTGTTATGACTTACACTTCATCATACACATACCCTAGACATATAACGTAGTCATCACATTATTCCAGAATAATTCTGACTGAGGTATACATATGTGGCAGTAAGTAAGGTTATCTATAATACACTACTCTTATTAGATATAGATATCTTCACAGCTGATCTCAGTCAGTACACTAAGTCCCCTATAAATATTTATAACATCCCACTTTACCACACCCCCTTAAAAAAGAAAACGAAGTTTTCTTCCACCGGAGGAGACACGCCCAACCCCCATCTGGAGTACGGGTGAACAAAATGCCGAGATAGCACCTCCTCATGTCGCTAAAGAATGCCAGAATTGTCCAGTTCTATTGTCATCCATGCCTTCTCACTCACTAGACTAGATACAAGGAACATGTACAAATCCGCACCAGGTACTGGCAGTCGTGAAAAATAACAACGACTGACTAATCCTGGAGTAGTCTAAACACTATGCATGTTACACCAAATCTATATAACTAATTGTCACCAATCAAACAACAAGTCATCGTATCAACAATCATCTCTCATAATATAGCTGTAGGTATAAGATAATATGATATATCTACACATTGAGTACAACTTCATAGATATTGCCTTTATGGCAGCAT
Organism: Oreohelix idahoensis; assembly: GCA_024509875.1. Taxonomy (NCBI): domain Eukaryota; kingdom Metazoa; phylum Mollusca; class Gastropoda; order Stylommatophora; family Oreohelicidae; genus Oreohelix; species Oreohelix idahoensis. The sequence goes on along the minus strand of JAMPIV010019388.1, from coordinate 15,088 downwards.
AATAAATATATAGTATACCACAATACATCATCATGAAATACCAATTCTAATAAACATAACCCATTTCTTACATAAATTGTAATAAGTACTCTCTTCAGATGTACTTGTCCCATATACTATAAATGTCCAACCAACTTCACAACCTGGACAAGACATCTGCTACCACATAATATACACCCTGAATTGGTAAAATAGTAAAGTTGAATTGCTGTAGCAATAATGCCCAGCGTGTCAATTTAGCACTGGTGGATTTAACCGACTGCAAAAATAGCAGTGGTTTATGATCTGTTTGGAGGAAAAAATGTGCCCCCAACAGATATCGTGCCAACGTAGACACCGCCCAGATAATCGCAAGGCACTCCCTCTCGATCGTGGAGAATCTGGTCTCTGCTGGCAACAACTTTCGATAGACATATCTTGTAAAGCATGACATATAAATTACAGAACAAGGCATAGTCAAGTATCAACATGACCCTTAAATATTACGAGACCAACATATTCCATAGGTCTGATAAATGCACGCCAGGCCTGCCTACAGTGCACCTGCCTACAGTGTACCTGCCTACAGCGTGCCTGTATGGCATCATGCCACATTAATACAACGTACGACATAGCATAATACAGCATAACTATGCATTGTACAGCATTTCTTAACCTGTACAAGTCTACAAAATACACATATTCATATCAACATCGAACTGGGGGCGTGGGTCAGAGCAACTCAGGTTCGGTTCGTATTAACCGAAACATCTTACTGATCACGAACCCGAAATCTAACCCTAGCTATTGCTGGACTGTTAGTAGATGATTCTGAAGCAAGGACATATGCTTCAGCCTAACTGCCTTACGCGCACCCCAACTATTCGCAAAAGTCACCAGCGCCATTTTGGTATTGTCGTGCAACGACAGTACCTCTACAAATCTAACCGGCACGACCTCATTAAACACCCTTCTGAGTGTGCGCCAACTCGCACTCAAGGGAACGTTACGCACCCAAACTGTGCGATCACTAGCTTTCGGACCCTCGTATAAGTTCCTACTGCTCCTACTCATGTCACCCATGGCCTTGTGCACTTCCTGTACACTGCCGACGATTAAATCGGCAATTGGGTCCTCAAGGACGAACGCGTTCACTCTACCCGAGAGGAACGGAGTGTCCACCTTAATACTCGCCTGGGGATAAGACTCCACTTTGCCTCCAAACGTGGTGCACTTTACCGTTTTGCCTGTAAGACAGGAGTCGTCGATGCACGATCGACGCACCCCAATGTTGGTGCATCCGGTGTCCCTCAACACCCGGACTGGTCTATTCTCCACCTTGCCTTCGTGGAGGGTCACCTTGCCAGTTTCATGGACTGCTGACAGGCATGGTGCCGCATGCCCGCATTGAAGCACTACCCTCTCGTTTGCGTGAAACAGAGGGCGACACCCGGCACAGTCCTCACTATTAATTGTGTCCAACACAAACGCGGAATTCGCGTGTTCAATCGGGGTGGGACACCTATCTGCACAATGATTATTGCCACCACAAATGGAACACATGCGCTCCTTCTTCTTCTCATCGCGTGCACCTTTGCTGGAGCCTTTCGATGACAAAGACCCCGCATCCGAGTCGGAAGATCGACTCTCTGAGGAACCACTCCTCTGCTTGGTATGTTTTGCTTTATACCAAAACCGGTCTTCGTCTCGAGAGTCCTCGAAGCATACCTGCTTTCGCGTTTGGCGCTCCCCTCTATCGCTATAACTATCATATTGTCGGTTCTGCCACCTCGGCCGACCTTTTCTATGGGAACGGAAATTCCCATAGCTACCTCTACTCGGCTGGTAGGGACTGGAGGGCCTCTCATACTTCTGTTCTTGGCCTGCTGACTGATTTCGCCACGACTGGCGCTGAACTTTGCCGACACTGGCAACTAAGTGTTCTGACAGACCCGACTTCTGAATGGGTTTGCCCGGATGGGCAAGGACATAATGGTGCCCCAATTGAGCCATGGACTCGATGTCCTTTGGTTGACGTTCCTGGAAAAACGCCACCAACTCACTGGAACACGAGGACAAAACTTTGTCCCGTAGCACCAAATCTAGCAAGCCATTAAAGTCCTTTGTTATCCCCTCCATTTCGATCCATCTATTAAGCAGAAGTTTGATCTTCGAGATAAAATCCTCGAAGTCTTGGTCTGCACTAGGCATCGCGTTTTTAAAATGCGTCCGGTATCCGTCAGCAGTCAGACGGAACTTCCGGATCAATCTCTCCTTCACTTTGTCATAATCGGCCCTTTCCTCTAAATGGAGGCTATAAAAATTCTCCATTGCGGGCCCCACTAGTAATGTCGATAAAAGAGATGGCCACTGATCCCTATCAGCCTTATAGGCCACACAATTTGCCTCAAATCTTTCCAGGAAGAAATCTAAATCATCAATTTTATCATTGAAATTTGGTAGACGCAGCCTAAAAGGACGATGAGCCCCACCAGAAGTTGAGTTCTGACCACTCGCACCCACTTCTAACTTCTTCAATTGTATTTCCTTCTCCATCATTTTCTCTTCCAGGGCTATTCTCATTCTCTCCTTCTCCAACTGTAACTCTCTATCTTCTCTCATCATCTTTTCTTGCAATTCTCTCTCTTCTCTCATCTTCTTTTCTTGCAATTCTCTCTCTTCTCTCATCTTCTTTTCTTGCAATTCTAATTCTCTATCTTCTCTCATCTTCTTTTCTTGCAGTTCTCGCTCTATCATCCTTTCTTCCAATTCTCTATCTTCTCTCAACTTCTTTTCTTGCAACTCGAATTCTCTCTGTTTCCACTCATTTTCTTCTTTCATCTTCCTTTCTTGTAATTCAAATTCTTTTCTTTTTATCTCTAGCTCTTCAGCTCGAGCATCTCTTAGAGCATTCTGTTTCTCAATTCTCTCCTTCTCTTCCTTCTCTTTCAAAGCTTTTTGATTCTCCGCTGTGTAAAATTTTGCTTCAGCAAAATCCATGAGTTCTTTCTGGGTGTACCCACATTCTTTCCCAATCTGAATGAAAGCCTGCAGGTCCATGGTGTACACTTAGAATGCTCACTATTATCTCTGGCTATAGATTTTGCTATACAACTGCTCAGTCGTATATATTTCACTTAAATCAGCAGATAAATTTCTGCTTACAAAATATGCAGTAATAACCAATAAATATTGCTATCACTACTCCAATATACACATATATATTTATGTATGAAAGTATATATTACCTCACCTCTCACTGTATACACATCATCAACCTTTATCTCTTATAGTATAAATAAAGTCTTGCTGTGCCACTTGGCTAAAGTCTCAACACCTTTGAAAATTTGGTCTTTCTGACCACTTAGTCTCTATGATATCCTCAACAAACTTACAATAGTCGACAGTTGTATAATAACAACTGATCAGACTTCCTAATACCTTGACACCACTATATCAACTTATTCCAAAAATCAGGTTTTACTTCAAAGTCTATTACTGGCACCCACACTGGTGCTATACTCAGATAGTACTTCACTTACTACTAATCTCAATAATCTAAGTCATGCAAGTACTACAATGGCAAAATGAGCACTACACAGATGAAATAAACATATACATCACATTACGAAAACAAAATTCCAGTCACGAGGAACAAGATGATAGAACAGGAGGAGAAGAGGTAGATTAATATATACAATGCGTGACTGCACACGAACGAAAACAAGGGATACCTGTAAACGTATTTACAAGATAGCAAGATGGAACAAGAGAAAACACCACTTAAACACAACAAAAGAAGTAATGAATGTACACGACAATATAAATACACACTACACGACTACACCTAACACCAACAGGGCTTGGAATGTTAAGCAGGGCAGTCGCAGGAAATCCCGTCTGCCTGACTCCACCACCAAACAAACACAGCCACACCCTAAAAGAATCGGTCTAATCCAATCTTTTCCCACGAAAAGCCAAGAATGGATTACGCTCACCACCCTACCTCCCTTAAACATACCAACACACTATAACACCAAAGACTCCACGAAAACCACACTCAACAATGAGGTGCTGGAAGCTATCTCTTCCACCAAGCACTATCTTCACTTCAGTGAAAGAAAACTAAGTAAAATTATATTATAATGTATCCAAAATATACAATGTAACTATTTCCTGACTACAAAGAAAACACAGCAAGATCAGCTTTAACTAATAATTAACATACCTACATGCAGACTAAGTCCTACTCGTACAATAAGGAAAAGACAATACAAAAGGAAAGAAAACAATAACAAGCCAAGAAGTAAGTAAAGAATCAGCACTATATTAGAATACAGATTAAGCTAAATGATACTAATAACAGATAGAAGGTAAGACAAGAAAATTAAATTCACAGAAAAAAACAAGAAAATATCAATATAATATGTTATACAAAAGCAAACAAACAATAACTTATCTGAAGCTCCAACGGCGCTTGAGTATGGAGAATCCTAAGCACTGACGATGAATGATGATCACAGAACAAACGAAACTCCACACTGGACAACGTAAAATCCACAAGAAACTCAGTCCAGGAAACAGTTTACTATGCAAGTCTGAGTGTCAAATACTTTCCTCGATGAATATACTGTTATCTACGGTGCTCACACAGCACTGTTCATAATATACACTGCAAAGTCTACTTCTGTAAAGATCAGTTGCACAGCTACTATCAACCGTCTATACGCCGAAAAGAAACATGAGTAAGATCCTTGGCACTGTTCTATATATGTGTCATAGCAAAAGTTAATCACATAGTATCCACAATGCCCGGATCACAGCAGCTTACACGGTAACATCTACTGGACCCGACCGGTAGGTCGGCAGGGCACAAAACACAAAAGAATTCGCCCCTGGTCAGGCACTTCTGCGTTGTCGGGCAACGTCAATGGCGTCGGCTTAGGAAGGTCACGTCAGAGACTTTCACCCCTGGGTGGGCACATCTTAGTTGCAGAAACAAGACCAGCAGTCCCACACGATGACCATGGGTACCAACCACACTAAACAACCTCCTATCAACTATACAATCCTAACAATCATCTCCTACCACCCTATACCGAGGTTGACCAAGCTATCTCCCATCTGACATCTCCATATGCCGTCTGGGCCAAACTAGTTAAATGGTACCCACCTGGATCACTGTCGCCAACCACCAAAATGACTCATAGATGTGTCAAACTGACCCGTCTGACGCACGCTGTACCACTAGTCTAATACTTTGACACTCGTACTTAGACCTGCCAAGATACCATAACAAAGAACTTGGAACTGAACAGTACAATTTTTCATCGACAATAGACTGCAAAAATCAGCTGACACGTAGCCATTACTGGACGCTGAAAATAGGTCAGAGCCCGTAAACGAGGTCAGGTCACACGACCGTAAACAAGACACTAACAGACCGACACACACACTAACCTTTCACTGGACGGACGAAAACAACTCACTCCCGTGAGTTGACGAAAAAATATGAAGGCGTCAACACAGTGACCTACCACTTTCTAGAATACTGTGTGCACCATAATGGCCTGATCAACACCAATGCAGGCTCTAAGGCTGTACTATCAAATAAAATAAAACAATACTGCCAGCTAGCTGGGAACTAAACTATTAAATCATACAGGCTCCACGCCTAAACACGACGAGTTACCCCAGATTTCAGAATAGGTTATATGTATCTAATGGTACACAGCACACACACACACAGAGCACACCGGGCTACTTGTCCTGTGTGAACAAACCCCTCTACTGGTACTATGGATTTAAGGCACACTCACACTAAACACTTCGCTCGCTGTCTCAAAGGTATGACCACAGTACACAGTAGCTGACATGAATAATCCAATAACACCTAAATCAGGTAATAACCCTTTAATAAGTACGGTGCACACATATGAGCCACACACGGCTAACAATACACGTGAAATGCAATACATAACGTAATGAAAATGCCAAACTACTTGCCAAAATCACCAGCTCAACATAATAGCAAAACAGTCACCGATATAATCTAACCAGCGACTACAGAATGACTATCGCTCACAGGCGACGTCCAATACTGGAACAAGGCAATACATAATTGCAAGATTCTACCGTAAATAATATCCAGGAAAGAACCACCAAGAATCACATCACCCTTCTAATAATCTAACAATAATCCTGAACACCTGAAACAATCGGCAAGCAATGAACAAGAATGGCATTCATGTAATCCCAGCAAAATCTCTGACAAAGGAAACAAGCGTCCGTACAGGACCGCTGACATCTCCTAGACTTGAATCGCGCCAAAAATCTACATCCTCTTCCGTTCTGGCCCGACTCGCCAAACGGGTTTTCTATTCTTCGCTGTTGCCGCTCTACAGCGTAACCAACTAAATATATTTCGGCGAATATTTCTACTGTGACACCAAATATGTCAAGTTGCTAGTGCGTCCCACTAACGCTAGGAGCTGATTGAAGCGTAAAGGAATATAGATAACTACGTAAAGAATATTAACATGGTCACTTCGTCAGAACCATGTATACTACCAATCCGTTAACTTTGATGTGGTAACGGTTAGTGCAGTCAGTCAACGCCTCTGGTGAATGTAATCTTGCTATGTACATTTGTGCCATGTCTACGCTATTGAAGATGTTCTGAACTACTGTTATAAGTCTCGTCAAGAATAAAATATGTTATCCTCCATAACAATTCCAACGAGTGCAGAGTTTATACGTTACCAGTTGGTCATGCTGTGTTGACCCATCCAGAGTTACCGGGTTCCATCATTATTATTCAGATCATCAACATACGCCAAAGTTAAACAGCCCACATCATATTCGCGTTACAAAGAAATACGTCGGCCACATGTTGTAAGCCCGACAACCCAGACAACATCAGTGACAGTCCAGTAAAGAAAAACCACCGGTAATAGTAACCCAAATCTTGGTCGTGTCCGTAAGGTGTCTTGATGAAATAACTAGGCGACCGAATCTTAATGTTGCAGTAGTGGTCCGCTTGCTGTGATGGCGGTGGGAAAACTGTGGCAGTTATTATATATATTGCTATATGTTGGCGTAGCAGGTTTCTTTGTTGAGTAGGTCCATTACTTGTGGTAATTTATGATCTCAATATTTTCGTGGGTAGCTTCTTGTAAAAAATCTTCCGTTACTGTGTAACTTCTGATCAATAATTTTCGTGGGCGGCTAATTGTAACTCATCCACTACTGTGTAATTTCTGATTACTATTTTGTGTGGGTGCATGTTTGTAGAAAGGCTCCTTTGCCCTGGCAAATTCCTTCCTAAACCCCCGGTTGCTTTTGTAGGTTTGATGCCGTTGATTATTGATATCTGTGAAGTACGTGTCGTCGCAGTATATCTGGTTGACCCTACGTATTAGCTCGTCCCAGCAACGCCAGCCAGGGTAGTAAGACTAAGGCTGAGTTACCTCAAAGAGTCCCAATCCTGTCTCTACCACTGAGATGGATAAAATGATAAAGCACCATAAGTACCCCGTAAATCTATGCTACGCATGTGGTGTGTGGGTGTTTTCTTGTATGTGAAATCTTACCCATATTATGAATCTCTGCGCGGTGTTTACTGCACTGTTTACCGGGTAATGTAAGAAGTAATGGAAAAGTGTCTAGTATTAACCTCGTTATGGTTACTGTATTGTGCAATCTTATAAATATAATGACTCTTTGCACGGTGTTTATTGCAACACGTAACTGATAGTGTAAAGTGCAGTATTACGGCAAAAAGTGACTGGTATTTACAGGTGTTATATTTATGGAAAATATATATCTATCTATCTATATATATATATATATATATATATATATATATTATATATATATATATATATATATATATATATATATATGATAGATCATTCATTCATTCATTCATAACCCTCCACTCCCAAAGGAGCATAGGCCTTCAACAAACACATGCCAAGTCCTCCTGTCACGTGCCATCATCTCAAGTTCTTTCCATGTTCTCCTCATCATTTTCACCTCTGTTTCCAACTCTCTTCTCCATGTACTTCTTGGTCTTCCTCTGCCTCTCTTGCCCTGCGGGTTCCAGAACAAGGACTGCCTTGTAATGCTATCAACAGGTTTCCTCAGTGTGTGTTCTATCCATCGCCATCGTCTTCTTCTCATCTCTTGTTCCACTGGCACTTGTCTAGTTCTTGTCATCAGTTCTACGTTGGTAACCTTGTCATACCATTTTAATCCCTCTATTCTACGCAAGCACCCATTTATGAAAGTCTGTAGCTTTTTGGTTGTTGTCTTTGTTGTATATGATAGATCAATGGGCCCCAAATGTTAGAGTGTCAGTGGCCCCCAAGGTTAAGTGGTATGTCTTTAATGTTACAAGTCAAATGTTAGAAGTGCCTGAGTTCACTTTTATTCTTGTAAACTTTCGTGGGATTTCAATGCTGTTGTGCGAATTTACCACCACAATCAGGATTTCCTCGTCAAATACCAAAGATAATGATTTCCTACTGTCATAATTACATGTATTTGTAGTTGCTGTTCAAACCCTAAAAGAATTATCCGGATGGGGTCATGTTACGGTAGATTAATTGGCATTGTCTGCTAGAGGTTAGCAGCATGCGATTTTAGGGGTTACAACGTTTAATGTAATGTAAAAAGTATTATTAGCCTAGTGAACGCTGTGACGTTTCAGCGTTGGTAGTCACGCACGGTGACCAAGTAACCGGACCCTTTTCCAAATGACCGTCAAACGGAGAAGACGTGTCTTTATATTCTTATAGTGTCGGGCAGGAAAGGCCACACGGTTATATTGTATTTTCTCATGGACATGGGTCAGTCCACTGTTATGATGAAGAAAGATGAAGTTACAGGTTAGTAGTTGACTAAACCTTGTCGAGATGAATTAACAGTCGTTCTTTATTTAATACTAGTGCCAGACGCATAATCTCACTGTCGGTCGTTGGATTACCAACCACGCGTGCATATAGTTATGTCGTTCTGCCTACAGTAGTTCAGATGTATGAGACAAGGACTGATTTGTAAAGGAATCATAGATGAAGTATGAACTGCAATTATTATGTATAATTCTTCATGATGACCATGTGTGAACTGTTCGTGTATGGAATTGATATATTAAATTTATATATGGACTCAAGGAATGACTTATCAAGTCTCTGAACATTTTGGGAATTCAAATCATCATTATCATGGTCACAAGTTAATTTAAACCCACATTCGCGTACTTAACATCAAAGGCACGAAGCTCTAAAGAAGATGAACGGTAAACCCAGATTACACGATTGACTATCAAGCTCTCAACAATCCGTTGAGCTAATTTTACTGAACCGCCTGTAAAAACTACTGGCCGCCCCTGCAACAGGTCATTAATCATAAAGTTATAGCAGAATTACTGTTGTGCAATTCATAGTTTATCATAAAGACACTAGTTTACGCCAAAATTCCACTGTCTTTGCCCGTGTTATGACACACACTGACGCACGGGTTTTTACTTTTTTTTTTTTTCCACGATGAAACACATATTGACACACGATGTTTTTCTGTTTCTTTCCATCACGATACATATTAGCGCACGGTGTTTTTCTGTTTCTTGTCATGTTTATACACACTGTTTCACGATATTTTCTGTTTCTTGTCATGTTGATACACACTTTCACGATATTTTATGTATCTTGTCATGTTGGTACACACTGTTTTTACGATATTGTCTGTGTCTTGTCATGTTGATACACATTGTTTCACAATATTTTTCTGTTTCTTGTCATGTTGATACACACTGTTTCACGATATTTTTCTGTTTCTTGCCATAATGATACACACTGTTTTACTATATATTTATATTTCTTGCCATGGTGATACACACTGTTTCACGACATTTTTCTGTTTCTTGCCATGATGATACACACTTTCACGATATTTTATAATTACTTTGCCATGTTGAAACACACTGTTTCGCGATAATTTTTTATATTTCTTGTCATGTTGATACACACTGTTTCACGATATTTTTTCTGTTTCTTGCCACAGTGAAACGTACTGTTTCACGACATTTTTCTGTTTCTTGTCTTGATATACACTTTTTCACGATATTTTTCTGTTTCTTGCCATTGTGATACACACTGTTTCACGATATGTGTCTGTTTTTTTTGCCATGATGATACACACTGTGTCACAATATTTTTCTGTTACTTGCCATGTTGATACACACTGTTTAACTATATTTTTATGTTTCTTCCCGGGATGATACGCACAGTTTAACGATATTTTCCTGTTTCTTGTCATGTTGATACACACTTTTTCACGATATGTTTCTGTTTCTTGCCATGATGATACCCGCTGTTTCACGACATTTTTCTGTTTCTTGTCGTGTTGATACACACTTTTTCATGATATTTTTTCTGTTTCTTGCCACGGTGATACACACTGTTTCACGATATTTTTTCTGTTTCTTGTCATGTTAATGCACACTGTTTCACGATATTTTCTCTGTTTCTTGCCATGGTGATACATAATTTTTCACAATATTTTACTGTTTTTTTTTTTTTTGCCATGATGATACGCACCGTTTCACGATATTTGTCTGTTTCTTGCCATGTTGATACACACTGACTCACGGCATGTTACACGAAAGTTGGTCATGGATAGTTTTTATATATTTTGGTTTGGGATTTGGGCCATGCACTTGTAAACTGGTGTTTGTCGTGTGCACGGAATACCTTGTTCAACCCCATGTGGGTTATAATTAAGGTGTGTAGTGTTCATCATTCTCTCTAGCATATTACATTGTTATTGTTAGGGTTGTTGCTGTTGTTGTTTAACAAGGGCTGCTGAGCTTCTCGCTATTTTACGGCCAATACCAAGTCTACACTGTAGATCTAATAGAGTGAATACCGAATCCCTAGGAATCGGAACATTGTTATTTATCTTGTGTGTTGGCTCATCCAGCTGTAATTTATCTGTCATTTGTTGTTGCATTGTTTAATGTCTATAGTGTTTGTAATATATCCTCTTCCACGATACTATATTGCCCTCTTTCGCTATTGACATTCTTTTGTCATGTAGCTACAGGGTGTTTGTTGGTTTTTAAATTGGTATTTATTATTTTTAAAATTCATCATCATCTCAACACGTAACCCTTCATGGGTCGTAGGGGTGCCATGGTGGAAGCATCAGCAGACAGGGTCCTCCACTGCTCTCTATCCTCAGCAATGCGTACAAGTGTGGAAAAACCGTGCCCTGCCCATTCTTTGATGTTATCCGCCCAGGATTTTCTTTGCCTTCCTCTTCTCCGTTTCCCTTCGACTGTTCCCTGGAGGATCGTTTTCGAAAGGGAGTCATGACGAGTTACATGCCCAAACCAGGCAAGCTTTCGACGTTTCACTACTGACAGAATTGGTTCTTGGTGGCCTGCATACGGAGCATAATATTTTTTAAAATTACAGTAAGGAAAAGGTTAGGGAATCTACTTACTTACTTACTTAGTCGTTCCCCTTCTACCGTGAGGTGTAGAGGTTTGGAAGAGAGAGCGCCAGACTATCCTATCGGCTGTCTTCCTCCTGGCCTGGTTCCATTCTAGTCCTCGTCCTTCAAAGATTGTCTAATGTTGTCCTCCCAGCGGACTCTGGGTCGTCCTGGGGGTCTGGATCCCTGGCTCTTTGTTTCCCATGCTTGTCGTGGTAGCCGATCTTCTCCCATTCTGCAGACATGGCCAAACCATCTTAGTTGGGACTGTTCTACTTGGGTCTGCAGGGGGTGGGATTTTAGGCATTGACGTATCGTCTGGTTGCGGACCATGTCTCTTCTTGTTACTTCAACCACCTTCCTGAGATACCTCATTTCTGAGGTTTGGATCTGGCTTTTGTGGGTTGTAGTCATTGCCCATGACTCGCATCCATATGTCAAGACTGGGACATAGTGGAGCGGTATACAGCCATCTTCGTTTTCGTTAGGGAATCTAAATAAGTAAAACGACAACAACAACAACGACAACAACAACAACGACAACAACAACAAAAATCAACGAGACACGGTATGATTTTTCTGGAAGACATCATCATCATAATTACCTGTCCACTCCCCCATGAGCTTAGGTGTGGAATAAACGTTTGCCAAGTTTTCCTGTCCCACGCCATCAGCGAAAGATCTTCCAAAATCTTCTTGGCCTCCTTCATGTCTCTCTTCAGTTCTCTTCTCCGTGTGTTCTTTGGTGTCCCTCTAACTCTCTTAACATGAGGATTCCAGAACAAGGCTTGCATTGTAATGTTATAAATAGCTTTCCTCAGCTGGAAGACATCCTGCTTGAAAAAAGCTCCACGGATTTCTGAGAGATCGAGGGAGAAGAGTGTATTGAGTATCTAGTAAAAGGCCTGGTACACGCGATAGACGCACTCTTTTCTTGATGATCTTCTATCACTTCTATCACTTCGTCTTCTCGCTCTTGTGCTGAAACCGTTTCTCCCATTACAATAAATAATGAGAGAAACCTGAGGTCTGTAAACAGTAAATAAATAATACAAATACAGGTATGTTTCTGGCACTCGCGAGAAATAAAGAAGTAGAAAACTAGACTACAACAGCAGTGATTCACTTACCGGAGACTCGAACCTAGGACCATCAGAACGACAACACCGCCGCGCTATGTTCCTTGCGTACGTTTCAGCTCCCTGTTTGGCACAGGTTCTCAACAAATGCATGCCAATCGTTCCCATTCTGTGTTATCCGTTTAACATCTTTCCATGTCTTCTGTATCCCTCCTCTTGTCTGTCTATTTACCTTCCTTCACCGTGTGGTTAATGGAGTTCCTTTTTTTCTCTCTCCCTGGGGATTCCGGAACAAGGACTGCATTGTAATACTATCATCTGGTTTTCTCACCGTTTGTCCTATTCAACGCCAGAATCTTCCCCGCACATCTTGTTCCGTGGGTATTTGTCTGGTTCTTTCCCAAAGTTAAAATTTGGTATTTTATCATTCCATGTCAATCTTCAATTATGGTTTTCAACAAAATATTTCGTCGTTTTTAAACGTCCAGAATATTTTGTCAGCATCATCATAATCATCATGATCAGTTTTTTTTTCTTGCTGTGTGCTCTTACGGAGCAAGGAGCCAATACTGTAAGGGATCCTCTTGCAGGAAGTCTGTACCAAGCATTCACATGCGACAGCAGAGGTGGTTTTCTGTCGCAATTTGTTTTTAAATGATGAGTTTACCAGCCCCAATGTATAACCTCATACTCGTCGTCTTGTTCAACATGCCTGACCGTGCAATAGTCCTATAAACATTTTATATGTGTCAGCTTTGTATCTCTTTTTCATGATGTCTCTTTTCAGTTGTTTTTCCATTACCATTGTATTTGTTGGCTTCTGTTTCCAAGAAATTCACTGTATTCTTCCGTGTATCCACGAGTCAAAATACTCAATTTTATCTCTCCACTTTCTGCTCGAGCGTCCGATTGATAGAGTCGTTAGAGCGCTGGTCTCTCGCGGCAAATGTACCAGTTTCGGATCACGATACCTGCATGCTCTAGTCTACCCAGCTGTAAATGGGTACCTGACTCTGCTCTTTGATTTAGAGAAGGAAAAGGCAGCGAGGAAGGAATCTGGTCACCCCACCTCTCTATGCTAGACCTAGTACGGTGAAGTCTCGAACACTTCTCTCTCCTACGGCAGTATCTGCTATGGAACTACCTTTCTCGTTTGACTGTTTGCTCCATGATTATGTTTCCCCCACAGTCTACAAACTATGTCATTTTTTTTTTCATTCCCCTCATAAAACTACACTTATTATTAACATACACTCGGTCACACACTATCCACGGCAAATACATGCAAGGCGCGCCGCCAGTACAACACATACACACATGACATCAATGTCACGTCGGAGAACTTTATCCTAATTTACCTCCCTTGAATACATTACCAAAGGAGATTACATTTGTACCCAGTACAAACCCTTCAGTAGTCATCACTGCGCGTGGGGCTACAATTTAACTTCTGACACGAGTTATAAGACACCGGTAAGTCCTGCCTGGGCTAACCACACCAGGTGACCGACTTTACAGGTCATGCAGAAGTGTTGAATATTACCATCCCTTTCCTTCCGTTCCCCGTGGAACATGGAGACACAATTGTATTGCTCATCAGCGATGTCCATTTTGCTCGTCCTCTTCCCCCTAGCTTTATATTTTTTTTAGGGTCCAATTTTGTCGTAAAGCGTTGTGGGGAGCTAAAGTTTTCGTTCTTGCGCCAAATGTGTCACATTGGCAGCTACGAGTCCGTGTTGTTATCCGTGTCATATTATCTACCCATTTGCCTCTTGATTTTTCCTCGTGCGCTAAAACTAGATCTTCTACCGCTGTATGCACGTATTGTTGATTGATTGCGCTCCATTCTCATTCTTCTGTTTGGATCCCGTTACACGCCTATTGAGGCATATTGGGAATACGGTGTTGTGCCCGTATTTTCTTGATCATCGGCACACTAGGGGTGATGTGGTCAGCAACACGCCGGCCGCCTTAACCTTCCCAGAGTTGTTCTGGTACCCAATTCATGAGACTGGGTCGACCCCGGAGCCGTTTGCGGTCTAAAAAATCCCACCTCACCTGGGGATCGAACCAAGGACCACCGAGCTAGGAAGCCAGTGCACTAACCACTGCGCTACCGCGGCTCCCGTTCTTCTGTTTGAATCTCTTCATATGTTTAAATACCTTGAATCTCTTTATATGTTTAAATACCTTGAATCTCTTCATATGTTTAAATACCTTGAATCTCTTCATATGTTTAAATACCTTGAATCTCTTCATATGTTTAAATACCTTGAATCTCTTCATATGTTTAAAATACCTTGAATCTCTTCATATGTTTAAATACCTTGAATCTCTTCATATGTTTTAAATACCTTGAAATCTCTTCATATGTTTAAATAATAATACCTTGAATCTCTTTCATATGTTTAATAATACCGTTAATCTCTTGTATGAAATTGACAGAGATACAACGGTAAAAATACTCCAAGGATAACCGTATAAAGGATAAAAAAAACATAATGCGTAGGCTGCTGATGTTTACAAGATCG
>JAMPIV010019387.1:0-11709 GCA_024509875.1 Oreohelix idahoensis | reverse complement strand
ATTTAGTTAGCAGGATCTTAGACTTCTCTTCAACAGTTTGCTGTCCAGTTAGCAGGATCTTCGACCACTGGTCCGTTTCCTGTCCAATTAGCAGGATCTTCGACCTCTGGGCTACTGTTTGCTGTCCAGTTAGAAGATCTTCGACCTCTGGGCTGCTGTGTGCTGTCTAGTTAGCAGGATCTTCGACCGCTGGGCTACTGTTTGCTATCCAGTTAGCAGGATCTTAGACTTCTCTTCAACAGTTTGCTGTCCAGTTAGCACGATCTTCCAGCTCTGGGCTGTTTGCTTTCCAGTTAGCAGGATCTATGCCCTCTGCGCTACTGTTTGCTCTCCAGTTAGCAGGATCTTCGACTTCTGGTCTACAGTGTGCTTTCCAATTAGCAGGATCTTCAGCCTCTGGGCGATTTGCTGACCAGTTAGATGGATCTTCGACCTCTGGGCTACTGTTCACTGTCAAGTTAGCAGGA
This sequence comes from Oreohelix idahoensis, assembly GCA_024509875.1. Classification (NCBI taxonomy): domain Eukaryota; kingdom Metazoa; phylum Mollusca; class Gastropoda; order Stylommatophora; family Oreohelicidae; genus Oreohelix; species Oreohelix idahoensis. The sequence continues at coordinate 11,242 of JAMPIV010019387.1, read as the reverse complement.
TCTTCGATCTCTGGGCTACTGTTTGCTGTCCAGTTAGCAGGATCTTCCACCTCTGATCTACTTTTTACTGTCCAGTTAGCAAGATATTCCACTTCTGTTCTACAGTTTGCATTCCAATTAGCAGGATCTTCCACCTCTGTGCTGTTTGCTGTTCACTTAGCAGGATCTTCCACATCTGATCTTACAGTTTACTGTCCAGTTAGCGGGATCTTCCACCTCTGTGCTGTTTGCTGTTCACTTAGCAGGATCTTTCACATCTGATCTACAGTTTGCTGTCCAGTTAGCAGGATCTCTGCCCTCTATGCTACTGTTTGCTGTCTACTTAGCAGGATCTTTCACTTCTGGTCTACAGTTTGCATTCCAATTAGCACGATCTTCAACCTGTGTACAATTTGCTGTCCAGTATGCAGGATCTTTGAAATCTGGGCTATTGTTTGCTGTCCAGTTAGCAGGATCTTCGACCTCTGGTCTACTGTTTGCTGTCCATTTAACAGGATCTTCGACCTCTGGTCTACTGTTTGCTGTCCAGTTAGCAGGATCTTCCACCTCTGGGCTACTTTTTGCTGCCCAGTTAGCAGGATCTTCGACCACTGGTCTGTTTCCTGTCCAATTAGCAGGATCTTCGACCTCTGGGCTACTGTTTGCTGTCCAGTTAGAAGATCCTTGACCTCTGGGCTGCTGTGTGCTGTCTAGTTCGCAGGATCTCCGACCGCTGGGCTACAGTTTGCTGTCCAGTTAGCAGGATCTTTCACCTCTAGGCTTTTGTTTGCTTCCACCTCTGGGCTGTTTGCTGTCACTTTGCAGAATCTTCGCTGTCCAGTATGCAGGATCTTCCACGTCTGGTCTACAGTTTGCTGTCCATTTAACTTGATCTTCGAACTGTAGTCTACTGTTTGCTGTACAGTAAACAGGACCTTCGACCTCTTCTCTTATGTTTACTGTCCAGTTAGCAGAATTTTCTACCTCTGGACTACTGTTTGCTGTCCGGGTAACAGGATATTCGACCTCTGGGCTACGGTTTACTGTCCAGTTAGCAGAATCATCGAAATCCGGGCTACTGTTTGCATTCCAAGTAGCAGGTGAAAACCTATGGGATATTTGCTGATCAGTTAGCAGGATCTTCGACTTCTGGGCTACTGTTCGATGTCCATTATGCACTGTTTGCTGTCCAGCTAGCAGGATCTTCAACCTCTGATCTACTGTTTGTTGTCCAGTTAGCAAAATCTTACCCCTCTGGGCTACTGTGTGCTGCCCATTTAACAGGGTCTTCCACCTCTGCGCTATTGTTTGCTTTACAGTTAGCAGGATCTTCGACCTCTAAACTGTTTGCTGTCCAATTAGCAGGATCCCTGACCTCTGAGCATCTTTGCTGTCCAGTAAGCAGGATCTTCGACCGCTGTTCTACTGTTTGCTGTCCACTTAGCAGGATCTTCGACCTCTGGGCTGCTGTTTGCTGATCGGTTAGCAGAATCTTCGACCTCTGGGTTACTTGTTTGCTGTCCAATTAGCAGAATATTTGACCTCTGGGCCACTCTTTGTTGTTCAGTTTGCTGGATCTTCTGCCGTTTAGCTACTGTTTGCTTTTCAGTTAGCAATATCTTAAACTTCTGGGCTGCTGTTTCCTGTCCAGTTAGCAGGATCTTCCACATCTGGGCTGTTTTTCTGTCCAGTTTACATGATCTTCGACCTCTGGTCAACTGTTTGATGTCTATTTAACAGGACCTTTGACCTCTGGGCTACTGTTTGCTGTCCAGTTAGCAGGATCTTTTACTTCTGGGCTACTGTATGCTGTCTAGTTAGCAGGACTTTTGACCTATGGGCTATTGTTTGCTGTCCAGTAAGCAGGATCCTCAACCTCTGGTCTACTGTTTGCTGTCCATTTAACTGGATCTTCGACCTGTATTCTACTGTTTGCTGTCCAGTAAACAGGATCTTCGACCTCTTCTCTACTGTTTGCTGTCCAGTTAGCAGAATTTTCAACCTCTGGGCTACTGTTTGTTGTCCAGGTAACATTATATTCGACCCCTGGGCTACTGTTTGCTGTCCAGTTTGCAGCACCTTCGAGCGCTGGGCTACTGTTTGCTGTCAAGTTTGCAGGATCTTTGACATCTGGGTAATGTTTGCTGTCCAGTTAGCAGGATCTTCGACCTCTGGGCTACTGTTATCTGTCCAGTTAGCAGGATATTCCACCTCTGCGCTGTTTGATGTTCACTTAGCAGAATCTTCGACCTCTGGGCTACTATTTGCTGTCCAGTTAGCAAGATCCTCCACCACTGATCTACTGTTTGCTGTCCAGTTAACAGGATCGTCTACCTCTGTGCTGTTTGCTGTTCAGTTAGCAGAATCTTCGACCTCTTGGCTACTGTTTGCTGTCCAGTTAGCAGGATCTATGCCCTCTAGGCTACTGTGTGCTCTCCAGTTAGCAGGATCTTCCACTTCTGGTCTACAGTTTGCTTTCCAATTAGCAGGATCTTCAGCCTCTGGGCAATTTGCTGACCAGTTAGAAGGATCTTCGACCTCTGGGCTACTGTTCGCTATCCAGTATGCAGGATTTTAGACCTCCGGGCTACTGTTTGCTGTCTAGTTAGCAGGATCTTCGACCACTGATCTACTGTGTGTTGTCCAGTTAGCAAGATCTTCGACCTCTGGGCTACTGTTTGCTGCCCATTTAACAGGATCTTCCACCTCTGCGCTATTGTTTGCTGTCCAGTTAGCAGGATCTTCGACCTCTAAACTGTTTGCTGTCCAATTAGCAGGATCCTTGACCTCTGTGCATCTGTTTGCTGTGTCCACTTAGCAGGATCTTCGACCTCTGGGCTGCTGTTTGCTGATCGGTTAGCAGAATCTTTGACCACTGGGCTACTGTTTGATGTCCAATTAGCAGAATATTTGACCTCTGGGCCACTGTTTGCTGTTCAGTTAGCAGGATCATCCACTTCTGGTCTACAGTTTTCTGTCCAGTTAGCACGATCTTCAACCTCTGTGCTGTTTGCTGTTCAGTTAGCAGAATCTTCGACCTTTGGGCTACTGTTTGCTGTCCACTTAGCAGGATCTTCGACCTCTGGGCTGCTGTTTGCTGATCGGTTAGCAGAATCTTTGACCACTGGGCTACTGTTTGATGTCCAATTAGCAGAATATTTGACCTCTGGGCCACTGTTTGCTGTTCAGTTAGCAGGATCATCCACTTCTGGTCTACAGTTTTCTGTCCAGTTAGCACGATCTTCAACCTCTGTGCTGTTTGCTATCCAGTAAGCAGGATCTTAGACTTCTCTTCAACAGTTTGCTGTCCAGTTAGCACGATCTTCTAGCTCTGGGCTGTTTGCTTTCCAGTTAGCAGGATCTATGCCCTCTGCGCTACTGTTTGCTCTCCAGTTAGCAGGATCTTCGACTTCTGGTCTACAGTGTGCTTTCCAATTAGCAGGATCTTCAGCCTCTGGGCGATTTGCTGACCAGTTAGATGGATCTTCGATCTCTGGGCTACTGTTTGCTGTCCAGTTAGCAGGATCTTCGACCTCTGATCTACTTTTTGCTGTCCAGTTAGCAGGATCTTCGACTTCGGACTACTGTTTGCTGTTCCTTAGCTGGATCTTCCTTCTGATCTTGTTCTACAGTCCTGTCAAGTTAGCAAAATCTTCGACATCTGGGCTATTGGTTGCTGTCCAGTTAGCAGGATCTTCAACGTCTGGGCTACTATTTGCTGTCTAGTTAGAAAGATCTTCGACCTCTGGGCTACAGTTTGCTATCCAGTATGCAGGATCTTAGACCTCTGGGCTACTGTTTGCTGTCCAGTTAGCAGGATCTTCCACCTCTGCGCTACTGTTTGCTCTCCAGTTAGCAGGATCTTCGACCGCTGGGCTACTGTTTGCTATCCAGTTAGCAGGATCTTAGACTTCTCTTCAACAGTTTGCTGTCCAGTTAGCACGATCTTCCAGCTCTGGGCTGTTTGCTTTCCAGTTAGCAGGATCTATGCCCTCTGCGCTACTGTTTGCTCTCCAGTTAGCAGGATCTTCGACTTCTGGTCTACAGTGTGCTTTCCAATTAGCAGGATCTTCGACCTCTGGGCTACTGTTTGCTGTCCAGTTAGCAGGATCTTCGACCTCTGGGCTACTGTTTGCTGTCCAGTTAGCAGGATCTTCGACCTCTGGGCTACTGTTTGCTGTCCAGTTAGCAGGATCTTCCACCTCTGGGCTACTGTTTGCTGTCCAGTTAGCAGGATCTTCCACCTCTGGGCTACGGTTTGCTGTCCAGTTAGCAGGATCTTCCACCTCTGGGCTACTGTTTGCTGTCCAGTTTGCAGGATCTTCGACCTCTGGGCTACTGTTTGCTGTCCAGTTAACAGGACCTTTGACCTCTGGGCTACTGTTTGCTGTCCAGTTAGCAGGATCTTCGACCTCTGGGCTACTGTTTGCTGTCCAGTTAGCAGGATCTTCCACCTCTGTCCTGCTTGCTGTTCAGTTAGCAGAATCTTCGACCTCTGGACTATTGTTTGCTGTCCAGTTAACAGGATCTTCGACCTCTGGTCTACTGTTTGCTGTCCAGTTAGCAGGATCTTTGACCTCTGGCCTATTGTTTGCTGTCAAGTTAGCATGATCTTCGACCTATGGGCTACTGTTTGCTGTTTAGTTAGCAAGATCTTCCAGCTCTGGGCTGTTTGCTGTCCAGTTAGCAGGATCGTTAACCTCTGGGCTATTGTTTGCTGTCAAGTTAGCAGGATCTTCGACCTCTGGGCTACTGTTTGCTGTTCAGTTAGCAGGATCTTCGACCGTTGGGCTACTGTTTGCTGTCCAGTTAGCAGGATCTTCGACCTCTGTGCTACTGTTTGATGTCCAGTTAGCAGGATCTTCGACTTCTGGTCTACTTTTGCTGTCCAGTTAACAGGATCTCCGACCTCTGTTCTACTGTTTTCTGTCCAGTTACCAGGACTTCTGACCTCTGGGCTATTGTTTGCTGTCCAGTTAGCAGGATCTTTGACCTCTGGGCTATTGTTTGCTGTCCAGTTAGCAGGATCTTTGACCTCTGGGCTACTGTTTGCTGTTCAGTTAGCAGGATCTTCCACTTCTGGGCTACTGTTTGCTGTCCAGTTAGCAGGATCTTCCACTTCTAGTCTACTGTTTGCTGTCCAGTTAGCAGAATCTTCGACCTCTGGTCTACTGTTTGCTGTCCAGTTAGCAGGATCTTCCACCTCTGGGTTATAATTTGCTGTCCAGTTAGCAGGATCTTTGACCTCTGGGCTACTGTTTGCTGTCCAGTTAGCAGGATCTTCGACCTATGATCTACTTTTTGCTGTCCAGTTAATAGGATCTTCGACCTCTGGTCTACTGTTTGCTGTCCAGTTAGCAGGATTTTCGACCTCTGGGCTACTGTTTGCTGTCCAGTTAGCAGGATCTTCCACCTCTTGGCTGTTTGCTCTTCAGTTAAAAGGGTCTTCCACCTCTGGGTTGTTTGCTGTTCAGTTAGCAGGATCTTCGACCTCTGGGTTACTGTTTGCTGTCCAGTTATCAGGATCTTCCACCTCTGGGCTACTGTTTGCTGTCCAGTTAGCAGGATCTTCGACCTCTGGGCTACTGTTTGCTGTTCAGTTAGCAGGATCTTCGACCTCTAGGCTACTGTTTGCTGTCCAGTTAGCAGGATCTTCTTCCTCTGGGCTACTGTTTGCTGTCCAGTTAGCAGGATTTTTGACCTCTGGGCTACTGTTTGCTGTCCAGTTAGCAGGATCTTCGACCTCTGGTCTACTGTTTGCTGTCCAGTTAGCAGGACTTTTGACCTCTGGGCTACTGTTTGCTGTCCAGTTAGCAGGATCTTCCACCACGGGGCTACTCTTTGCTGTCCAGTTAGCAGGATCTTCGACCTCTGGGCTACTGTTTGCTGTCCAGTTAGCAGGATCCTCGACCTCTGGGCTACTGTTTGCTGTCCAGTTAGCAGGATCTTCCACCTCTGGGCTACTGTTTGCTGTCCAGTTAGCAGGATCTTCCACCTCTGGGCTACTGTTTGCTGTCCAGTTAGCAGGATTTTTGACCTCTGGGCTACTGTTTGCTGTCCAGTTAGCAGGATCTTCAACCTCTGGGCTACTGTGTGCTGTACAGTTAGCAGGATCTTCGACCTCTGGACTACCGTTTGCGGCAAATGTAGCAGGATCTTTGACCTCTGGGCTATTGTTTGCTGTCCAGTTAGCAGGATCTTCGACCTCTGGGCTACTGTTTGCTGTCCAGTTAGCAGGATCTTCAACTTCTGGGCTACTGTTTGCTGTCCAGTTAGCAGGATCTTTGACCTCTGGGCTACTGTTTGCTGTCCAGTTAGCAGGAACTTTGACCTCTGGGCTACTGTTTGCTGTCCAGTTAGCAGGATCTTCCACTTCTGGGCTACTGTTTGCTGTCCAGTTAGCAGGATCTTTGACCTCTGGGCTACTGTTTGCTGTCCAGTTAGCAGGATCTTTGACCTCTGGTCTACTGTTTGCTGTCCAGTTAACAGGATCTTCGACCTCTGGTCTACTGTTTGCTGTCCAGTTAACAGGATCTTCGACCTCTTCTCCACTGTTTGCTGTCCAGTTAGCAGACTTTCTACCTCTGGGCTACTGTTTGCTGTCCAGTTAGCAGGATCTTCGACCTCTGGTCTACTGTTTGCTGTCCAGTTAGCAGGATCTTTGACCTCTGGGCTACTGTTTGCTGTCCAGTTAGCAGGATCTTCCACTTCTGGGCTACTGTTTGCTGTCCAGTTAGCAGGATCTTCGACTTCTGGGCTACTGTTTGCTGTCCAGTTAGCAGGATCTTCGACCTCTGGTCTACTGTTTGCTGTCCAGTTAGCAGAATCTTCCACCTCTGGGCAACTGTTTGCTGTCCAGTTAGCAGGATCTTCCACCTCTGGGCTACGGTCTGCTGTCCAGTTAGCAGGATCTTCCACTTATGGGCTTTCGTTTGCTGTCCAGTTAGCAGGACCTTTGACCTCTGGGCTACTATGTGCTGTTCAGTTAGCATGATCTTCGACATCTGGTCGACTGTTTGCTGTCCAGTTAGCAGGATCTTCCACCTCTGGGCTACTGTTTGCTGTCCAGTTAGCAGGATCTTCCACCTCTGGGCTGTTTGCTGTTCAGTTAGCATAATCTTTGACCTCTGGGCTACTGTTTGCTGTCCAGTTAGCAGAATTTTCGACCTCTGGGCCACTATTTGCTGTCCAGTTAGCAGGATCTTCCATTTCCGTTCTACAGTTTGCTGTCCAGTTAGCAGGATCTTCGACCTATGTTCTACTGTTTGCTATCCAATTAGCAGGATCTTCGACCTCTGGGTTACTGTTTGCTGTCCAGTTAGCAGGATCTTTGACCTCTGGGCTGTTTGCTGTCCAGTTAGTAGGATCTTTGACCTCTGGGCTATTGTTTGCTGTCCAGTTAGCAGGATCTTCGACATCTGGGCTACTGTTTGCTGTCCAGGTAGCAGGATATTCGACCTCTCCTCTACTGTTTGCTGTCCAGTTAGCAGAATTTTCGACCTCTGGGCTACTGTTTGCTGTCCAGGTAGCAGGATATTCGACCTCTTCGCTACTGTTTGTTGTCCAGTTAGCAGAATCTTCGACCTCTGGATTACTGTTTGCTGTCCAGTTAGCAGAATCTTCCACCTCTGGGCTACTGTTTGCTGTCCAGTTAGCAGGATCTTCGACCTCTGGGCTACTGTTTGCTGTCCAGTTAGCAGGATCTTTGACCTCTGGGCTACTGTTTGCTGTCCAGTTAGCAGGATCTTCCACTTCTGGGCTACTGTTTGCTGTCCAGTTAGCAGGATCTTTGACCTCTGGGCTACTGTTTGCTGTCCAGTTAGCAGAATCTTCGACCGCTGGGCTACTGTTTGCTGTCCAGTTAACAGGAGCTTCGACCTCTGGGCTACTGTTTGCTGTCCAGTTAGCAGGATCTTCGACCTTTGGACTACTGTTTGCTGTCCAGTTAAAAGGATCTTTTACCTCTGGGTTGCTGTTTGCTATCCAGTTAGCAGGATCTTTGACCTCTAGGCTACTGTTTGCTGTCCAGTTAGCAGGATCTTCGAAAACTGGGCTACTGTTTGCTATCTAGTTAGCAGGAACTTTCACTTCTGGTCTAAAGTTTGCTCTCCAGTTATCAGGATCTTCCACATCTGGGCTGTTTGCTGTCCAGTTAGCAGGATCTTCGACCTCTGAGCTACCGTTTGCTGTGCAATTAGCAGGATCTTCGACCTCTGGTCTACTGTTTCCTGTTCAGTTAACAGGATCTTCGACTTCTGGGGTACTGTTTGCTGTCCAGTTAACAGGATCTTCGACTTCTGGGGTGCTGTTTGCTGTCCAGTTAGCAGGATCTTCGACCGCTGTGCTACTGTTTGCTGTCCAGTTAGGAGGATCCTTGACCTCTGGGCTACTGTTTGCTGTCCAGTTAGCAGGATCTTCGACCTCTGGGCTACTGTGATCTGCCCAGTTAGCAGGATCTTCGACTTCTGGGCTACTGTTTCCTGTCAAGTTAGCAGGATCTTCGACAGCTGGGCTACTGTTTGCTGTCCAGTTAGCAGTTTTTCCATCTCTGGGCTACTGTTTGCTGTCCAGTTAGCAGGATCTTCCACCTCTGGGCTGTTTGCTGTTCAGTTAGCAGGATCTTCGACCACTGTGTTACTGTTTGCTGTCCAGTTAGCAGGATCTTCCACCTCTGGGCTGTTTTCTGTCCAGTTAGCAGGATCTTCGATCTCTGGGCTACGGTTTGCTGTCCAGTGTACAGGATCTTCGACCTCCGCGCTACTGTTTGATGTCCAGTTAGCAGGATCTTCCACATCTGGTCTGTTTGCTGACAAGTTAGCAGGATCTTCGACCTCTGGGAAACTGTTTGCTGTCCAGTTATCAAGATCTTCGACCTCTGGTCTACCGTTTGCTGTCCAGTTAGAAGATTCTTTGACCGCTAGGCTACGGTTTGCTGTCCAGTTAGCAGGATCTTTGACCTCTGGGCTACTGTTTGCTGTCCAGTTAGCAGGATCTTCGACCTCTGGGCTACTGTTTGCTGTCCAGTTAGCAGGATCTTCCACTTCTGGGCTACTGTGTGCTGTCCAGTTAGCAGGATCTTTGACCTCTGGGCTACTGTTTGCTGTCCAGTTAGCAGGATCTTCGACCTATGATCTACTGTTTGCTGTCCAGTTAACAGGATCTTCGACCTCTGGTCTACTGTTTGCTGTCCAGTTACCATGACCTTTGACCTCTGGTCTACTGTTTGCTTTCCAGTTAGCAGGATCTTCCACCTCTGGGCTGTTTGCTGTTCAGTTAACAGGATCTTCGACCACTTCTCTACTGTGTGCTGTCCAGTTAGCAGAATTTTAAACCTCTAGACTACTGTTTGCTGTCCAGTTAGCAGGATCTTCGACCTCTGGTCTACTGTTTGCTGTCCAGTAAACAGGACCTTTGACCTCTGGGCTACTTTCTGCGTTCCAAATAGCAGGATCTTCCAGTTCTGGGCCACTGTTTGCTGTCCAGTTAGCAGGACCTTTGACCTCTGGGCTACTGTGTGCTGTCCAGTTAGCAGGATCTTCGACATCTGGTCTACTGTTTGCTGTTCAGTTAGCAGGATCTTCGACCTCTGGCCTACAGTTTGTTTCCAGTTAGCAGGATCTTCGACCTCTGGTCTACTGTTTGCTGTCCAGTTAGCAGGATCTTCGACCTCTGGGTTGCTGTTTGCTGTCCAGTTAGCAGGATCTTTGACCTCTGGGCTGTTTGCTGTCCAGTTAGCAGGATCTTTGACCTCTGGGCTATTGTTTGCTGTCCAGTTAGCAGGATCTTCGACTGCTGGGCTACTGTTTGCTGTTCATTTAGCAGGACCTTTGACCTCTGGGCTACTGTTTGCTGTCCAGTTAGCAGGATTTTCGACTTCTGGGCTACTGTTTGCTGTCCAGGTAGCAGGATATTCGACCTCTTCGCTACTGTTTGTTGTCCAGTTAGCAGAATCTTCGACCTCTGGATTACTGTTTGCTGTCCAGTTAGCAGAATCTTCCACCTCTGGGCTACTGTTTGCTGTCCAGTTAGCAGGATCTTCCACCTCTGGGCTGTTTGCTGTTCAGTTAGCAGAATCTTCGACCTCTGGGCTACTGTTTGCTGTCCAGTTAGAAGAATCTTCGACTTCTGGGCCACTGTTTGCTGTCCAGTTAGCAGGATCTTCCACTTCTGTTCTACAGTTTGCTGTCCAGTTAGCAGGATCTTCGACCTGTGGTCTACTGTTTGCTGTCCAGTTAGCAGAATCTTCGACCTCTGGGCTACTGTTTGCTGTCCAGTTAGCAGGATCTTCCACCTCTGTTGTACTGTTTGCTGTCCAGTTAGCAGGATCTTCGACCTCTGGGCTACTGCTTGCTGTCCAGTTTGCAGGACCTTTGACCGTTTTGCTACTGTTTGCTGTCCAGTTAGCACGATCTTCCCCCTCTGGGCTGTTACCTGTCCAGTTAGCAGGACCTTTGACCTCTGGGCTACTGTTTGCTGTCCAGTTAGCAGAATCTTCGACCTCTGGTCTACTGTTTGCTGTCCAGTTAACAGGATCTTCGACCTCTGGTCTACTGTTTGCTGTCCAGTTAGCAGGATCTTTGACCGCTGGGCTACTGTTTGCTGTCCAGTTAGCAGGATCTTCCACCTCTGGGCTACTGTTTGCTGTCCAGTTAGCAGGATCTTCCACCTCTGGGTTACTGTTTGCTGTCCAGTTAGCAGGATCTTTGACCTTTTGGCTGCTGTTTGCTGTCCAGTTAGCATGATCTTCCACTTCTGGGCTACTGTTTGCTGTCCAGTTAGCAGGATCTTTGACCTCTGGGCTACTGTTTGCTGTCCAGTTAGCAGGATCTTCGACCTCTGGTCTACTGTTTGCTGTCCAGTTAACAGGATCTTCGACCTCTGGTCTACTGTTTGCTGTCCAGTTAGCAGAATCTTTCGGTCTACTCTGGTCTTTTCGACTCTGGGCTACTGTTTGCTGTCCAGTAACCAGGACCTTTAACCTCTGGGCTACTGTTTACTGCTGTCCAGTTAGCAGGATCTTCGACCTTCTGGGCTACTTTTGCTGTCCAGTTAACAGGATCTTCGACCTCTGATCTACTGTTTGCTTTCCAGTTAGCAGGACCTTTGACCTATGGGCTACTGTTTGCTATCTAGTTAGAAGGATCTTCGACCTCTGGGCTACTGTTTTCTGTCCAGTTAACAGGATCTTCTAACACTGGTCTACTGTTTGCTGTCCAGTTAGCAGGATCTTCCACCTCTGGGCAACTGTTTATTGTCCAGTTAG
>JAMPIV010019386.1:0-37500 GCA_024509875.1 Oreohelix idahoensis | reverse complement strand
TTTAAAAATTGTGGTTCCACGAATAAAAAAATAAATAAACAGTTTCAAATAATGGTAATAGAACATCTCTTGCATTCGACTGTGAGCTAATTGACCTAATAAAGCCAATGCTTGTATTTTTTTCTATCAAACGTTCCTGAAGTGTGCCTATTTCGTGGACCTGTAAGTCAGTTGTTGTCCCACATAACAGCATAGCTGATCATTGTCGTGGCATTAAACTGTGCTATTTGCGTCTCTCTGTTACACCATCAGGCGAGGTGGTCACAGATAAACGTTCCTTTTGACTACAATTTTATTACCTTGCATGGCGATAGCATTACACAATGCTTCAATACCTCCACAATACCTATGACATATTAGTGCTCAAATGTGCAATTATGTTTTAATGTTGCGAAAGGTATCATAAGTCTCCCCACTCAATAAAGATTTCAAAATGTTCCATGTGCTCCGTATTTAGTTTTTTTTTCAATATGAATCTATTTTCAATGGTGTTTCAATCTATGCACCTAATCTATTAGTGGACTGTACTTCAAGCGTACTCCAATGTTGGCAGTGTATTTCAAAGTACTAGATGTCACAGATATGATTTCACTATGCTGTATGTCACAATTTGTTATAACGTGCTTGTAGCCGAGTGCTTTAAATTGCTCTAAACTTAGTGTGCTTCATGTGTTCTATATGTCCCAAGTAATACACAAGGGGGCTGGAGTGGCTAAGAAGTCATGGACATCAGCATTTTAATTCTAAAGTACCAGGTTCGCTCCAATTACAAGGGAATATAACAGTTTCTGGAGATTTTTTTCACAACCAATGGTTCCGAATTAATGATGTCTGATCCTTCCCCCTGTTACTTCTGGAATTGAAAATCTGGGAACCATAGCCTTCTCGGATAAGGGCCAAAAACAATAGGAGGTCCTGTGTGCAAGTTGAGCACATTAAATATCCCTCTGCAGTTTGGAAATTGTAAAGAGTAGGCCACCTGGCTGCTGCCCTAGCAAAATTTAAAAATTAGCCACAACCTACCCACCACAAAAAAATTGATAGAATGTGTGATTCCTTGTATACAAACACTGGGATCCTCGTCGGTGCTTCACAGACTTCGTACACTGTGCTGAGATCTTCCTTGTGTGATCCCAAGATTGGAGCACTGATGGAGTTGTCCGTGTGCAATGATGATAGTCCTTTAAAACCAAAACCAAACATAAACCAAGTAGTAAAGACGAATTTCCCTAAATTTATAAAGAGATGAGAAGGTGCCGGTGAAGGTTAGATACAGCACCTTTGAAGGAAACCTGCTGCAAGTATTAAAAGGTAGTCTTTGTTCTGGATCACCAGGGTAAGAGAAAAGAGGTAGATCACACACACACACCCACACACAACAAAAACCATGGAAAAGAGAAAATCCCCTTTATCATCTTCTATTAACACTGTCATTTGCAACATAATCAGCATGCTAAAGACATACTTTTTTAAAATGTGTGTTTAAAAACAATTCTACCCACTTACTTGTTTTTTAACTTGCCACCGTGGTACTTAAACACTTTAACACTTACACTTTCTGCTGCGACAGCTGCGGTGACAGAAAAACAAGGATACAAACTTTTATTTGAATGAGTAAACAGGTGGAATGGCTTCTACAAATTCTCTAACATTATTTGCTTTTTGGGCTCCTTATGGGGCATAGAGCCACCATTGCAGGGATGGCCCCCTTGTAGGAAGCTTACATCAAAGAAAACTTCTAGCAGTGGTGGTTTCTTCTCGTCTCAAAAAAGTTTTACATGATAAGGTTGCTGGCCCAATAAAGTCACCTTTTATGACAAGCAGCAGTCCTTTCTTTCTTTGTCTTCTCTGAATACAAGTTAAACACCAGATCCACATGAAAAATTTATTATGCCACGCCTTCTGCCAAATCTTGGTTATGCCTGACAGTTCAGTGGTCATTTATATGCTAACTACTAAACTGTCTTTTAAACTGTTTTTGGGATCTATGTATTCAACTTCTAGCTGATCAGATCATGAGCTTTCTATCTTGGGTAAATTAATTGAATGGAAGTTATGAACAGTTCTAATGTTTATTAGCAAAGTTAGTAATTAAAAAAGTATGTAATAAATATTTTTACTACAACAAAAATGGGAAGCAGCATATGTCCAATATTTTATTGCAGTAACACTTAGTAGATCAATGTTGTATATGTGTAATTTATGTACCTATCATATACCAGATATTTGATGTAGCGCTACCTATCACTGTATTATCTTCAGCATTTCATAACATTCATGTTTATTTGCTGCATAAATCTTCATCATTATCAGCAGCAATCAGTTTGCGATGGGGACATATGGCAGTCATTGATTCTATTAGAGCCACACATTTTGTTTCTAGCTCTTGATCATCTCTCTCCAGTTTGTTTCTGTCCAAATCACACAAGGTCCTGTTTTTTAAACATCACATATTCATGTTCTGTCCAAATCACACAAGTTCCTGTTTTACATCACATATTCATGTTCTGTCCAAATCACACAAGTCCTGTTTTACATCACATATTCCATGTTCTGTCCAAATCACACAAGTCCTGTTTTACATCACATATTCATGTTTCTGTCCAAATCCCACACAAGTCCTGTTTTACATCACATATTCATGTTCTGTCCAAATCACACAACGTCCTGTTTTTACATCAACATATTCATGTTCTGTCCAAATCACACAAGTCCTGTGTTTACATCACATATTCATGTTTCTGTCCAAATCACACAAGTCCTGTTTTACATCACATATTCATGTTCTGTCCAAATCACACAAGTCATGTTTTACATCACATATTCATGTTCTGTCCAAATCACACAAGTCCTGTTTTACATCACATATTCATGTTCTGTCCTAAATCAACACAAGTCCTGTGTGTTACATCACATATTCTTGTTCTGTCCAAATTACACAAGTCCTGTTTTACATCACATATTCATGTTCTGTCCAAATCACACAAGTCCTGTTTTTTCATCACACATTCATGTTCTGTCCAAATCACACAGGTCCTGGTTTACATCACATATTCATGTTCTGTCCAAATCACACAGTCCTGGTTTACATCACATATTCTATCTTTTGGCCCTGTGTAGTTAAAGGGGCTCCTTGAGAAGACTACTTGCTCCCTCAGGCATGTCATGAGAAGTGATTAATGTATAGTCATGCATAGGGCTAGCAATCTCAATATGCAAAACAAATTATTACACAAACCACTGTTGCAAGAGTACATTAATGCCTTCATGCAGATTTCATGGAAAGGGGACCAGTTGCTGTTATTGTGGCTACTCCATAATCTATAAGGAGCAAAAGAAGAAACAAAAAAATATACATATTTACTAGTTCTTCTTTGCTACCAGTAAAACAAAGTCCCTTCACATCAACTCTCCACTGAGTTAAGTCTTAAAACAATGTTATTTTGCTTTCTCCCAGTTAATGCTAATATATCTGGATATGGGACCTTGTTTTCAGTGCTTTTTGTTTTGTTAGTTTTGTGGATGCCAGTTTCTATGCCATTATTAGCGATACTGGGTTGTTTTTAACGAAGGATATGTTCCATGTCCACTTTTGTTTCTTATATTTTTCTTCCCCCCCAACACACATACATCTCAGTTTTCACAATATTCTTAAGATACTGTAAGACAGTATTAAATATTACCCAGTGGGTCTGCTTTTCCATTCACATCAGGAATTGTGAATACACCAACAATTTCATGCCCATTTTGACGCAGGAGTTTAAAGACTTCAGCACCAAATACACTCTGGCCAATCACAGCGATCTTCATACTGAGTGGTGAAACCTTCAGAACATAAACAACACTAAATAAATTAACAAGTCTGAGTTAAACTTAAAAAAAAACACTAAAAAAATTAACAAGTCTGGATTAAACTTAAAAAAAAACCTAAATAAATTAACAAGGCCGGGTTAAACTTAAAAAAAAAACACATCATCATTTTCCTATGAGCTCCTAACAACATATGGAGCCACCACTGTAGCTGGTCCCCTTGCAGAAGTCTGCACCAAGCATTTTATGTGCTCTTGCAGTGGTTGTTTCTGTGGAAATGTGTTTTACATGATGAGGTTGCCACACGATGCAACAACCTCATGTTAGTTGTCTTGGACGACATGCTTGAGGGTGCTGTAGGACTATCCTTTCTTTGTTGCTTCAGAAACCCCCAGGAACTAAGCATGGCAATACATATACAGCACAGCACATTTTGGAGCAACCCTTCATCAACTACAAAAAAAAAACAAGGACACACAAAAGGTACAGATTTATAAACAGCAAAAGAACTGAGGCACTGAAGTATGCAGGAGAAAATTTAAACATTTAAAAATACAGAATAAGACTAAAATTGAAATATAAAACAACTACAAAAATAAATGAATCAATAAAAGTAAAATATAACTCTCAAAGAGTAATAAAATAATTTGTGCTTTCAAGTAATGAAAATGATCAATTGTTGTAGACTAGTGACATGCAAACAAGCCTCTGTGGGGATTTACTTTAGAAACACTCAGCTCTCTAAAGACCCACCTTGATAAAATCATATCTGTATTTAGGTTTCATGGCTTCTGGAATAAGTGCAGCTTATATGTAATTGTAAGCAGTAGAAAATTCAAACTAAATGACATTTTAACAAATGTTAACTTCACTTTAAAGAAAAGATCTTATTTCTATCTATAGCAATTCACAATTTAAGTTAATTTTTCTAAGCTACCTAGTGAATTTTCACTGACTGAGAATGCAGTTACAGTAACTTTAAATAGTAAGGATACAGCTATTTTAAATGCCAGTGGAGTAAGCTAATTAAAAATTTCTCTACCTTTAACATTCTTTCTCCTTCCAACCGACTGAAAATCGAATCTTAATAAGATACTGCTAGCTTGTATTACTATATCTACGAGTATATAGACTTTTCCATTCTTATTATATTTTTGATTATTCTTATCATAATTTTACCAACACATATATTAATTGTTGTTCTTGTTATATTCTGTTTGACTACACTGTGAAGTTTTTCCTATGTCTCTTCAATATGAAATGGTTGGCTCTACTATCACTGAAGAACTCTCTTTCTTATTTCTGCTGACAAGGATTTGTTGCATAAATTACTTCTATTTTATATATTGTAGCTCTTGTTTGGACTATTCTACTCTTAATGTATCTTCCATTTGATATTATTATTATTTCTTCTTCTTCGTACACTCTCAGGCATCTATTTTGAATGTTTTCAAAGAAGCAATTGTCAGATTGAGGCTATCTGCATCTCTGTAGAGCTTTTCCACTAATGGTATTGATGACAGCCATATGCGTTTATTCTGTTCCACATATGTTGGGTATCTTCAGCAGTCATTTTATCAGTGCCACAAGTTTCACTCATCAGTAATTCCTATCTTTAGCTTGATGAATAGATGGTTATCCCCAATCTTTTGTGGCCAGTGCGTGGTCTTGTTCTTTTTTTGTTGAGCTGGTAGTATGTATCATTTTGTGTGTGACCTGGATGCACTGCATCCCATTTGTTTCTGTATCTGATTCTGATAAAACTCTTTGCCTCCACGAAAGCTATGCTTGCATCAGGCTGAGGTAGCTTCCCAACTTCCTTTGCCATTCTGTCAGCCTCTTCATTGCCGGGCATGTTACAATGAGATGGGATCCACTCAATCACAACTCTTTTGAATCATTGACATATTTTGTGCAGCACTACTCTTACGTCATCCAGGTCTGCATTATTTTGGCTTTTCAACTTTGCAATTACTGGCTGTGCATCGGTGAAGAAAGCTGTTTGTCTCTCGGTGCTTTCCTCTGCCATTATAACCTCTCATACCTGTCAACCTGCACGAATTTTTCGTACAATGTACGTATTTTTGATACTCTGAGCAGACTCGCTGTACGGATTTTTCCCCCCCCCCAAAAAAAAAAAAAAAAAAAAAAAAAAAAAAAATTTTTTTTTTTTTTTTTATTTATAAAAAATTCTAAAAATATTTTCCAACCCGAGTTTTTTTTAAATTTTAAATCTGAAAATATTTTTTGGCCCAGGTTTTTTTAAACCAATTTTTTTATTTTTAATTCCGGGAATCTCGGCGTCTGTTTTTAAACTGAGGTCTCTCCCAGCAACCAATCAAATCCTTTTACACCCAACAAATCGGCAAAAACTTTGAATTCGGCCTCAAACACTTTTAAAATGACATATTTTTAAAGTTACCTGTTATCAACCACGCTTGCCAAGACACTTCGACGCCATTTTGTTTAAAAAAAGCTAAGTACTTATAACTTGGTTAAATATTGCTGTTGTTTTGCTTTATTGCAATTTAATCGCTGTCTTAATCTTTCCAGTTATATCTTGCCCTTCAGTATATTTCTGAAAAATTAATGTCATAATATTCTGTGTAGGCCCTACATAACTAGAAAAAAAAAAGTTTGTTTGCGTTGAGTAGGCCTACTTTAATCCAGCGGTCGAGATTCACTGCTTTATTCACTGTTAAAGTGGCGATCTATTATCACTGGTCTAGGCTACCAACTTTTAAATAATAATTTTGTAAATTTTTGGTAGTACGCTTTTTCTTCCTAGATTTGATATTCTGTTCATAATTTGGTTAATTTTTTATTTTTTGCTGTTAGCTGTTTGCTTTGTTGTATTTTATTTTTGTAGTTCTCTTAATCTTTCCAGTTATATTTTGACCATTTAAATATTTCCAATAAATTAATATCATAAAATTTTGTGTAGGCCGTACAATAGTAGAAAAATAAAAGTTTGTTTGCGTTGAGTAGGCCTACTTTATTCCAGCGGTCGAGATTCGCTGCTTTATTTTTTAATAACGTGGCAATCTATTATCACTGGTCTAGGCTACCAACTCTTATATAATTTTGTAAATTGGTGCTACGTTTTTCTTCCTAGATTTGATATTCTGTTCATAATTTGGTTAATTATTATTTTTTTTGCTGTTAGCTGTTTGCTTTGCTTCGTTGTATTTTTTTTTTTGTTTTTTTTTTTTTTTGTCGTTCTCTTAATCTTTCCAGTTATGTTTTGATCATTTAAATATTTCCAATAAAATTAATATCATAATATTCTGTGTCAGCCCTACATAACTAGAAAAAAAGTTTGTTTGCGTAAACTTCGCTGCTTTATTTTTCAATAAAAAAATCCACAGACTGCAGGAGGTCCATGAATGCAGACACACTCACAACTTTTTTACGGTGTAAGATTAACATTGATACATGCTGTGCAGACTTTAAGCCCACAAATGCTATTCCGCAAAGTGCTAAAAGTGCATGTGTTGATAAAACAAAACACTGTGCATTGAAAGAATAGTACCTCACGATCACTAAGTTTTTTATATGTAAAGAACAGCATGTTTTATATTACACTAATTCAAATGCTAATAGATTTGTATGTGTCAATTCTCATTTTAAAACTGTATTGTGTATAATTTATTAATATATTTTTTGCGTAAGGATTTTTGGGTGTTTGTAAGGATTTTTTTGGTCCGGCGTACAGGTTTTTGTCTCAGGAGGTTGACAGGTATGACCTCTGCTGCAGTTTTCAAGGCCTCTGAAGTTGCTAGAGAATTGTCCTGTTGCCACTGACAGCTTTTTTGTGCACCAGTGCTTAAGCTCAGAAAGACACCATTTTCTGCTGCATTTGTTGCTGATCCATCTGTGTATGCTTGGGTCCAGGTGTTGTTTGGGTAATGTTTCTTCTATGTAGTTTGTGACTATTGATTTTCTCTCTGTTGATATTATTAATGTGCCCAAGTATTTTAATGAATGACATGTTTCAAAACTGTCCCATTTACATAGCTGCACTCTGGAGAAGTATGTTTCTTTCAAGATGACCATTACTTCTGATTTTTGGCTACACAGGCTAGTCTTTAGTTTGTTAATCTTACATCAGTAATTTCCTGTAATAAAGCAGTTACTGCTTTTCATTTTTCCCTATCAAGACTGTATCATCTTAAACCATTGATATAATGTTCACTAACTGACATTCCAGGAATATTCTCATTATATTTCATAGTATCACAGCGGACTGATCATCCGCTTGCCAGTCACTCTGATTACGGAAACAACAATTAATTTTCTGTTGTACCAATAAACGCCACTAGGCGTAACGGAACAACAGTTGATTTCTTGTTGCCCTAAGGCGCCACTGGGCGCACTGGCCACGGACTGCTTTGTCAGTCGGTGGCTAAGGATGGAAGAAGAAGAAGAAGATTTCATAGTACAGACTAAACAAATCAGGTGACAGCATGTCATCATCAGCTGTCATCTCTGCAATGAAGGTCAGCTGCAATGGACCTCCAGCGTCTTACATCTCTTGTCTTGATGGTGCACTCTGATAGACTACATATCACAGCACGTACCTCTACCCAAGACTCACTTATATCTGTTGAAACACTCCTATTTGCTTGCTACTTCTTATAGCCACTGTTAGAGGCCAATACATATCTTTTTTATTCTTGGGTCTTTGCCAACAATGTCTGTTCATTAAACCATTACCTTTCAGCTCCCTGTGGACACAGCTCTTCAAAATATACGCCAAGCCTTCCTATCCTATGCTACCTATTCAAGGTCTTTCCAGGTCTTCTCTACCTCCTTCATGATGTCTGAACCTTTCGAGTTACGTGCTTTGGATGACTTGTTCATATTTGCTTAAAATTATTTTGGGCTTTACATTTCTACTGGATGAGGTAGTCAGCAACACGCCCAACCTTCCTTAGTCACCTTCCAGGAAGTTAGTGTTCCCCTTTCAGACTCAGGAAACACAATGGTGATTGATGTATGTGATTTCAAACAATCTGATAATTTCCTCATGTTCCACCTTGTCAAAAGTATGGTTCAAACCATCTTTACTTTCACTAGCTGTCTTATTTTACATCCACTGTCCAATATATCTCCATTTTTCCTACATTCCTCAGTGTATGATAACTCATCTGTACATCTTAGTTCTGCATGGGGCTGGTAACCTCAACATGTGAAATAATTTGCTACAGAAAAACTGCTACAAGAGCACATGAAAGTTTTGGTGCAGGCTTCTGGCAAGGGACTAGCTGCTAAGGTGTCTCCATGCTCTATAATGAGTGAAAATGAAAACTGAATGAATGACACCTTAGTTTCCTTTTGTGTACGATAAACTCTCTATTCCATTTATAATTGTACTGTCATTTATTCTTTTAAAAAATAATTGGTATTCTTTACACGTGTTCATGATATTTGCTTCTATGTAAGCAGGTCCAAGGCCTACTTTCCTATCTGGGACAGAAGATGTAACATGCTAACAGGATTTCACCTTGTAATGAGCTGAGATGATAATGTGGCAGAGAGAGAGAGAGAGAGAGAGAGAGAGAGAGAGAGAGAGAGAGAGAGAGAAGAGAGAGAGAGGAGAGATAGAGGAGAGAGAGAGAGAGAGAGAGAGAGAGAAGAGATGAGAGAGAGAGAGAGAGAGAGAGAGAGAGAGAGAGAGAGAGAGAGAGAGAGAGATAAACGATATCTCTAACAGTGCTTCTGTTCTTGTAATCTTAGCCGGTGTCATCCAGTGAACATTCAATATTAGCGTGCACAGAGGAGTTATTTTGCGCATGCATTTCTAATCCATATCTGAGCAAAAGTAAGCCAAGTACATAAACTTTTATCATGAACGATGAATTTCTCAAATAAATACATTAACACTGTGCCAGTTACATGACCTATAAACTGACACTTCACAATTATTCTAACTGCTGTTAGTTATAAACAAAATAGTATGTTTAATTTAGCTTATTGTTTGTCTTAAATGTCGTACATTTTTATCTGATTAGCTAGCTAATCCCAGCTCTTCTATACTAACTTTTAGCATGTATTCTGTCACATGTACTTTAAAACCTTTTTTTTTCTGATTCCAAGAGTTAAAAATTTCTTATGCCTTTTTATTCTCATATCACAAGATGATGCTGTCAACTTCTGTCTATAGTGTGATTATGTTTGATTACAATTTCTCTTTCACTACTTTTAAAACTGCTTGTATTTTACATTCAATCGTCTGAATATTCGATATGAATATTTCATGTTCATTCTCTTTTCAAACATGTCTTTTATCTCCTTCCTATTTTGCCTCAGTAAAGAATTCCTCTCACTCTTTGTGTTCCCCATACCACCAGCCTCCTCATCATTATGAATTCCTCTCACTCTCTATGTTTTCCTCCTACCCCTGACCTCTCCATCAGCCAGGAATTTCACCAATTTTCTAATTGTCTTTGTCTTTCTGTTTGTCATTACTCTTCCACTCCCAGTGAAGTATAGGCCTTTAACAAATACACATCAAACCTTCCTGACCTGTGTCATCCACCCAAGGTCTGTCGTATTTTCTTTATCCACTTCATGTTTGTCTCCATCTCCCTTCTCCATGGGTTTTTAAGTCTCCCTCTATGACTCTTACCCTGGGGATTGCGTGGCGATGACGGCTGATACCATCTACTTGCTTCTTCAGTATGCTTTCACAATGCCAGCATTTTATCCTCACTTCTTGTTCCATTAGTTTTTCTCTGGTTCTTTCCATCATTTCCAAACTGGTATCTTATCATACATTTCAATCTTTCTGTCTCTCTGTGGCTGCTCAATATTATCCTGAGGCAAAGAATTCAATATTCCTCGTCTCTCTAATCACATATCCAACAAATTTATTTTATTTCTTATGTGGTTTCAGATGACTACATTACAGTTTCAAGATTTTTCTCTTAACATGTATTCTCAAAGTTCTTCCCTCAGGTGAAATTCCTGGAAACTTCTAGCCTGTATCTGTTTCTACTTGATATCTGAAACCAGATTAGATGTGATATTTTAAAAGTTGGTTTCTTGTATGGAAGGGTGTCTCTTATGTCAGGCTACCCTTTCTCCTGCTGAAAAATTATCTAGCCATAAATACTATTGTCCCTTATTTTTTTCGTCCATGCATCAATTATCCTATAATGCAGCACAGCTTTAACCTTGACTCAAATAATTCAACTGTCTCCGTTAACTAGGTCCAAATTTGCTTGCCTTATCGCCACTGCTGTTGACCAAGAAAACGTAACGCTGTTACAAACTTATCTGCAGTCATGACCTGGCATAAATCCTGCGGTACATTCTTTAACTTTCAGCTTTCACTTTTGTCTGAATTTCAGAAGAACACAAATGTACACTAAAAGATGAATAAATGGTCAGTCAGCAAGTTTGCGTATTCAACTCCTGAGATGACGATGGTTCAAAAAGACATGTTACACTTTTTCAGCTCTCTTTATAGAGCAGATATCATTAATGTTGAAGCCATTTTGATATCTGAATATACATATTAGCCAATTAACCACCATATAAGTCATCTTTCTAAGTCACGTTTTCTAAATCAAATGAGTGTATAAACTATATATATAGACATATATATATATGTCGCATGATAATATCTTGTGTGTCTTTGTGTACCTGAATTTTGATGTAAGTATGCATAAAATATTGCATGTCAGCTGAACTGCATAGAAATGATCATGCGTTTGGAAGCTGTGCAAATGGGTGCAGATAGATGAGTGGATTGAACAGGAGGCCTTAGAAGAAAGATGTCAGCTGGCTATAAGAGCCGTAGTTCATTTCCTTATGCTCGCCTTATGATTACTTGTTTTTGGGCAGCATTGTTTGTAGAATCTGATGGCAGTAGGTTGTGTTGAGCCAGTCATGTGGTTTTTGCTGTTCTTACTGAAGTTGTTTGAGTAGTATCATGATTTTTAAAAAGGTAGATTGTCAATATGCCTTCATGTCTTAATTGTGTGACCTCTCGCATTTGTATGTGAACCAATAAGAGGACAAAGTCATGAAAGTGTAGTTAATATACTGTGACAATATATATACACTCAAAAGTTGAAAAATCACAGACTGTCAAATGCATTGCCAAAGAAAGGTAACCAGTATTACTGTGAGAGACAAAAAATACAAATAATGTAGGAGAATAATGTTGAAGATAATTCACGCTTGGAGTCTACTTAAGTCTTTACTGATTGAACTTTGTTCTCCAATCTGTTAGAAGTAGTGTCATGTGTACTATGCTGATCTAAAATGAGGTCCTTAATCAATCAATCCCCCTTTAGCTCCTCAAAGAGAACATTTCTTAAACAAACACACACCAAGTCCTCCTGCCCTTGCCATCAAGCTTAAGGTTTTTCACAATGTCCTCTTCATTATTTTCATTTCTGTCTCCAGTTCTCATCAATCTGTCTCTACTTCTCTTACCATGGGTATTCCACAACAAGGACTGCCTTGCAATGCTATCAACAGGTTTTTATCAATGTGTGTCCAATCTATCCAACATCATCATCTCATCGTGCATGGTAGGTTACAGTATTACTATTTTTTCCTCCCCTTTCAGGCCGCCCCTGTAACACTCTGGTAGAGTTAATCCAGGTTGAACTTATTACTACTTATGACTAACCATCATGACACTGCTTTATTTAGCCATGTTATATTTCTGAGAGGACTAACTTACATAATATCTATTTCTAGCCCAAAAGAAATTTTTTTTGCTCAGGTGCTAACTGGTCAACATAACAAGCCAACAAGACCAACACATTTTTACAGTAAAATATGCTTTCATTTTGCTCTTCTACTGAAAACTCATTCTATTTCCTACAATTTGCAGAAACAATTAAAAATTTATAAGCAATAATTCTGATCTTCTTCTTCTTCGTTCGCCCTGAAAAGGACGGTGGTTGCGTTGTGTCTGTTTACAACGTAGCTGTGATATCTGCACCTTTCGATCGACACATCCGACTTCTGCACGGCATTTTTTAGGACCGGGTTTGCCTTCCCATTTCGATCCACACTCGCTCAGCCAGCCTGCACAGCTGCAGACTGTTTCCAGGACCACCACGTGGAGGTGGAGTGCGGTCTTGACCAGCTTTGGTTCGCTGGTCCTGATGCAGGCAGTCAAGCTATGAGTCGCTGACTGCGGTCTCTATTGCTGCGTCTTGAGGTCCCAAATTCTGATCCAACAGCATTTGTCCACAATGATAAGTGCAGTATAAGAGCTAGCAACCTCATCATTCAAAACATATTACTACATAAATCACTACTGTAAGACCACAGGAAGTGCGCTGGCGCAGGTTAACTGCCAGGTGGTCAATTAAAATAGTGATCCCATGCTCTGTAAAGATTGTTCAAAGAGAAACAAGAAAAATAAAATTACTGATCCAAGTGGTCCACTACAGTAAGTACAGTATAAGAGCTAGCACCCTATTCACATAAAACAAAATTACTTCAGGAATCACTACTGCAAGAACACAGGAAGTGCTCTGGCATTGGTTGACTGCAAGTGGACTAACAACAATAGTGGTGACATGCTCCGTAAGGAGTATCAAAAGAGAAAGAAGAAAAGGGCAATGTTACAGATCCAGCACACTTGCCCACTACGACCAGCACAATATAAGCAGGATTCATGTTACTGCGTACATCAGGCATGTCAATCATTACCAAGGTCTGCTAGGTGAAGGGGTGGGTGTATTCGAGTCAGGGAAGGATTTAGTTAGACCACTTGCTGAATGCCACATGTAGGTCAACACAGTTCATGTAACATGATGACAATATGATAGATTGTGACACTAAATAGCACTTACAACCAAACACAGAAAAATGACAGCTATACTCTCACAGACATTGTCTACTGTTTGGTTCTCTTAGGGTCTCTGGAGAGGTAAAGATGGAGCAGAAGCACTGCCCCAATCAGTATTTGTACAAGAGGTTATTAACATCCAGACGATACGTCAAGGCCTAAAAACCTAACCCCTGCAGACCCAAGTAGAACAGTCCCAACTGAGATGGTTTGGTCATGTCTCTGCAGAATGGGAGAAGATTGGCTACCACAGCAAGCATGGGAAACTAAGAGCCAGGGATCCAAACCTCCAGGCAACCCATAAATCCGCTGGGAGGACAACATTAGACTATCTTTGAAGGACCGAGGACTAGAATGGAACCAAGCCAGGAGGAAGACAGCCGATAGAATAGTATGGCGCTCTCTCTTACAAACCTCTACACCTCACGGTAGAAGAGGAACGACTAAGTAAGTAAGGTTATTAACATGAGCTTGAGAATGGGGCTCACAACTTCATCTTGTGTCATGTAAAACAACTACCACATCAAACATAGTGTAACTGGTATGATCTGTCCCTGATGACACAATGTAATGCTGATTAAGGGAGGCAATAATTAAAATAGTTTACATTAAAAAAAACCCATATATCAAGGCACATCAATGGTTTGGTTGTTAGAACATTTGCCTTCCAAGTAAATGTTTTGTGGTCGAGGTTTTTTAATAATTCAGTCACTTGTCTCCAGTTTTAGTAAGTATGATTTTGTTAATTACAGTTTCCAAGTGTCTCTGTCTGTTGACGGCTTACTTCTTCTTCTTCCTCGTTCGTCCTGAAAAGGACGTTGGTTGCGTTGTGTCTGTTTACACCAGAGCTGCGATATCTGCGCCTTTCGGCCGACACATCCGACTTCAGCATGGCATTTTGCCTTCCCTCTTCGATCCCTACTCTCTCAGCCAGACTGCAGTGGTGCAGCCTGTTTCCAGGACCACCACGTGGAGGTGGAGTAGGGCCTTGGTCAGCTCTGGTTCGCTGACCTTGACGAAGGCAGTCAAGCTATGGGTCGCTGACTGCATTCTCTATTGCTGCATCTTTGGGTCCCAACGGCTTACTTTATTAGTGGAAACAAATGGAAAGACACTGAATACTGGAGAAATGGTGTCATTCTCAGGACACAAGACAGAAATTGAACACCATAATTCTTTGGCATCATGTCTTGATGGGTTACTTGCTAGTTTATATATAGAAATCTTCACAATGAGATTACCAGCTAAAAATGTTACAAGGCAGTCCTTGTTATGCAGCCTCCAGTCAGATGAATAGAGGGAGACATTAATACACATGCAGCAAGGAACTACAAGATAGGAAGGCTGGAGTTAACTTGTTGTAGGCCTATGTTCCACAGGGAGCTAAATGATGGACCAGTTATTCCTGGATGAAAATATAGCCCATCTGATTTAATTTTACTGGCACAATAACATTTATTTATTATGTCTCCTTATACAATAAGAAGATGCAGTGTAAAAATAATGCAAAAATTATATATATATATATATAAACTAGTTTACGCACAGCAAACACAAAGATTTACCTGAACTGTTTAATGATGCTAACAACTTCAGCTAGATGCACAATTAACTAGTCAAGTGATTCTTACCATACACCTACAGCTTCAGCGACCTGTTTCAGAACTAGAACACCCTAACTTATTATATCACTGATCTGACTAAACACGAGATACCATGCAACTTTTACCAGCTGGGTGTAAGTTGAACAAGGTCAAGATTCAAGATAAGATCTGACCAACTTTTACTTTGTGCACACACTGGTACAGTATGTGCAAAAGTTATGAGATAAACCTGTCAATGTATGTGAGCTGTGGGCTCTATGCGTTAAGAAAAATATGACATAGTTACACAAGCTTGATATAATAGTATAAACTACAGCACAACCTTTAAAATGGAAATATTAGCTAACATTTCAGTTTGCATAAAACATGTTCATACAATTTCAAATGTAGATAGACTACAAACAGTTTATAAGCACAATCCTATGTTGCGTCATCCAGTGTCTGTCTCACTCTTAAAAAAAAAAGCCTGCATTCCTCTCATACATTCCTGCAGCATTTAAAAAATCTGCCTTTATGAAATCTGGATCATATGACATCTCATCAGTCATCAGTACCATAGACATGAGTAGAGACTTGGTACAGGTAGGATTAACAAAATTTTAATACATACTTGGGTTTCTCTAACTCAGTGATGTTCAACCTGTTTGTCACTTGTACCACAAAGCATCCAAATATACTGCAAAAAACTTCTTCAAGTATCATGCCTGGTGGTGTAGGTGATCAAGTGTCTCCATAACTTCCTGTCTCATCTACTGTTCATCAATTCTGTTGTTGACTTCTATCGATGCTATGAAGTCTAACTGTCTAGTAACTTCTCTCTTTGTTGTCCTCTATTCTCTTTATTCTTTCCTGTTGTCACAATATATTCCAGCTTTCTTCACCTCATAACATGCCCATAGAAGGTGAATTACTTTCTTCTTACACAAGGAATAAGCTTTTAGTGTACTTTGTTCTCTTACGGGACATCTGCACAAATAATTTTTAATTGACCATGGTATTTCCAAGACGAATTAGATGGACGTTTTCTATACTGCAAGATCTGGAATATGCAGATGACATTGCACTATTCACATCAACACATCCAAGAAAAAAAAACAGATAGACTGAAAAAGTATAGCCAGCAGGTGGGTCTGAACATCAGTCTAAAGAAGACAGAGGTCATGACACTCAATGTGGGCAGTCCTGAGCCCTTAACAATAAGGAACCAGAAGCTGGAACAGACGGACACATTTACATATCTAGGATGCATAGTAACACTAGACGGCGGAACAAGCAAAGACATCAAGAACGTAATGAATAAAACGAGAACAGCCTTTGCTAGTCACAATATCATCTGGAAGTCTTCCCAGTACAGCACAAACACCAAATTAAGATTATATGAGAGCTGTGTACTTTCTGTGCTTCTCTACGGTGCGGAATGCTGGAAAGTAACAGAGAAGGAAATGTCGAAACTGTCCTCATTCCACACAATCTGTCTAAGGAAAATTCTCTGAATCACTAACCAAGAACTACTTGCTCGGAGTGGCCACGAGGACATGCACACCATCTTAGCTGGCAGACGCTGGAGTTGGGTTGGCCATGTCCTCAGAAGAGACCCCAATGCCATCACAAGAACAGCTTTGCTATGGACCCCCAAAGGAAAGCGAAAGAGAGGCCGACCAAAAACAACTTGGCAGAGAACTATGGAGGCCGAGATGCAAAGAATGATCCAGAGCTGGGGCAATGTACGAAGCATGGCCGCCGACCAAACAAAGTGGAAGCAGCTTGTTGCTGCCCTACAAGACGCCACCAGGCATGATGGCCACTGACTGCTTTGACAGTATGATGCTAAGGATCAAAGAAGAAGAAGATGGTATTTTTAACATTCTTCTGTAAAACCACATCTCTGTGCCTCTGGTGCTTTTCCTGCTTGTTTATTAATTGTCCATGACTCACTTCCATTTGTCAAGATTGGTTCTAAATAACACTGAAGAACTTTTTCTCTTACTCCCGTTGACAAAGAATTGTTGCATAAAATACTTTTCATTTTATAGAATGCTGCTTTTGCCTTGGCTATACTTCTCTTCGCTTCTGAGATTTTTTAAAGACAAATTATCCCATTCAACCCTTGATGGGTTATAATTAGGATATATAGTGTAGTAAATTCAAGATAATAAAATCTGATTTTCGTTATCCAAATATAGTATCTTCTCCCCCCCCCCCCCCCTTTCCACTCAGTCCAAATACAGTAAATCAAAACTGTAAATTGTGTATAGGAATATTGTATATAGGAGTATATATAACTGTGTATAGGAATATAAAATTGTGTATTGGAATTGGGGATAGGAATATATATTCCAACTAGCAATAACCCGTCAAACTTGACGGGTTTTTAATTATAGTGTGCTGTTTCTGTTCCCGGATGAGCAGATAGAAGTACATTCTTAGTGTTTTTTGGTTTCTTTCCATTATACAGTGTAATCAAACTGTTCATGAACACCAACATTTGAACGATTTTCTTTGTTAATTGTAACTATTTTCGGGAGAGTATATATAATGGAAACAGTACAATTTTTCAACACGGTTGCATTCCTCAGCTGTGACCAACGTACACACAGCGAGAATTATGTTATTTTAGATTCAATTTGTCCCAACTAAGATGGTTTGGCCATGTCTGCAGAATGGGAGAAGATCGGCTACCACGACAAGCATGGGAAACAAAGAGCCAGGGATCCAGACCCCCAGAGTCCGCTGGGAGGACAACATTAGACAATCTCTGAAGGGCCGAGGACTAGAATGGAACCAGGCCAGGAGGAAGACAGCCGATAGGATAGTCTGGCGCTCTCTCTACCAAACCTCTACACCTCACGGTAGAAGGGGAATGACTAAGTAAGTAAGTAGATTCAATTTAAAAGTTCTTTGATGACAACATTTCTGTGAAAGTGTGTGGATTGTTTTCAAAGAGTGTTCCTTGATAATAAGTGGTTTTAACAAATTGAGCAGCCATCTTATCATCTTGATCATTATGTGTCAAACCATTCAAATTCACTTTGGTATGTTATTGGCTCATGCACACCAATTTTTACACACTTTATCTTAGTCGAGCGCTTCTAATTTCATGAAATAAAAAAACCAAGGTATTTGTTTTATATAACACCCACGCCGCGCAAGTTGCACACCGTGCGTTGCGCACTTTTTTTTTCTGGCGCGAGTGAGACTGATCGATGTAACATACATCGGTAATTATGTTAGTGTAGATATATATGGAAAATGGCAAAGAGTATAGTATCAAGGAAAATATATCCATTTTCACTACAGAGATGGTTGCAATACTAAAAGCACTAGAAATATTCTCTATTAACCCTTCCAAGAAGCTAACAATTTTTAATGACTCTCTTTCAACAATTCAAGCACTTAGAAACTTACGAGAATGCAGTAGACCTGATACAGCAAAGGAGATATTTCTGGCTACTACATACTTACATTCCAAAGGATGTTCAGCCTTAATCACTTGGATACCTTCACATGTTGGCATTGAGGGAAATGAAAAGGTAGGCAGATAAAGAAGCCAAGAAAGGTAGATCTGATAAAAATATAATAAATGTAGGGATGAGTAAATCAGAGATGAAGAGCTTAATTAAAGAATTGATAACAGATGAATCAAAAGCAGAGTGGGATAAAAATCTAAAAGGAAGACATGCAGATAAAATGTTCAAGGCTCCAATAAGAAAATGTCAGATATCTAGGGAATTGAAAATTCCCAGTAATAAGAAACTTCTTAGACTACAGCTGGGAAAAGGCTATTTCAGAATAGAAGCACCTTACTGTGCAGGATGTCTTCAAGACAATAATATAGGGCATTTCTTGTTAAAATATAAGAGGTATGAACAAATGAGAATACCAATATTAGATTATTTGCGGGAATCAAATTTACCTATAAATATATAAGAGGTAAGAATAGACAGACCTAGGGAACTGCATAATACTGTATAATCAAACATTATTTTAAAAGAACAAAAGTTAATACTGTATATAATAATTGGGAAAGTGAAGGTCTGATGCTGTTCTTACAATACATATAACTTTTGACAGGTGAAAGTCAATTAAATATCTATTGAAGTCAGTTATTGAACTGGAAACACCAGGCCTTTACAGCCCTCGTCCTTAACATTATTTTTGTCTGGTGTCTTTATTCATAATTGGTAATTGTGATTCACCCTATTTACAATGATTTGACAGGTGTGGTATTTTTATCATTAAATTTAAATAAATAAATAAAATTGTGTGAATGTAGGTATGTGTGTGTGTGCCTTTCCTCTTCAAAAAAAAAAATTAAACATTTAAAAAAAAAAATGCATTTCTGAGATGCATCTTCCATCTGATGTTATGAAAAAAAAATTATGAAAAGGTGCACAGCTGGAGTGCTTAAGTGGAGCCGAACTGTGGCAGTTATGAGGATAGCCCAAGAAAAGATTGTTCGAGTGAGTAGCAGACACTTAAAAGTGCAAAAGATACCAGTTCGCCATGCTAAAATTAAATGTGCGGGGACAGAAGCCAATAATGAACATCCCATACAAAGCTTCATTAACAGTAGGGGAAACAATGAATCTGCAGACTAACAAAACGAATGCCAAAAAGAGTTTCTCGTCACAGATCTGGGTCAAACTTAACTGTGCGGTCTTCCTTAGGACGAATGGAAACTGACAACAGATGGACAATCTACATGTTTAACAAATATTACATTAGTACCAATGCTTTTGCTGCAAACGTCAAAGTTGGGCTTTAAAAGCACAATACACATATGTACCTGTGTTGACGGGTTCGGTCGACCCGGCTTAACCTTAAGAAAATACAGCAGTATGCCACGCAATCTGCGAAGCTGTTGATTGTTTAACAGCCACAGCATACGTCAACTAACTGGATCACTTCGACAGCGAGTGGTGTGGCAGGCGTCGCGCGTGATCGACCCATTGTGTGCACGCCGTAGTTATACAGAGCCGAGTGAGCGCGAGATTCAAATTTCCTCACGAAAGTTCTTAACCTCTTGTCGACTTAAAGTACTATTGTGTTTAAAGCTGGTTGTATTTGAGCAAGATGTTGATATCAAATAATGTCTCTTCTTACAGAATCCTTTAAGATAAGACCTGGAGTGCGGTAGGGGTGCATTTTGTCACCATGTCTTTCTTACTGGCTATATATTTTTTCAAAAAAAAAAAAAAAACTGCCAACAGAAAAGGAATTCACTGGACCCTGACAGAATATCGTTACAATCTCGGTTTTGCCTATGAGAAATTCTTCTATGCAATTAACGTGCGCAGACAAAAGACCAAATAAAATATATTATCTTGATTTTACTAAACTTTGTACGCTAATTATTATTATTTTTTTAAATTTTAATGATGAAAAATATCCCATTCAACCTCTGATGGGTTATAATTCGGATATATATAGTGCTTTCAGTTTCAAATCAGATGAATAACTACCGATACGGGAAAGTGGCTTCACATCCGTCAAAGGATCCTAAATTATAACCCATCTGATGGTGTGAGGATGAGGGCTAGGAGTGATGGTGTGGATGATGGCAGATAATTGGAGGATTTGGTGTAATCTCAAACACCCCTAAGCTTTCTCAGTCCTTTTCACCTTGTTAATAACAGGGCAGTTATGAGAGACTTTACTTTGTTTATTTATTTTTTCTTCCGTTCATTTTTTGTTTGTTTTTTATTTTGTTTGTTTGTTTCTTGGACAGGGTAGGTCACACACTCATACACAATTTTGGTTTTGATTTACTCTTTTTGGACTGAATTATAACACATCGAGGGTTGAACAGGATAATTTGTTTTAAAAAAAGGGCTAAACGGGATACTTTGTGTCACGAAGTGGATTTAAGTCTAGAGGTTGTCTTAATATAGAGACAAGACCCTAGTGGTAAGAAAGTCCGAGAAGATAGAAATTTAGATGAAAATGACAGTGACTGGAACGATGAGACTATTGGCTCAAGGGTGAGAACCTGGATTGACTCTCCCTTGCCACTCGTGACTTCAGAATTGCTATAGCCTCACTCCTTTGACTACCTTTAAACAAAAAAAGGAGATAAGGTTTATCTAAAACCACAGACACCCTATACAGACGACATATACGCACAGTACAGTATAGAGCCTGATCCAGTTTGCAATATATATATATTTTTTTATTTACACAATCGCAAAAAAAAATTCATCACACAGCAGAGAAATAAATATCGTGCACTGTTGCACAGACAAGAAAAAGCAAAGAACCAATTAAATAGATCGCCACAAAAAAAACCACAACCACATTCACTCTGTCAGTCACCCTGCTGGGGAAAAATCGAATGATTAATGATTTAACCACAACTAATGAGTGGACCTCAACTTTAGCCACCACTTCCTACTATTATAATATTTTCTACTGTCTCTGTCCTGCTGACTCTGCCTAAACGAATGTTTACACAGCTTCCAACTCTTTAGGCGATATGCGCCGCTAACTAAAACACTGGACTGCTACACTAGTAGACCTTTTATAACATCTATTTCCCAGAAGCTATCCTCTAAGGATGACATCAGACCCTACTGGTCCCGGCTATCTCCTCTCTCTCTCTCTCTCTCTCTCTCTCTCTTTGCTTCAGTGTCTCTCTGACACTCTTGTCATCTTCTGAGGTGGCATCTCCGTTACGCCTTCTCTCGTTGACTTTTTCAGAACCAGGAATTTTCACCCTCTCTCCTGGTTTCTGACGACTGCACTGATGACTTGATTATCAAGCACGAGGTACTTGACTAAAATATAGAAGCTTCTCTGCTGCTGAACACTTCCTTGACTTTCCCCGATAACCCGCTCAAGGTTTAGAGGAACACAGCCGTTATTTCTGGCTGTATAAAAATAGACCAATCTCTCGGACACGTGGCGTTGTTGGAGTGATATAACGAGCTACTAGCTCTGGATTTATTTAACGATGAACACGTTCCCGCCGAAGCATGGGGCTTCACGGCATGCGAACTGCTATCTTATTTCTTTCGCCTCTGGCGATATCTCGAGCTCTCTGCTCCTGAGATGCCAACTTTGCCGTTGGTAATTTGTATGTGACAAGCTACCCTCTTCTACTGTGCCGTGAGCTGCTGTAGACATAGAAATAAAACTTATGTACACCAACTTCATCCATAAACTCATCTCTAACATATAACTCCCTTACTCACTAAACTCTCCTTCACCCGCTATGCACAACGATACATAAAATATTTCTAACCACGTGTCACTCTATCTCACACTCCTTCAACTCTTCCCCCCTCGCTCAACTTGAAATCTTTCTGGTAAGTAAACAAAACCCCAGACACTGCCTGATTTTAACCTTTTGTTACGCATGGTTAACCACGGTATCAAACAATTCAACTTTGAGGAACCCTCCTGTCCGTAATACTATGGGCTACTTTTACGTTGTCTCATGAGGTTTCCTCGCTTGACCCAAAATGAAACTAAACCTCTCGCTAGCAAATATTTACTCCTTTAAGCAATACAATTCACGTATAACTTTACATCTCCACCCTCCGGCTGCATTACCCACATTTAAGGCACAATAAAATAACGTACCCACAATTAAATGCCCATCGTATTACACTTGTAAATATTCAGAATTACATGGTGGTTTCACACAGCGCTGTACATACTACAAAGCGCCCATGTATCTAATAGCTAACCCTCACACAGTGAATATCTCAAAACTTCACACACTCTTATATACTGCCAATTATCCTAGAAAGAATTATGCACACTTTACATTTACATCATTTCTACAAAGATAGCAATGGATGGCACTACGTTTATAAAATCTTAGTTAACTTCCCGAAGAACCATTCCTAAATCAGGCTACGACTCTATTAAGAACCCACT
The DNA here is from genome assembly GCA_024509875.1 of Oreohelix idahoensis. Classification (NCBI taxonomy): domain Eukaryota; kingdom Metazoa; phylum Mollusca; class Gastropoda; order Stylommatophora; family Oreohelicidae; genus Oreohelix; species Oreohelix idahoensis. The sequence continues at coordinate 14,382 of JAMPIV010019386.1, read as the reverse complement.
AATATTACGGCTCTAATAAAAATGAGAAAATACCAATTCATCGCGTTTCTCCCGCGTGTGAAGCAGACGATAAATGCTAGATTCACGGCAGTCAATTTCATCAGACAAAGGGGCCCGCCAGAAGAATGCGTGGGTTTATTTTCAAGAAAACCCCCGCTGACTAACGGCCTACGTCATAGCTATAGCGTCCTACTTAAGCCAATGGAATCCCTATAAAAATTATAACGGGGTCTTCTGCCAATAGATTTAAGTTCAGAATTGTACCAGTTCTTTTCTCTAGAGGAATTGAGTTCCCGTAGGATTTCCTTTGTTAACTTAATCGCGATCATGTAGTCTCATTTTCTTTGTGTAAGTAATCGCGGTCAGCGTAACATGACGCAATTGGAATGCGCGCGATCGGGATAAACAGACCTCGTGAGTATGCTTTAACCCTACCGTCATAAAACGCAATAAATTACCTACAGAAAAAGACCAAACACAAAATAATTTCGAAAGAGATGAAGACTGGGGCCTCTTGAAAAACAGAATTACAGTACTGCATCACACTTTGTCTTTAAAAAAAAAAAAACTAAGTAAAAATACTTGATAACAAGTCATAGAAATAGGGTCTGAAAGCAACAAGGGGAAAAAAATAAAGATTATGACAATAATTAACAACGGGCTGATCACCCGTTTGCCAGTCACTTCGATTACGGAAACAACAGCAAATGGGTTGATTTGCCTTTGCCCTAAAGACGCCACTAGGCGTGATGGGAAACAATGGCAAAGAAAATCTATCTGCTGTTGCCCTAAGACGCCACTAGGCGTAATGGCCACTGACTGCTTTGACGGTCAGTGGCTAAGGACAGAAGAAGAAGAAGAAGAATGACAATAATTGTGTCAAATAATAGACAGACTGCACTTGGAGAAACATTGCTATAAGATGTGGAACCAAACATGTATCCTGAGCAGACAAATGTGCATGGCTGCTGGCAACCTCATCATTTAACATAAACTGATACAGAAACAACAGCATGTGACTGCTTCGTGCAGGCTTACTGCAAAAATTGGGGAAGGGTGCTGTGGCTGAGTGCGCCACAGGGAGGAACAGACAGTGATGTCGACATTAGATAACAGAAGAAAAGAGGAGATTTCGCTGCATTGGGAACTATGTGGAAATTAAAAGAAATCAACAACAACAACAAATCTGAATCGTCAGCTCAAATGTTAAATCAGTCATGATGTATTTCATTTTTAATTTATGAAAACAAAATATCCCGTTCAGTCTATAAAGGGTTATAACTAGGATATACTGTGCCGCAAATTCCAGATAATGATTGCGATTGCCGATACCTGATCATGGTATCAGTTCGCCTTTCCAATTAATGTAAATAGGGTTCGTCAACATATTGATTCGCGCCGTGAGAGGCCGCGGGGCGGGTTGGTCAAATTTTTTTGACATAGTGTGACAATAGGGGGAAGGGAGGGGGTGGTTGGAAAAATCTGACGTCACACTCGCTTCTGTCATAAATGATGTTCCTACTTTTCTCAGCAATAGTTAACTTTCATCTGCAATATTAAATTTCTATCCGCAATAGTTAACTTTCATCTGCAATATTAAACTTCTATCCGCAATAGTTAACAACTCCCTCGTGCGTGACTTTCATATTAATATTATGATCTCAGCTAAAATATCGGTTAATTGTTACAACCTTTAACTGCTTTAAATTATTATTAATTATATATTTCTTTCTTACTTACTCGTTCATCGTCTACCGTGGGGTGTAAAGATTTGCCAGAGAGAGAGAGCGCCATACTATCCTATCGGCCATCTTCCTCCTAGCCTGGTTCCATTCTATTCCTCGGTCTTCAGAGATTGTCTAACGCTATCCTCCCAGTGGACTCTGGGTTGTCTTCGAGGTCTGGATCCCTGACTCTTAGTTTCCCATACTTGTCGTGGTAGCCGATCTTCTCCCATTATGCTGACATGGCCAAACCATCGTAGTTGGGACTGTTCTACTTGGGTCTGCGGGGGCTGGGTTTTGAGGCCTTGCCGCATTGTCTGGTTGCGGACCATGTCCCTTCTTGTTACTTCAACCACCTTCCTCAGATACCTAATTTCTGAGGCTAGGAGCTGGTTTTTGTGGGTTGTAGTTATTGCCCATGACTCGCATCCATGAGTCAAGAATGAAGCATAAGTGGAGCGGTATGCAGCCATCTTTGCCAACTCCTTTTTTCCGGAGGAATCTTCGATTTATGTCTTAAAAAGTCTCCCAACTGCTGCTCTTCGGATAGCCAAATCTTCGTTGATGCATCCCTTGCAGTCTATGACAACTCCATGGTATTTACAGTGGTTGACCTGCTCCAGGAACTGTTCTCCCAACTTACTCTGATGTCTTCTTTCCTTTCGTGATATCACCATGGTTTTTATTTTTGAGTTGCTGATAACCATCCATCACTTCTCCAGCTCTCTCTCCAGACTTGCAAGTTGGATTGAAGATGTGCCTCTGATTTAGCAATCAGGGCAACATTATCGGCAAATGCCAGCTCTGAAATAAAAACCGGTCTCATCTTCCAGTACCCAACTAAATACTTTCTTGTTCTCACCTTGCATGCTTTGATGACATCGTCTATGAGGAGTTATTGTTGAACAGAATCGACATCATTGCACTCCGGGAAAACTGTGATGAAGTACTGAAATTCTGTTTTTCAAGAGGCCCATTGTTCTTCTCTTTCTTAAATTATTATGTGTTTGGTCTTTTTCTGTAGGTATGTTATTGCGTTTTATAAGAGGGGTGACTGTAGGGTTAAATTCTAAGATTTGCACCAGTCTTCCTTTCTATTAGTTAATTGCGATCACGAGGGGTTTCTTTGTTATAATACTCGCGATCACGTAGTCCCAGTTTCTTTGTTAAAGAATTATCGCGGTCATTTCTTTGTTTATCAGCGCGTGAGGAGCCGTTAGTCAATATGACGCCAGTTGGAACGCGCGCATAAAGACGTCTCGACGTGCTTTCAAATCTATTGAGTTAGACCCCGTTATAATTTTTCCAGTAATTCCATTGGTTTAGTTGAAAGCTGTAGCCATGACATAGGCAGAAGTTGAGCGGGGATTTTCTTGTATACCCGCTCGGTCCGTTACCGGACCCCTATGCCTGATGAAATTTACTACCGTGAATCCAGCCTTCATTGTCTGCTCCATGCGGAAGAAACGCAATGAATTGGTATGTGAATATTTTTATTAGAGCCGTAATATTAGTGGGTTTTTTCAGTATAGAGACATAGCCTGATTAAGTTAAGTTTTCTTCAGGAAGTTAACTATATTTGATAAACTTAAGTGCCATCCATTACTATCTTTGAAGAATGATGTAAATGTAAAGTGTGCATAATTCTTTCTAGGATAATTGGCTGTATATGGGAGTGTGTGAAGTTTTGACATATTCACTGTGTGAGGGTTAGCTATTTAATACATGGGCGTTCTGTAGTATGTAGAGTGTTGGGTAAACCACCATTTATTTCTGTATATTTACAAGTGTAATTTTATTGGGCATCTAATGGTGCTTATGATATTTTATTGCGCCTTAAATGTTTGGTAATGCAGTAAGAGATGTAATGTATACGTGAACTGTATTGCTTAGAGGAGTAAAGTATTCCTAGCGAGAGGAGTAATTTAAATTTTGGGTTTAAGTCGGGAAACCTCATTTGTAATGTTAAAAAAGGGGACCAAGGAATTTCGGACAGGGGATTTCCCTAGTTTGAATGTTTGACATGAGGTTAGATTCACGCAACAAAAGATTAAGGTCAGACAGTGTCGGGAGTTTTTGTTTACTTACCTGGAAGATTTAGTTGAAGGGAAGGGAGGAGTAGAAGGAGCGTGAGATGGAGAGACACGTCGGTAGCAATATTTTATGTATCGTTGTGCATAGCGGGTGAAGGAGAGTAGGAGTGAGATTGAAGTGACACGTGGATAGAATTATTTTATGTATCGTTGTGCCTAGCGGGTGAAAGGGAGGTATGTGTTAGTGATACGTTATGTTGAAGCTGGTGTACATAAGTTGTATCTTTGTGTCCACAGCGGGTCACGGTACAGTAGCAGAGTGTAGTTTGGCACATACAAATTACCAACGGCAAAGTTGAAATAACCTACGGTCTCTTGCAGTGAAGCCCCATGCTTCAGCGGGAACGGGGTTATCTATCATAAAAAATCCAGAGCTTTGAGCTCGTTGTTGTTACACATGCAAATTTGTACGCGCCAGCGTTGTTGTAATTTCGTTTTCTTCACGACCACAATAAAGTCGTTGCTCTAAACTCGAAGAGGGGTAACGGGGCCAATTTAAGAAGTTGTCCAGCCTCTGTGAAACTTCTACAGTTGATTCAAGTACCCCATGCTTGATAATCCAGTCATCAGTACAGTCGTCAGAAGCCGGGAGACAGGCTGATCATTCCTGGTTCTGATAATATAGTCAACGAGAGAAGGCGTAAATGGAGATGCCACCTCAGCAGATGTCGAGAGGGTCAGAGAGACACTGAAGCAAAAAGAGAGAGAGAGAGAGAGGGAGAGGAGATAGCCGGGGCCAGCAGGGTCTGATGATATCCTCAGAGGATAGCCTTTGAGTAATTGATGTTATAAAAAATCTACTAGTGTTAGTTAGCGGCGCATATCGCCTAACGAGTTGGAAGCTGTGTAAACATTCGGTTAGGCAGAGTCAACAGAACAGTGACAGTAGAAATCTTATTTGTAGTAGAGAGTGCAGGCTAAACTGATGCCCCACCAATTAGATCTTGTTTAAATCACTAATCATTCTATTTTTCCCCAGCAGGGTGACTGAAAGAGAGAATGTGATTGGGTTTCCTAGTGGGTATTTATCTAATTGGTTCTTTGCTTTTTCAGGTCTGTGCCACAGAGCACGATATTTATTTCTTTGCTGTATGATGACATTTTACTGTTTTATTGTGTAAATAACAAATATATATACTGTATACTGGATCAGCTTCTATACTATAATGTACCTATATGTTGTCTGTATAGTGGTGTCTATGGTCTTAGTTACTCCTTATCTCCTTGTGTTTAAAGGTAGTCAGAGGGGGTGAGGCTATAGCAAGTTTTAGTCACAAGTGGCAAGGGAGAGTCAATCCAGGTTCTCACCCTTGAGCCAATAGTCTCATCTGTCCACAGTCACTATCGTTTTCATCTAAATTCTATCTTCTCAGACTTTCTCATACTAGGGTCTTGCGTACACTCAGGCAAACACTATAAACTTAAATCCACTTCGTGACACAAACCCATAAGTGCTCAGTTTTCCTCAGTATATGTCGAAGAGTGTGAAAGTTAACTGTTCATGTAGCTCGCTGGTTATAAACACGATGGATGCACCCTCGCATAGTCCATCTCTGCTAGCCTTACGTTTGATGCCAAATTCCAACAGTCTTAACTTTGATGATTCATCTAATGCAGTGTCATTTTCTAACAGACGACCATTAATTGTTCTCAGTATCTCTCCCTTATCCATATCCAGTGTCCCCACTGTTGGTGTTCTTGATGCTAGTCTGTCAGCTCTCTCATTACCGTGTACTACTGCATGGCCAGGACAGTAGATCTAACCAGCTCCTGCAGATTTGAAGCTTCTATGAATGTTTTCCATTCCTGCCTTAGCCAGCCATTTTGAACCTTTTGAAGCATGGACTGAGAGTCTGACACAATGACTGCTTTTGTTACTGATGTTTCAGTTAGCCACCTTAAGGCTACAGTAGCTGTCTCTACCTCCATTCTCATGCTGGAAGTTGTTATCTTGTACGCCCCGCAATGTTCAGCGACGATTCTGCACTTTACCTTAGCAGAGAAGCCCCAACCTGATTTTTTTCACCACGGATTACAGACCAATCAATTTATACAATGGCATCATTATCCCTGGCATGATCACGTACCATGAGGAGTATGAAAAGATAAGGTGACAGAATATCATTCTGTCTTACACCAGTGGTGGTCATGAATTCTTGTGACATATGGTTTGACGTTTTAATTTCTGCAAGACTTGTAGAAGATCAGAAAGTGTTGGAATGTTTTTCTTTACTAAGCAGTCCCAAAGTTTGCTCCAGGGGACCTTGTCAAATGCCTTTTCCAGATCCAAGAAACAAAGATGCATCTCGTCTTTATACTCAAGGGTCCTTTTACTCAGCTGTTTGAGTGTGAATATAAGGTCTTGAGCACTTCAGTTTGCTTGGAAGCCACACTGGACCTCATCCATTTGTGGCTCAGCTAGGCATCTGAGTCTTTGCTCCAGGATTCTGAAGTAAATTTTACCAGGGGCACTGAGAAGAGATATGCCTATATGATTTCCATATTGACGATTGTCACCCTTTTTTGTATATGGGTATTATGATGGCAATCTCCCTATCCTTTGGTATGGTTTTGTTGCACCAAGCTGCTTGTAGGACCCTCAGGAGTAATAGGTCGCCTGCTGCTCTGTAGCAAGTGTAATTGCTGGGGAGGTTAAGATGTTACTTAAAAGGAAAGAAAGCTGTGTCTGTGTCAACCGTGTGAGGTCAAGCAAATGTAGGCCCCTGACTCTAAAAGATGATGATGATGATGATGTATTATCAGGGAACCTAACGCTACCTCCCTAGATCTCACACGGTCCGTATTTTTATTTTAGTGGCTGGTGTCTGATGTGCCTAGTGTCTAGGGGTGAAATGACAATGGTGGTACATCAACACACTACACTTTAACTCACTATAAGGAAATGAATAAGACTGTGGTTAAAGTTTTCTTTAAAATTGAATTCTTTTCTTTGTACAATTTAATCTGCCTGTCCTGCCATCTCTTTTGAACAGGTCTTTAAAAATGAGGAAAATATATTTTACATATACTGAATAACTAAAATGTTTGGACTCTTTGTCCTATAAGTATAATGTCGCTATATTATTCCTGTAGGTGTATTCACAGACTAAATCTTTAATATCTACTAGTGTTAGTCATTTGTTAGGAGGAGCTGTTGTTTCATCACGCCCCATAGAATTCTGTTTATTCTTGGAAATAACAATTTTTATTTGAATGAAGTGTCAGATGTCCCAGATGTTAACACATCACCTGGGATTCTTGGTATGAAGATAACAAGTCAGTATGTCGCTGCAGAGAATATATAGATCAGCACCCACAAGCTCCTTCAGGCTATCTGCTGACAGCATAAACTTTTGAAAGGAGACTTTTTCGTTTACAATCACTCATGAGGTGTCCTGTCACCGGCTGGTAACAGGAAATAAAAAACCCACAATTTCAAAGAAATATGACACAAATAACGTTGACTGGCAAAGAATGGCCTCAGTTTGCTCTGCCCTGCCCAGACTGTGAATTTAGTATTTAATTTTACAATTTATCACATCTGCTCGCTCAACGTACTTGTTGATATAAAAATTTCTTGTCAAATGGCCACGAGACCCCTAAACCTTGGCCAATATCTATTAGAGCTGGCCAATGAAATCCGGCAACTACCAAATTTTGAATTTAGTTTTGAAAAAACAAACAAAATTCCAAACAAACTATGTGTCTCGTAGTCCATTGGTCAGTCTGCGTTACTTATGCCAATACAAAAAGATGTTTAGTTTTGGTTAACATTTTCCTATCTCCCCCCTTACTACTATACCTCTTATACCACCCAATCGGATCTGAATTACTCCAATGCCTCTTTTTTTAAACTTGCGTCCCCAATAACGTTATGTGTAATGAGCAAGAACAACAGTCTGTCCGTCCTAGCGTTCGTAGACATATAGTATTATCTCAATAACTTGGCTAATAATTGGACTACCATATATTTTAAAACACATTTTTGGTCAGGAGACACTAAGCTATCCTAATATATGATTTTTATGGTCAGTTTCATTATGGTTTAGATTTTCATTTTTGTCATTGTCAATCGTCAAATATAACTTTTACACAAGTCGGCCATCTTCTCCCCTCATTCTCTATCACTTTTTTCATTATTCAAATAAACCAACTAGTTTGAATGACGTCAGAAATACACACTACCGCGGCGAGAATTTAAACTGTCTGTGTGTTTATATCGGCTGGCTTTGCCCACAGTGTTGTATATAGTAAAGGAACCGCGTGCAAAGCGAGGAGGGGTTTTTCAAAACGTTTGGTAGTGTTGGCGTTAATTATTACAGTCGTCTCGTTCTTACTACTGGAAAATGTCCGAGTTACTAATAATTATAACGTTAAAGTTAACATATTACGTTAATTCAGACAGTAGGTTTGGCGGCACAGTTCTGGCAGATCGTTAAATTATAAGTCTTGCCGCAGTTTTCGTGCAGCAGATCGGGCAAGATGTTAAAGTGTTAATTGTACGTCTCGAAACCGAAACTAAAAAGCGTGTTAGATTTTTACGGCGGGTCATTTTTTAAAGCCTTTCCACTGCACGAAAGGCAGCGCCCTACTTGCGTTGAAGATGCCAATAGTCAGACACATGCGGTCGGGCTTATTTATTATTACTTACTTACTTACTTAGTCGTTCCCCTTCTACCGTGAGGTGTAGAGGTTTGGAAGAGAGAGCGCCAGACTATCCTATCGGCTGTCTTCCTCCTGGCCTGGTTCCATTCTAGTCCTCGGTCCTTCAAAGATTGTCTAATGTTGTCCTCCCAGCGGACTCTGGGGGGTCGTCCTCGGGGTCTGGATCCTTGGCTCTTTGTTTCCCATGCTTGTCGTGGTATCCGATCTTCTCCCATTCTGCAGACATGGCCAAACCATCTTAGTTGGGACTGTTCTACTTGGGTCTGCAGGGGGTGGGATTTAAGGCCTTGACGTATCGTCTGGTTGCGTACCATGTCTTTCTTGTTACTTCAACCACCTTCCTCAGATACCTCATTTCTGAGGTTTGGATCTGGCTTTTATGGGTTGTAGTCATTGCCCATGACTCGCATCCATATGTCAAGACTGGGACATAGGTGGAAGCGGTATACAGCCATCTTCGTTTTCTTACCAACCTCTCTCTTGCTGAGGAATCCTCGATTTATGGCCTGAAAAAGTCTCCCAGCTGCTGCTTTTCGAGTGGCCAACTCTTCTTTTATGTCTCCCTTTCGGTCAATAATAGCTCCGAGGTATTTAAAGTGGTCTACCTGCTCCAGAACCTGTTCTCTCAGCTTAATCTGATGTTTTCTTTCTTCTCGTGATATCACCATGGATTTTGTTTTAGAGCTGCTTATGACCATCCCTCTCTTCTCCAGCTCTTCCTTCCAGACTTGCAGGTTGGATTGGAGATGTGTCTCTGATTTAGCAATCAGGGCAACATCATCAGCAAATGCCAGCTCCGAAATATAGACCTGTCTCATCTTCCAGTACCCCACTGAATACTTTCTTGTTCTCTCCTGACATGCCTTGATGACATCGTCCATAAGGAGTATGAAGAGGTAAGGTGATAGGATATCACCTTGTCTTACACCAGTGGTGGTCCTGAACTCTTCTGACTTATGGTTTGCTGTCCTCACAAAATTTCTGCAAGACTTGTAGAAGCTCTGTATAGCATGAATCAGAGGTGCTGGAATATTCTTCCTTGCCAAACAGTCCCAAAGTTTGCTCCAGGGGACCCTGTCAAACGCTTTTTCCAGATCTATGAAACAAAGATTTATTTATTATTACTATAGGATTAAAATCTTACTGAATTTAGCAATTATCTCACAGATTTCGCTACATGCTCCCATGTACTTAACCATTTCTGGTGCTATAACCATCATGCCCTGCTGCTATTCCCCCACCTTGATTTTCTCCAGTGCTGCCTTCAGTTCTTCCATCTTGATGCCATCTTCGCCACCATTGGTTCCTTCTTCTGTGCTAGTGGTTATCAATTCTGATGCTTGACCTTGCTGCTCACCATTAAGGAGTTCTGAGAAATATTCTTTCCATCTTCCCATTACTTCCTTTGTGGCAGTAAGCAATTTGTCTTGCTTGTCCTTTATAAATTTAAGAGGGCATTGTTTTTCCTTCCTCATGTTCTGTAGGGTCTTGAAGAACAATTTCTGGTTTTCTTGAGCATCTTTTTCTAGCTTTTCTCCAAATTCTTCCTAGGATTTTTGTTTTGCTGCTAGCACCTTGTTCTTTACTTCTGTTCTGAGTGTCACACATTCTCTATAATTCTGTTTTTCCTACTGTGTTTTTAGCTTCTAAGTATTGTTTCCATGCTTTTTTCTTTTCTCTTACTTTCTCTTTAGCTTCTTCTATCCATTAAGGTGTCCTCTTTCCCTTCTTCCCAAGTCGAACTTCACCACATGCTTCTGCTGCAGCTGTTTTTATCAATCAATCAATACCCTTTAGCTCCCCACGGAGCATAGGCCTTCAACAAACACATGCCAAGTTTTCCTGTCCTGTGCCATCCGCTCAAGTTCTTTCCATGTTTTCCTCATCATTTTCACCTCTGTTTTCAGTTCTCCATGTGTTTTTTGGTCTATCTCTGCCTCTCTATCCCTGTGGATTCTAGAACGAGTACTGCCTTGTAATGCTATCAACAGGTTTCCTCAATGTGTGTCCTATCCATCGCCAGCGTCTTCTTCTCAACTCTTGTTCCACTGGCACTTGTCTGGTTCTTGTCATCAATTCCACATTTGTGACTTTGTCATACCATTTCAGTCCTTCTATTCTACGCAAGCGCCCGTTTATAAAAGTCTGTAGCTTTTTGGTTGTTGTTTTTGTTGTTCTCCACGTCTCAGAGCCATACAATAGGACTGACTTCACATTTGAGTTGAAGATTCTTATTTTCATGTTGGACTTGATTTCTGTTGTTCTCCATATGTTTCCCAATGCAATGAAATCCCCTCTTGCTTTTTGTATTCTTATTATGGTATCACTGTCTGTCCCTCCAACGTCGTCTATATTACTTCCAAGATATGTGTACGATTCTACATCTTTTAGTGGTGTTTCTTCAAGAACAACCTTGTTATCATTTCTTCATTTATTCTCATAATATTTGTCTTTTCCCTGTGTATATTCAGGCCCACTTGTTGTGACCTCTCATCGAGAATTTTCATTTTCTCTTGCATCTGATTATGGTTATGGGACAGAAGAGCCAAGTCATCTGCAAAATCCAGATCATCCGAATTATCCGAATCTGCAAGGTTTAAATCAGCCAAAGAAAGCTGTTTTTATGATGTCCTTAAATTTAAGCCAAAGAGTTTCTAGGTCATCTGAACGTTCTTCTAGGTTTCTCATTGCTGCCACAATAAGCCCCTGCGGTATATAATGCCTGCGTCACCAGCACACTCCTATATGGCAGCGAGACCTGGACGACCTATGCTAAGCAAGAAAGAAGGCTCAATACCTTCCATTTACGGTATCTACGCCACATCCTCGGCATCTCGTGGAAAGATAAAGTGACAAATGTCGAGGTGTTGTCACGTGCTGGCCTTCAAAGTATGTATACGCTGCTTAGACAGCGCAGTCTTCGCTGGCTTGGCCATGTTCGCCGCATGGAAGATGGTCGCATCCCAAAAGATATCTTCTACGGACAATTAGCAGATGGCAAGAGAACAGTTGGGCGACCACAGCTGAGGTTCAAAGATGTGTGCAAAACGAACGAACGAACGAACGAACGAACAAACTTTATTTTCGAAGGGTAAAGAATTGGGCGCGCAGGCCCGTCTAACATTCTGCCCTTTCACTCTCATTTATCTTGCATACTATACCCTTTTATTCCCACATATTACTTTAAGCATTAATTTAAAGGCATGCAACATTATAAAGTTAACATAATAGCATTCATTTACAGTATACAATCATAATAAAAAATGAGTAGCCTAGTTTTTTTTTTTTTAAATAAAGATAGTAAATGAAAAAAAAAAAATAATAAAAAATAAAATAATATAAAAACAAAACAATAAATAAATAAGTTATGTATACCGACACTCACTTATGCGGTCAAAACGTCTAATCTGTAGTAATTTTTTGAATGTGTCATCAATCCTCAATACAAGAATTACAAAAACACATTCTCGCTTACATCCATACATATCTTGGCGGAAATTGAAATAAATAAATATATAACACTTTCTTGCGCACTTCTGTAAACAGAAAAAGTCTTTCAGCAGTTTTAAAAAAAAAAAAAAAAATTATATCTGCATGTACATCACCCATTTAAGCAAACGGAAACATTCACATCTCTAAAGCATGGAGGATGAAAGCTGCCGAGCGCACTGGTGGCCGATGCCTATTTACGGCGCCACCTCAGATTGGCGTAGAGTGGTAAATGTTAAGAATGTATGATGATATAATACCATTAGACCGCTCCGTCATCCGTTACTCAAGCACACCGAACGTTTCAGAAGGGACCTCAGTAAAAGCATGTTTCAATTCGTAAGCCATGTTTCTATTTAATATCAGAATTATCGTACATGTCAAGATTCGCATTATATTACAATGTGATGGGTTTCGTACTTTAATGTATTTTTTCATATTACATCCCCCCTTTTTTTTGAAAAAAAAAATGTGTGCAAACATTTCCAACGAAATGTTTATCATGTGAAGAAAGGATAAGTATGTGTAATGCTCAGTGTGAGTATATATGTCACTGTCTGTATCGGCTGGGAGGGTGTCACTGAACGTGCCAGAACGAGTGGTGTAAAGTGCTGGTGGTTCTGCGGAAGTCCCTGGTTTTCGCTGGGGTTGGTTGTGGATTTCGCCTTAGGTGCTTGTTGGTTTTGTGGGGCACCAAAGACTGGAGTACTGCATTTTTGGTCTGGGGGGGGGGGGGGGTTGAAAGCATGGGGAATTCTCTGTTTCTGTGTATTCTGTTGGAATGTCTTCTTATGTACACTCTGTTTCGCCTCAGGAGCGTTGCTTGCTGCTGTCTGGTCTTAAAGTATAAGGCTCCTGGGGTTCAGGGGTTTTTCATGGAAAATGAAATTGTTGCTTTTGACCATGATGTACCATTTGTTTGTGGTTGTAGGTAGTCACATGCTGACCAGGATATAATGGTGGTACGTCCTTTAGCAACATTTGTCATAGTTTGGATTTCCTGAAACTTGCTGACTAGTGCTGAAATTGATCATATGGTCGCCTGTCTCTATGGTTGTGGACGGAAGTGGACCCTTTAGATGGTAGAGGTGGGTCTTTAATTTCTTCTATCAAACATAAGTTTCTGATGGAACTGACTGTCGATTCTTACCTGTCCTACCGGTGTTTGGTCTCCATCTCAAAGAGTGCTAGGTGTACATTCCCTCTGTTCTTGTATTCCTCATGATGTGGACTTGATAGTTTGTATCTGTCGCTCAATGAAACCATTAGATTTTAGGGGTATCTAGGTGATGATGTTGTGTGTTTTGGATCTTCCAGTCCTTAGTGAAGTTTCTGTATGCTTGACCTGAGAAATGTGGACCGTTTTGTCTGATCTAATTTTTTCATCTGGGATGCCAAACATGCTGCATATACTTCCTTTGTAATGTCCTGCAAAAACAGCTTGATGGTGAGGGTTTGGGGAAGTTTCCTTCTCAATGATGGGAAAATTTGACTGTAGTAATCAGCAATAATAAGAATAGTCCCAATATTGTCGATTGAGAAAAATATCAGTTTCCCAAGAATGCCTCCAAGGGCTCAATGGTATGTCCTGAATGGGGTAAGAGAGGTTTCTCGTGCTCTGCACTATTTATTTGCATTTTTCTGTGGCAAATTTGAACAGTTTTTACATAGTGTTGGCTATGTCCCTTTGTTTATCTTGTGGCCAGTTAAACATCATCTTTGCTCTCTGCTTCACATACCAAGTGACTATTTGTGTTTAAGGATGATGCTCGCGTTTGTGTTTCCTGTACAACAATGTGCGGAATCTCCTTTAAGATCAGACCATTGCATCGATGCTTAATTCGTCCCTCAGCTAGTTAGTAGGTACGGATGTGTGTTTGAAACGGTTCCTATAGAGCTGGTATTTCAGTTCTTTGAGAGGAGTTAAGGATAGGCGATCTCACATTGGTGTCCCCCCTTCCTCTTGATGTTGGTTTTCCAAAGCCGATTTTCGCTAATCTTGAACTAAAATCAACTTGTGGATGTTTGGGGTAAGATCTGCTGTCTTGTTTGGGGTTTGGTAGTACTGCTGATCGCTCTGCAGACCCTATATCCACTTTAATGTTGTTTAATAGTTACCACACATCACTTTTCACCACATTGGTAAACGCCAAAATTGCAGGTCCATCCAACATCAACCAAGTAAAAATGTTGACGATGTCCATTCAAGAGCCTCTGTAATGAAGCATTCGAGTCTTACTGCACCCAAACAGTCTATACTTGTTCCATTGTAAGCTCTATAGCTTTGGTCCCCTGCCACTTCCTACGTTTTACATCCCATGTGGGGAACTCCTTGCTCATCCACCTGTCAGCATATCTTCTGAATATTTCTTAAGGGTAGAGGATTACCCTGGGCACCTGTGTCCCCGGCA
>JAMPIV010019385.1:0-246049 GCA_024509875.1 Oreohelix idahoensis | reverse complement strand
TAAGTGTACCCATTGAACCGCTCTACTTGACCCGTTCCCTTGGGCATGGTAGGGATACAATGATAGAGCCCTGGATGGAAATATCTCCTGAATACTTCCTTGTGTTAAGCTTTCCCTTAAATCGAGGACCATTGTCAGTCTAGATCTGATGACACGAAACCTAAATCGGGTGAAATATTGTCAAAACAGGGGGCCTTGCACAGTGCTTTGAATTATTGTGTCATGGCCAGCTTTGGCTTTCTCCCCTACATAGAGCTATTATCATCCAGGTTAAGATGTAAGGCATTTCTCTTCTTGGTCCCTTAGTGAGGGGGTCCAAAATTATTATACTGCAAACAAGTTCAAAATGGGTTTCCCATAAATAGGCATTTCTCCCAGTGTTGCTGGTGCAGTCCTATTCTTAGGAGGCTACTCTTTTTGGCATTCTGGACAGGATTCTTACATATCATTTTACGTTCCTTCTGTTTATTCCTGGCCAAAAAGTAGTGACAGGCTATTCCTTTGTCCAGTGGCACCTATTCACCATTTGTCCACTGAAGGGTATAGCCATGTCCTAGCGTATAAAACCTTCTTCCCTGTAAGAATTTTGTGTCACTACACAAGCTGTTCCCATGGCCCTTTAGGTCCTGTTCCAGCTTTTCTGTATAGTAGGACCATTCTGTCATATACATGTCCCCTTTCTCTGGAGGGTATGTGCTTTAGGCTATTTGCCAAAAAAATCAACGGCTTTCAAGGTGCTATCTGCTGCCTTGAGCCTATTTTCATATCTCTTCTGATGAGTATTGATAGGATTCTCCTCCATTTTCTATCCTGGAGCTTTCCCTGGTCTGGACTGTTGCCATAACTACAGGTTTTTATAGGTTCTCCATGGAAAATATACCTACACACCCCAAAATCAAAAGGGTAATTATAGGGTCGTTCCATCCACTGCTCGCTTTGATTTCTCCTGCCACATCGCGAGATTTTATGTTTATTCGAGATATGCGGAGTGTCATGGTTCTTGCTCCTTTGATCGGTCCTCTGATTTCCACTGTTTCTGTGGTTATCTAGTCAGGACTCACTAGAGAAGAGCACACAACTGAATCAAAGTCCAAGCCTGTGTCATATAAACACAGCACTTGAGTGCCATTCACGGTCACTTCCTCACAGACAGGGGGATGATGGAAGTCCTTCTGACTTACTGCCAGTTCCTTCCTTCCCGGCTTTCCTGTTGTAAGACATGCAGCATGATGAGGAGGATTCTTCCTTCTGCAGTCCGCAGTATTGTGGTTACTCATTAAACAAGTTTTACACCACTTTCCTTCCTTCCGGTAAGGTGTCTTATCCGATCTTAGAGGGTTTTTCTCCTTTTGGTCAAATCTTTGTTTGTTCCTTGTGGTATGGTCCTTTTGTTCATATTTGGTATAGTTTTGTGATGATTTAAAGTTTTCACCTTGCTTCTTCTTATTTCCTAATAATTCTGCCTGAGCTGCTTGATATCTCTCAGCAACAGTTACAATATCTTCCAATCTCTCTGCTCCTTGTTCCATGATATACTTCCTCATTTCTTGAGGCATGGACTCTTTCACTTGCTCCATCATTATCATTTCTTTCAGATCCTGACACTTTCCTAAACTACTTCCATTTTTCCCAAATAGGTTTCCAATCTAGCCGAAATTTGGTGATAGTTTTCTCCTGGAAGAAGTTTAGCTGTTCGGAATTTCTTTCTATATTGATTCTGAGTTCTTTTCATATCTCACAATGCAGTGCCTGTTTCAGGATTTCATAATCTTCCTTCCCGGTCATCTCTTGAGAGCTTCAAATATACATCGTAGGCAACACATCTCAATCCCTGAGATAGTTTAAGACTCCACTTTTCTTTCACTAAGCCATAGGTAGTGGCAAGTCTGTCGTATCTATCCAGGTACGACTCAATGGCGTCTTCTTTCTCAACAAATGGGTCCAGATGAAAATTTATGGCCCCACTTGAGGTGCTCTGGATGGAGCTATTCTCAGAATGAGGTGAGCTACCACCATTATTGCCAGTATTTGCCTGAATTTCAAGCTCTTTTAATCTCAACTGATGGTCTCTCTCTGCTTGTAATTTCCTTTCCTCAGCTTCAATTTTCTTTGCCTCATTTCAGCCTCCCATTTCTTGCTTCAATGTCTACTCTTTTAGTTTCTCTTTCAGCTTCTGCTTGCAAAACCGCCTTTCTTCAGCCTCAAATTTCTTTGCTTCTCTATCAGCCTCTAATTTCAACTTTCTTTTTTCCCTATCCATGTATTTGTCCACTTCTGTCGTGACATACTGAGTGAGAGCATCACCTGTCATATTTAATTCCTTACCCATCTGCATGATCGCAGTCCTGAACTTCACTAGATCAGCCATGGCGTTACTTAGATAGGGTATGTATATCTACTATAACCAAATTATTGTAATTAAACTTAATTAATTTAAATGAACAAAAAATTTCCGTGCAACTTTGTGAGCATCAACTATTTACTGAGTACTAAAATGGTAACTCCTTCTACGAAAAATAATGTTTTTTAAAAAAAAATCCTATTATGATTTTCTCAAAAAAAATTTCCTATGTTATCTATGGGTGGCACAAGATAGAATGTAGATAGATGAATAGACTAAGTATGGCTCAAGATATACAGAAATATCCCAGGAATGAGCCCCCAGTGTGGCGAGAGGTTTTATTTGGCTCTTGGATCAGTATAGTACTGACAATTACAGAAATAGAATTTCTGCAGTAAATGGTGAAGTCACAGGGTCTTATTGGACTAATGGTATCACAAATTAGTTATGGCGGTGAATAATATGAGCTCGACACTATAGTAGAGAGGAGAACGACATAAAGTGCCACCTCCGTTGTGTAACTAACTGTGATATTAAAAAAACAAGGAACAGATTTTACTTAACAATGATAAAATTGACAAGTCGTTCAAATACAATTTCCTTATTAATTTCTATTTTAGTATATACACTATCTATCTTGTGCTGAAGGGTGAATGTTGAAAAATGGAATTTAATGGATTTGTAAGTTTACATATGATTTACAAATATTTCATTATTTATATAGATATGTTATCTATATTACAACAAGTTTTCCAATTATAGGAACAAAAATTATATCAGCTGTGCTGTTATTCAATTATAGTACAAGTAATCAGCTTACTGTTAATTAAGGATATAACATTTTTCAGCTATGCTGTTATTTTTGTCTCTTTCTACGCTAAATCACTTTCTCGTCACTGACACTAATTTTTGCTCAAAATGCTGACAGAAATGGTACTAATGTGTTCTCATCTCTCTAAGGTCTGTTCTTCTTTGTTTGGTTTACACAACTTCTGCTGATGATCGTTGCTTTAGCCCACCCAAGACTGAGGGGGACCAAAGATGTAGATTCTGTGCAACCTCTATGCTCCTGCGGAGTTCCAGGCAGCTGGATTGACGACCCACGATCTCAGTTTTTATGACACGAATAAAACCCACCAAGATTTAAACAGGCCAGATTTTGACTCGACTAGTGAAGCAGGCTGCAGGTCAATGCCCTCAGGTAAGCAACAAATCAGTGTTGGATCGAGTAATGTAACTTTCGAAGTGAAAACAGGAGTACGACAGGGATGCCCCTTATCAACAACATTATTTTTGACAGTCATAGATTGGGTGATGCGCCAGACAACAGAGGGCAGTCCAAGAGGAATTAGATGGACAACGTTTTTTCTAACACTGGAAGATTTGGAATATGCAGATGACATTGCACTGCTCGCGCATTCACACCAACACATTCAAGACAAAACTGATAGACTGAATAAGTATGGCCAGCAGGTTGGCCTGAACATCAATCTGAAGAAGACAGAGGTCATGACACTAAATGTGGGCAATCCTGAGCCAATAACAGTAAGGAACCAGAAGTTTAGAACAGACAGACACATTTACTTACCTAGGAAAGCATTAGTAAACACCTGACGGCGGAACAAGTAAGGACATTAACAACAGAATGAATAAAGCGAGAACAGCCTTTGCTATTCTCAACAACATTTGGAAAGTCTTCCCAGTACAGCACAAACATCATATTAAGACTGTATGAGAGCTGTGTACTTTCTGTGCTTCTCTATGGTGCGGAATGCTGGAGAGTAACAGAGAAGGAAATGTCGAAACTGTCCTCCTTACACACAATCTGCCCAAGGAAAGTTCTCCGAATCTTTTGGCCAAACACCATCAGCAACGAAGAACTACTTATTCGGAGTTACCAGGAGGACATGCAGACCATCATAGCTGGCAGACGCTGAAGTTGGGTTGGCCACATCCTCAGAAGGGACCCTGATACCATCACAAGAACAGCTATGCTATGGACCCCCGAGGGAAAGCGAAAGAGAGGCCGACCAAAAACAACTTGGCGGAGAACTGTGGAAGCTGAGATGCAAAGAATGAACCACAGTTGGGGCACTGTACGAAGGATGGCCGCCGACCGAGCAAAGTGGAATCAATTTGTTGCTGCCCTACAAGACGCCACCAAGTGTGATGGCCGCTGACTGCTTTGACGGTTGGCGGTTATTGATCAAAGAAGAAGGAAGAAGAAGCAACAAATCAGGGTGACAGCTTCTCTCCTCTTCAGTCGGTCGGTATCTCTGGCTTCGTGTTCAGGTTGCGTGATTATGCATAAAATCCGCCCGATTATATAGGTAGGTGAATTCTTAAGCAAAGCTTTTGGTTGGTTCCTGGCGGAGCAAGCTGATTGGTTTCCTGCAGTTCCGTCTTTATGCTCGTACAGCCTATTTTTATTCAGTTTTCTGTCGCCATCTTGCGTGAACAAGATGGCCGTTAATTTATTCTGTCTCAGAGACTGGTGAACGTTGCTCGTTGATTGGTTGAAGCAAATCTGTATCTCGACATAGTGATTAACAAAGTAGTGGGTTACACTCGTTTCACGACAGCTATTCTCTCTGTCAATAATTAAATCAAGCTATGAAGTGTGTACAACATACAACAAATTAATGATCGATTATTCTATAACAATTGTAAATAAATGAAAGATTGGTGAGTTGATACTTGTTTCTTCACTGAAACTTCGCTGAGCTAAGTTTGAAATTAACAGACTGTCTATAGACAATAGGGTAGGACAACTCGCGTTCCTGAAAAGAGTACTAATTAGTTTGATCCATCTGTCCGACGGCCCAAGCTCCATGTTCGTACTGACCGCAAGTGATCTCATAATCGCGTAGTGATAACCTTGCCATACCCTTCTGGAGAATGTCCGAAGACTAGATGTTTACCTCGTCTTCAATCAATGGACAGGACACTAACTAGAAGACTAACAATTGGTGTTAAGGTGTCCTCATCGGAATCAATCAATCAGATTATCATCACGCTATAGGGTAACAGTACCACATTTAAACTACAGAACACAGGTCAAAATGCTATACAATTCGGTATGATCAGTCCACGATGAATACTAATTGATTATCTATCTCTTGTATACTACTTGCCTAGGTATAGTTGCTGGTGGGTGTTTCGTTAGTTTTGATAGGCGCAAAATTTAAAGTAAGACTACGGTTAGGGAGATTAATTTCAGGGCTATTTACAGATGATGTCCTGTAAATTCCTGTAATTTCAAGTTCATCATGGTGACTGCCCGTTAGAGAGGAATTGAGATAGTTGTATATATAATATATAAATATATATATATATTTATATATATATATATATAGATATATATAATATATATATATATATATATATATATATTATAATAATATATATAAAGTTTGAAATTTAGCATATCAAATCGGCTCTCCACTTGTACTCAACAGGAAATATCTTCATTTGAACTCGGCCCCCTCCCCCCCCCCCCTTCACATATATATCTATAGATCAAGTGATTGAAAATCCCCCCCCTTCTATATTTTTAACTGGGGATTATTCTTGGGGTCTCGTCGTTGAAATTAATGTATGTGTATCAGTTCATTTCTGTAGCCTGTTGAAATCATAAACACGGAAGTAATAACCCTTAACCACGTGTTACTGGGACCAGAAAGAGAAGCAAAGAATATTAACACTGCACAATACTTCATGCATATAGTAAAAGGCAACAAATGCTCGCTGGGTGTGGGACTACTTACCCCATCCTGAAGAAATTTTAAAACCAAAATAAGTTCAAAAACAACCAGGGCATATCAAGTGCAGACATGGCAAAAGGTTGTTGAAGACCTCTGAGATTTGGGAAGCTGAAGTGTGATATAGGAATTAACAGCTGCTCCCGCAATGCACTTTTACATGAAGTCTGTAAATACTGTCATAGTGGGATTATAGTTAAAGTAGTACCCCAGAAGGGCATTTTAACCAAGTTACTAAAATTACTCAAAAAGTTATGTGGGGTAAATTGTACATTGTATAATTCTATACTTTGTATATTAAAATGTGAAAATTGCTGGTGGGCGTCCAAGTTTATACGAGGCTGGCAACCTCAGCATGTAGAATGATGGTTTCATGAACTACCACTGCTAGAACTGGTGACTGCTTCATGCGGGGATCTCATAAAGATCCGAAAGCAGAGATAGTCCCATGCTCCATATGGAGCAGGGAGTTGATGATGACAAAAATAATGTACATAATTATTATATTAACATTTCCGTCCAATTCAAATGTATATGTAAACATGATTTATATAAATGCAATGAGTGTTTTTTGCTCACTAGGATTACCATTACTGCTCAGCGAGGGTAACGTTCTGAAGCAGATTGGATGGTGGAATGAAAGGGAGGAATACTTGATTTTTGCGTCAGGAAACCCAATACTCAGGAGGGATATTTGTGTCTCTCACAG
The DNA here is from genome assembly GCA_024509875.1 of Oreohelix idahoensis. Taxonomy (NCBI): domain Eukaryota; kingdom Metazoa; phylum Mollusca; class Gastropoda; order Stylommatophora; family Oreohelicidae; genus Oreohelix; species Oreohelix idahoensis. The sequence continues at coordinate 239,238 of JAMPIV010019385.1, read as the reverse complement.
TTCATGATACTAGTCGGAGGTAGCAAATGGTGGTACTAGTCTATTGAACAAGTATGGGGTATAAGTGGCCTTCAGTCTAAGCTAGACGCCAACATCAGACGAATCTTGAAGACGCAGGGCTATCTTCGTAATTATCCCACGATTCTACGAGTGACGTGTTACAGCCACTAGACTTGTTCAGTGACGAGAGAGAACCAGTTTAATACCTGCAAAGAACCAACATCGACTGGAGCCGAAGCCAACCAACACTTTACTGGCAGCTAAGTACCCAATTAAAGCTGCTAAGTGAATTCTTGAAAGAGACATTTCAGATCATCGCCTTTGATGAATCTTTGAAAGCTAAAACTTCTTATAGTACCCCTGATTTATTTTACATTGTTAACTATAATTGATTATTACATATATTATATGTATATATACAAATGTATAGTTGATTTAATAATTTTTGGAGTGAACTGCACCCTTATGTCTCAGTCATTTTGATTGAACTGCACCCGTACGTCTCAGTCATTTTAAATACACATAATATTTGACTGATTTAAATCAGTTGGGGGCTCATAAAGCGAGATAATTCTTTCGCCACATAGAATGTCTGGGACGACAACAATTTATTACTGCCTGGATCATATCAGCGGTGGTACTTTATTTCTTAAATTCCAATTAGGCTGCTTAGAATTGAAGTACTAATCTTCAATTCAGATCTCTGCCAATAGTAATCTTGAGCTAAAGGTGGATACCTTTGAAGACCTTCGGTATATACTCTTTTGTGGCCAACGTTGGACTATCACTGCAGAGGAAATGGAGGAATTCATGTGACAAATACTCGACTACAAAACAAATATAAATCGATGGAACATTTAGAAACTAAAGAGATTAATATATACCTAGCAAGGGTCACTATTTTAGAGTGATTATTTTTGGAAAAAAAATCAATAAAAATCAGGTCGTAACAGTGATACAACAGTACGTTTGGAAATAAAACATAAAAAGTACAATGTGAGGTTAATGAACAATTTTTGTTTATTGATGCTCAGTTCGCTTTAAATTGAAATAAAGTAGTTTGAGATGAAAAAGTATATTAAGGTTTTTATTGACGAGGTAGACAATGCTTGTCCAGCGCAAAAAAGTATTGTTTGCTTTTTCTGTTTTTTTATATTTAGTATACGGTAATAGTTCTGCTTATCTACATTTTTTTAAATAGAATGCGCTTTAAACAGAAGTGCAGCAATAAAAATACAATCGAAATAATAGGTCTCAAGCTTACAAACACGTGTTTATGAAATATTATTTTACAGGGCTGTTGGTGAATTTAAACACATATTTCTAGACAATAAATTTACACGATACATACGGTGAATCATTCAGAACATACATTGCATGACATAATGTGTCGCAACATGTAATAGCATCATGCAAAACTGAATTATGGGATAGAATTGAAGCAATGGGATTAGCCAGATTTGGTTTGGTTTTTAAGGACTATCTTCATTACACGCGGACAACTCCATCAGTGCTCCGATCTCCTCTCTTAGACCACACAAGGAGGATCTCAGCATAGTGCACGAACTCCGTAGCACCGGCGAGAATCCTAATGTGTGTATATAGGAATCACACATTCTATAAATATTTTTGTGGTGGGTAGGTATCTCATTTTTAAATTTTGAAAGGGCAGCGGCCTTATGGCCTACTCTATATAATTTCCAAGTGCCGTGAGATTCTTAACGTGCGCGGCTTGCACTCCGGACCTCTTGTTTTCCCGCCTTTATCCGAGTAGTCTAGCCATCCGATCTTACAACACAGGAGACCTGTGGGGAGTGTGACATCATTAGATGATCACTGGTGCTAAAGAAAATGTCCACAAATTATGTTCCCTCAACTGGGAATTGAACCCGGTACTTATAGAATTCGAGGCGTACGCCTTACCACTTAACCACTCCAACTAGAGCTATTCTCATTGAGCATGTGCATACATTTAGCGGTGCTGATATGCCGAAAGTGTCAAATATGAGACAAATAAATTTATTTCAGATTGCCTAATAATTCTAAATATTCACTTTCAAACTTTACAAACCGCATAAAATTATATATCATACAAATATATTATTTTACATCTGTCGAGTACTCATTAGTGCTAATTATGCGTGACGTCTTGGATTGTACTTTCATTATATTTTTGCAGAAAAGCTTACAGAAGTGATCTCTGTACTTACTGCTCATGTGATAGTAAATAAAAATATTCATAGAAGAGTTTATGCTCTCCATTAAGTAGCCAAATCCACCAATTAGAATTGATAAATTTATATGTTTTCCTTCAAACCACAGCGTGGGCACAAATGCAGTTGCTAACGCAATGATGCAAATGGGAATAAAACACAGGATAAATAAAGTGGAAACCATCACAACCATTTGTGCTGTCTTCTGGTTACGGCTGGTAACTCTGTCAACCTGTGCTTGCATGGTAGTTTTCATTCTCCATCTTGTATTGCTCTGTAGTTTAACTGAGAGTATTGTAGTGAATAAAACTATGATCACAAAGGCAGCCAAAGGAATCAAGAAGTTGTTGATGAGAAAATAAATCTTCTCCACGTTTTCATTATCTCCCATGAACACAAGACCAAAGATAGTTTTGTTTCTTACTGGAGAAAACTTCATGTCCAGTTTGTTGACTGTGTACACTGGAGCAGCACTGCAAAGGAAGACGATGAATATACAGATGATGGTCACAGATGCTCGACCTGGAGTAATGATACTTTTTATCTGCAGGAGAATGTAGAACATTCTGGAATATATAATTTTCAGTATTCAAAACATTTTAACGTTTTATTAAAGGTCAATACAAGTATTATAAATAGGAGGAAATAAAGCGAGAATATAAAAACTGACCATAAAACAGATATCATGAAATACTACAATACTACATATGTCAAATGTAGTGTTACTGTTATAAATAATGGAGGAAACATGTGTCCTGTCAACAGTAAATAAATAAGTAAATAAATAAATAGAGGTAATTAACAGGTACTCATTGGACATAAAGAATGACATCAGACAACAGGAAAGAAAATATATGTGACAGCCTTACTGCGAATCGAACCTAAGACCAACCAAACGGCGCCATCGCCTTGCTGTGACAGTTCATCGTGAAAGAACGCATATCCAATTTAGCTTACTTACTTAGTCGTTCCCCTTCTACCGTGAGGTGTAGAGGTTTGGAAGAGAGAGCGCCAGACTATCCTATCGGCTGTCTTCCTGCTGGCCTGGTTCCATTCTAGTCCTCGGTCCTTCAAAGATTGTCTAATGTTGTCCTCCCAGCGGACTCTTGGTCGTCATGGGGGTCTGGATCCCTGGCTCTTTGTGTTTCCCATGCTTGTCGTGGTAGCCGATCTTCTCCCATTCTGCAAACATGGCCAAACCATCTTAGTTGGGACTGTTCTACTTGGGTCTGCAGGGGGTGGCATTTTAGGCCTTGACGTATTGTCTGGTGGCGGACCATGTCTCTTCTTGTTACTTCAACCACCTTCCTCAGATACCTCATTTCTGAGGTTTGGATCTATCTTTTATGGGTTGTTGTCATTGCCCATGACTCGCATCCATATGTCAAGACTGGGACATAGGTGGAGCGGTATACAGCCATCTTCGTTTTCTTACCAACCTCTATCGTGCTGATGAATCCTCGATTTATGGCCTGAAAAAGTCTTCCAGCTGCTGCTTTTCGAGTGGCCAACTCTTCTTTGATGCCTCCCTTTCGGTCTATAATAGCTCCAAGGTATTTAAAGTGGTCGACCTGCTCCAGGACCTGTTCTCCCAGCTTAATCTGATGTCTTCTTTCTTCTCGTGATATCACCATGGATTTTGTTTTAGAACTGCTTATGACCATACCTCTCTTTTCCAGCTCTTCATTCCAGACTTGCAGGTTGGATTGGAGATGTGCTACTGATTTAGCAGTCAGGGCAACATCATCAGCAAATGCCAGCTCTGAAATATAGACCTGTCTCATCTTCCAGTACCCCACTGAATACTTTCTTGTTCTCTCCTTACATGCGTTGATGACATCGTCCATGAGGAGTATGAAAAGATAAGGTGACAGGATATCACCTTGTCTTACACCAGTGGTGGTCCTGAACTCTTCTGACTTATGGTTTGCTGTTCTCGCATAATTCCTGCAAGACTTGTAGAAGATCTGTATAGCATGAATCAGAGGTGCTGGAATGTTCTTCCTTGCCAAACAGTCCCAAAGTTTGCTCCAGGGGACCCTGTCAAACGCCTTTTCCAGATCTATGAAACAAAGATGGATCTCACTCTTATACTCAAGGGCCTTTTCACTCAGCTGTCTGAGTGTGAAGATTAGGTCTTGAGTACTTCGGTTTGCTCGGAATCCGCACTGGACCTGATCCAATTGTGGCTCAGCTAGGCGTCGAAATCTCTGCTCTAGGATTCTAGAGTAGATTTTACCAGGGACACTGAGAAGGGATATGCCTCTATGGTTTCCACATTGTCGATTGTCACCCTTTTTGTAAATTGGTGTTATGATAGCAATCTCCCAGTCCTTTGGTATGGTCTTTGTCACGTGACCGATAATCTATTTTACCATCTTGTCCATAATTTTATTACTTTTTAAATGTCCTGGTTTTCCTCGTCATTTTGTATTTTCTTTTTCTTTCATTTTCTACCTTCGTGGCCAAACTTTTTCACCTTCTCAAACCCTTGCCGAGGTGGGTTACGTTCCGGCCTGTAGCGGTCAGCGAACGATAATATTATCTAAGCCGCACCTGGTCTGACCAGGGGAATATCTCTTACGTTTAAAGCCTTTGATCACGAGCGAAAGGGTCCCTGTGTTTGGCTTCCTGAACGCTGCTTCGGATCATAATATTATGCATCCTGGAAACAGGGGGAGACAAACCCGCGGTCAGTTTTTGGGTTTTTTGCCCTTAGACAAGATAGAGCGTAATGTTATTGTTGCGTGCATATTTTACAAAAATCGATATGGCTATTTAATATGGGAAAAATATAGACATTCATTTATTTGTGTATGAAAATGCTGTTTATGGTAAAAGCGAGATAATCCATGTTTGATTCACACTTTTGATTATAGGAGTAATCGTTCTGGATATTGATCCAGCGCAAGGATATTGCGCTTGCGTTTGTACTTATTTTTTAGGGCCAGAAAATATATTAATTTGCTTATTGTGTTTATGGCCTGAATTCATATGTATTACATATTATTAGTACAAGTAGAATCAGTCCTATATTGTATATTTTGGATGGGTAGGAGGGACTAGATTCTTGCTAGCGGAAGTATGAGTTGTCTTGACAAGTCGTGATGAGTTCCGATGTACTGCTTACAAATGGCGGGGTACGTTTTTCAAGAGCTGGTCCTTTCGTCAGAAAAAAATGTCTTACGACGTGGTTTTTCTTCTGAAGGAGATGGTGTGTCTCTACGATAGTTTGTGTTAGAGACTCTCCTTATGTCAGTATATAGATGATTCGGACTCCAGGTAAACCCAGCTCCTATTTTTGATGATCTCTCGTCGGTTAGGCCTAGCTTGACTTTTGGTGCTTCGTTATGCTAGTGTCGTGTTTGGTATCGACGAAGATGACAGATTTTCCTGCAGCGGTTATGGCTACGTGGAATTAACTGATCACCGTAGAGCTGTATGGAAACATTTATGAAATCCTTTATATACCCATTATAAATTAACTCTGGCTTATATTCTCCTTCCTATGAATGAGTGAACGACAACTCAGGGAGGCAGCCATGTTGGATTTCAGTCATCATATGTTTTGATCACTGCCAAGAGAACAGATTATTTATCTTATTATCGGACAGTGACAGGGAGATCTCAATCTTGCTAGAAACCCCCTTTTCGTGGTTTCATAATATATACTACAAACTATGGACGTCAAGTAACTTTGGTTATTTATCGATCCGCCTTCACTGACGCGTTTAGTCAGATAGGGGGGATGTGGCCATAATGTATCATGACATTGAACTTTTGATGTACTGCCCATTATTTCTGAATGTGTCATGACTTCAGATCTGCTATGTATACCTACAAATTGATATGTCAACGAACCATGATGTACTCGTATGTCCCAGTGTGTACGTCTGAATAAATTGAGTAAACTAAGATTCCAGCAGTCTGCATTGGTGCCTTGTAGACACAAGTGTGAGTGGTTATATTGGTCAGCACACGAACAGTACACCATTCGCGGTAATCACACTCTACACTTCTACTTCATACATACACCATCCTGCGTCGGCTGAAGTGACCAAGTTTAGGGCCTGCTTCCCCTGGAGCCTTTGCCTTCCCTAACTCAGGACTAGGGTGAGTTACCCATTTACAGCTGGGTAGACTGGAGCATGCCTGATCTCAACAACACACCACTCTTCCTTACAGAGCAGACAGACTGATACTTTACAGTGTGTGTGTGAAAGCAACTTTACAGAGTGGAAAGAACAAGACTTTTACAGTGGCGAGCCAGATTCCTGGGTCCAGCTTACGCAGTTGTGTGTTGAGAATCACAGTTTACAGCTGAAAGAACATTTGTTTGAACACATCAACACCAGTAGGACAGCTATACAGTCGATGTCAGCTTGACCTGTATTACCGATAGGATGCTGTATCTAGGTCAGCGCTTGTTGACAGTTTTTTTCGCTGTACAGACAGTATTACACAGGACAGTGGTATCAAGTGTAGAAAATATCTGGAGCAATATTGTTGACATTTCTCAACGTACAGAAGAATCACAGTGTTGCTGAACATAAAGTGCATAGTTCATCGTTGGTTCTTCAGATGCTCAACAGAGAAAAATTGACAGTGTAATAGTTTAAAATTAAATCTATTACTGAATAAAGTGGCAAGTTATTAGTATTAAAATAAACTGTGCCTGCTTTACAACACTATACCTGCAACACATTCCATTCATGACATAAATGATATTGTATGCTATATGCTATTTATGCTTACATGTTATTTGTTTATATGTGTAGGGGTTTATATGTTGCGGGCCTGGATGGGTGGTGACTAGAACAGGAAATACCGAGTGATTTTGGTCTTGTTCTGGCGTTCGATAGGGAGCAATTTCTTAATTGAAATTTGCATGCAACATAGTTTGCAAATATTTGGTTAGTTGTGACGACTGTTTCATATTTGTATTTGTAACATTTTTTGTGTTCCTTAGTTTTGTTTGATTTGTTTGTATAATTGTAGGTCTCATCTTTTCTTTCATTTCAGTTTTTTACACCCTTATGTTTATACACTGTGGCGTTATTTGTCTTGTTATCTTATGGCAGTTATCATCACGGTTTCTGTGATCATTTTTTTCATTTCTCCTATTTGATTTAATTTGATCTCTGCAAATGTTTTCAGATTGTCTTTTCTTGTTTGTCATTTGTAATGTCTTTAGTTGACATATGACGTATAGTGGTATACACTGATAGTATAGTACAGATCAGTACTTTCTGATTGTTATTGTTATAAAACAAAATGTACAAGACCTTTGTAAGGCTTGTCTCCCAAAGTGATTGGTAAAGGGAAATATTTTTTTCCACAGGTACTCAAGTGATCTTTGATTACATTGAGGTATACAAGACCTTTGTAAGGCTTGTCTCCCAAAGTGATTGGTAAAGGGAAATATTTTTTCTACAGGTACTAAAGTGATCTTTGATTACATTGAGGTATACAAGACCTTTATAAGGCTTGTCTCCCAAAGTGATTGGTAAAGGGAAATATTTTTTTCCACAGGTACTCAAGTGATCTTTGATTACATTGAGGTATACAAGACCTTTGTAAGGCTTGTCCCCCACAGTATTTGAGATACAATTATTGTTGTCCACAGGTACTCAAGTTATCATTGGTTATTATAAACCATACAAGTTTGGACTAAGACTAAGTCTAAGGTATAGACTTGTCTCCCATTAACTTGAAAGAGGGTAATTTATTTACTTTTTCAGGTTTCTGATTTAAGAAGACAATATGTCTACATTAGATTATTTTATTGCTCAAGGAAAATCTCTTGATAAGACTGGAAAAGACTTAGAACAATGGGCTGTTGCTCAATATGACAAAGCATTAGCTGCAGAAGAGAAAAAAACTGCTGCTGCTGTTGAAGAAAAAAAAGCTGCGGCTGAGGAGAGAAAACTTCAAATAGAAGAAAAAAAAGCTGCTGCAGAAGAAAGGAAAGCAATAGCTGAAGAAAAAAGATTAGAAAAAGAAGCTGATACTGCTGCTGAACTTAAGAAATTGCAGATGCAAGTGGAGGAAAGGAGATTTGATGCAGAACAGAAGAAATTAGAAGCTGCTGCAGAACAGAAAAAATTAGAAGCTGCTGCAGAACAGAAAAAATTAGAAGCTGCTGCAGAACAGAAAAAATTAGAAGCTGCTGCAGAACAGAAAAAACTAGAAGTTGCTGCTGCTGCAGAACAGAGAAAATTAGAAGCTGCTGCAGAACAGAGAAGATTAGATAGAGAAGCTGAAGAGAGAAAAGCAATAAGAGAACATGAGTTTGAATTAGAGAAATTAAAATTGACATGTATGAGTAATGTTAATCAGGCATCTGGTGGTAATGGTAAACCCTTCGTGTACAAGGTCAAGGTACCAGCGTTTAACCCTACCAGTGATGACATAACATTTTGGCTTTCTAGATTTGAACGGGCTTGTCGATCTCATAATGTTGACAAATCACAGTATGTGAATCAGTTGTCTGAAAATCTAAAAGGGGAGTCTCTGAGTAAGTTATATTTTGTTGAAGAGGCCGACAAAGATAATTATGATGCTGTTAGGGCAGCTTTGATAAAGAGATATCAGCTGTCTGAAGAAGGTTATCGTCTTTTGTTTAAAACAATGAGACCTGAGGTAGGTGTAGAATTCTCAGAATTCATCTCAAAAGCACGAATTACACTTTCACGATGGATTGAATTATCCAAAACAGAGAAAACATTTGATGGTCTTACGGATTTATTGCTAAGAGACAAGGTCATGTCTTCTGTAAATAAATCATTCCTAGAGTTCTTACATGAGCGTAAACCTAGTACAATAAAGCAAATGGAAGAATATTTGTGACCAGTATGCCACGGCACACCCTGACATGATTCTTAGTAACTCTAACATTAAAGAGAGTATGCCAGTTGCTTCGGCAACAGAATATAATCAGAATTACTCACACAAATTCCAAGGAGCTAAAAATAAATTTGATAAAAAGGTTAATTGGAATAAGTATCAAAACCAAGATAACCACTCAAATCAGAGTTCTTCTTCGAAGAACTGGAATCGGGCTGATAGTCCTCGACACGCGAGGGGTGCCCATAATGTTAGAAATTCTCGGAAAGGGAGTAGCTATAGGAACTACCCAAGTGCTTCATGGAGACAAAAGAAACAATATTACAGGGATACTCAATTTAATGAGCATGATGATTATGATCATGAATATTATGATTCAAACCCAAATAGGGGTTATAACAGAGGCAATAATAATTATAGAGACAATTATAACCGAGGTAGATCACAACACAAAAGACATGGTAAATCTTATTACCAGGCTAACTCTGCACAACAGGAGTTCCACGACACCGATAATCAGAATAATGATAAAAAAGACTCCAATAGTGTAGCGAATTCCGCTTTTGATTTTGCTAGAGCATCTGAGTGTTCGCAATGCAAAACATTATTCGATCCAACCACAGTGTCTACTTTAAGCTGCGGTCACCCACTTCCCGCTCTCCATGCGTCAATTGCGCATAATGGAAGGGGTGCTCTTGTCTTTAATAGGGGCCTAATAGATGGTACTCCGGTATCAATTCTTTTCGACTCGGGGTGCACTACAATTGGAGTGAGGCAATCACTCGTAAATCCTTCTCGAGCTACAGGCAATATAGTCAAATGTGTAACATTTGGTGGCACATTGGAGAAGTACTCCACTGCCATTATCAATATTGCTACGCCTTTCTTTACAGGAGAGGTGCAAGCATGTCTCTTGCCGAATCCGATCGCTGATCTTATCATCGGTCGCATTCATGGAGTGAAAGAATGCACTCCACAGCAAATTTCTAATTGGGAAAATGTTAATATGCAATCTGCTAATGCAGTAATCACTAGGGCTCAAGCTCTCAATATGCCACAATCTTCACATTCTGAAGATAATGATGCGCAGATCCAAGATGATCCCTTGGAGATTTCCCACGATTCCTTTATCAAACAGCAGGAAGATGATCCTACTCTAAAGAAATTCTTTACTCTGGCAACAAAAAGTGATCCGAATAAGGATACTAATCGTAAATCTTGGATTACGTTGAAGAATGGCGTACTTGTACGTATGGTACAAGACTCCGCTAAGTCCATTCATTCTCAAATCCTTGTGCCTAAAAATATGAGAGTTAAAATTTTACAGCACGCTCATGATTCGCAGTGTGCTGGACATATGGGTTTTTCCCGTACTAAAGCTAGAGTTCTTCAATCTTTCTTTTGGCCTGCGGTGAATAAGGACATACGAATCTATTGTCGATCTTGTAAAGTATGTCAAGAGATTAAATCCAGAGGTCCACGCCATGATGCACCTATTCAGGCTGCAGACATTCCCATTCGGCCATTTCAAAAAAATGGCGATAGACATCATTGGTCCATTTAAGATAAAGTCTGCTAGAGGACACCAATTTATTTTGACGTGTGTTGATATGTGCACACGTTGGCCGGAGGCTGTTCCTCTAAAGAGCATAACTACTGCTGATGTCGCAGATGCTCTTTGGTTAATATTTTCTCGTCTGGGATTTCCAGCAGAAATATTATCCGACCATGGTACCCAACTCATATCGGATACCATGTCTCAAGTAATGTCGACTCTGAAGATAGAGAGATCGCTGAGTAGTATTTATCATCCTATGTCCAATGGGATGGTGGAACGTTTGAATAGAACTCTGAAAAACCTACTAGGTAAGATAACAGAAGATCATCCTCAGGATTGGGATAGGGTTTTACCCGCGGCTCTCTTTGCATATAGAGAGGTCGCCAACGAACATACAGGATTTTCTCCCTTTGAACTTGTCTTTGGCGCGAAACCGCGAGGTCCTATGTCCTTACTGCATGATCTTATAACTGCTGATAATATTGTCGATGACACAAAATCCTCTTATGAATATGTCATCGCACTTAGACACAAGATTATTGAAGCATGCAAATTGGCAACTGCTTCTTCTGAATTTGCGAAACAGAAGGCAAGGGAATTTGCCAATAAAAAGAGATGTTTGCGTCAACTTTGTCAAGGTGACAAAGCATTTGTCTTGCTACCTTGTAGGGAAAATAGACTTCTCATTTCTTGGAAAGGTCCGTACGATATAATATCAAAGGTTTCCGATGTTGACTATATCGTCGATATTGACGGGAAGCGTAAAACCTTCCACATCAACATGCTCACGGAATTCCATGAACGTCCTGATTATTTACAACCTGTTTTCCAGGCAACGGACGATTTTCCAGTCCAACATGGACAGTACTCATCTCTGTCAGTAATACAGGATGAGGAAACGAGTTTCTCGGATGTAAATTTACCTTTTCCAATGATTCCTCTTCACTCTAATGAATCATGGAAAGAAGTTGCAATTTCTCCAGAATTATCTCCAGGAGAGCAGAAACAAGTTTCTACTATGTTAGAACAATTTCAGGATGTCCTTACTGACATTCCTGGTCAAACTGATGTCATTCAACATGACATTATTCTTACTGACCATAGTCCTATAAAAGTCAGACCGTATCCTATCCCGATACATTTTCAAGCACAGGTAGAGAAAGAGTTAGATGAGATGATAGAGTTAAAAAATTATTGAACCATCCACATCAGCATATTCTTCGCCGATGGTTATAGTACGGAAAAAAGACAATAACATACGTCTTTGCGTGGATTATCGCAAATTGAATCAAGTGACTAAATTCGATGCTGAACCTATGCCTTTACTAGAAGAGCTACTTACGAGACTATCGAATTCTCACTTCTTTACTAAACTCGATTTGTCTAAGGGATATTGGCAAGTTCCACTATCCGAACACGCCAAACCGTTTACTGCTTTTTCGACGCCTAGGGGTCTATTCCAATGGAATTTCATGCCTTTCGGTCTTATGAACGCCCCTGCTACATTTGTACGCATGATGCGTCGAATCCTGTCTCATCGCTCAGATGTCATTGCGTATCTTGATGACATCTGTCTTTTCAGTGATACTTGGAACGATCACTATAATGGTATAAATAAACTATTGTCTATCTTACGCGAGCATAACCTGACAGCGAAACCATCGAAAGCATGTATTGGTTTTAGCGAGATATCTTTCTTAGGACACCGTGTTGGTCATGGGTTCCTAAAAACAGAAGACCATAATACAAGTAAGATACTTAACATTTCTATTCCTAAGACTAAAAAGCAAGTACGAAGTCTTTTAGGTCTAATACAATTTTATGGACGATTCATCCCGAATCTGTCCTCCATTATGTCACCTCTTTCTTCCTTGCTAAAGAAAGGGTCTCCTAATGTAGTCCATTGGACTCAAGAATGTCAATCCTCTTTGGATAAGGTTAAAACTATGTTTTCTACTTCACCTATCCTAGTATTGCCTTCTAAGGATAAGACATTTATTCTTCGTAGTGACGCTTCATCCACCGGGATTGGAGCTGCACTAATGCAAGAGTACTCTGGAACTCTGCATCCTGTGATGTATATTTCTCGGAAATTAAATGCCGCAGAGAAGAATTACTCGGTCCTAGACCGTGAATTATTGGCTATGGTTTGGTCAATCCTTAAACTGCAAAGATTTCTTCTGGGCGCGCATTTCATTGTGGAAACTGACCAGAAAGCTCTTACGGCTATTCAGAGTAAAAATCTGGAGAGCGCGAGATCAACGCGATATGCGATTGCTCTACAGCCATTTAATTTTTCGGTGCGAGCTATCCGTGGGTCAGAAAATGTGATGGCAGATATTTTGTCTAGATGCCCACATGATTCATAACTGTTATACAACTTTGATACAGTTGTTTCTATGTTGAAATGTGTACACATATGTAATATATCATATATTGATTGTAACACTACTTAGCGGTTCATTGATATGTATTCACCGCTGATCTTTCAATGTTTTTCGTCTTTGATGATCATGATGTTAAGATATCTTAGATGGAATTTATGTATAAACTAATGTGGAAATTGTGTCATTGCTAATATTGTAGTATGCGTTGGTGACACCTCTCTGGAAATATTTATACTTAGAGAAGTACTTTCTCTAAGGTCATAAAACTTATGCTTATCATCTGCGCATTGTTATTGCTGCGTTGTGAGCCTATTGTATGTTGCTCCTAGATGTATTTCAAAAAAAAAAATGTACCATCTTTTTTTCCGAGGGGTGTGGTAATCTGTCTTCCTATTCTTTCACCCAAATTCTCTCTTTTATTATCTCTGTATTTTTTTTTTCCTGTATATTTTTCATCCATTCGTTTTGCGAATATTATTTTCATATAATTCGCAAACTTTACCTGTTTTCCTTTCTCTTAAACTGAGAATCGCGCTAGGACGATATTACGTAGATGTCAGGGCTGCAGGGCGTCATAAGGCGTGATAAGTCGGTTCGCTGAACATAGGACGTAGCAAATCGTCTACATTCTCACCGAGCGCGCGAGCTTCTTCTCGGCATTAGTCCCGGTGAGGTGGGATACTTTACATCTGCACCGGTCAGTATCCAGACATTTGTCTGGAAAATCCCAAACTGACACGGCGCTCACTTGGGCCATGGTCAGCTGTAGTGTAAAAACTGCCCTGCAATGGAGTCAGGCTGTCTGGGATTTGAAACTGACACGCGTACATCGTGGTCAGTAGGTGACAGTTACGACACGCGTTAAGCGGACGTAAATGTTGGGAGTAGGGGAGATAATTTCGCTTGGCGAAATAAGTTTGGGCCCTTTGTCTGATTTTAAGATATTGGCCAAGTTTGAAACTTTAATTTCATTCTCGCTCATAGACTCCACAGTAGATAGGTCGCTCGAAAACAGAATAGCTGTTAGCGAAGATCTCAGTTTGTTTCGGCAATTTGTCGAACTTCTAGACTTCCAGAAATATTTTCAGCATTTTTATTCTTAAGTTGTGCGACTACCTGTAATTCTGTGGTTGAGGTAATTAATATGATAGATATATAGATTTTGTGAGTGTTAAAGTGTTAAATCGCTTAATTCATTTTAATCTATTTCTTTAGCGCAGAAGAGAAATAAAGTGGTAGGCTATTATATTTTCTAGGGAAGCATTCAGTGGAAAGCAGAATAAAATTAAAATTTCTAGCTTATAACGGCAATTGTAGCTATTTATAAATTTAATTTAACTGCTAATACTCAGTCGAGTGTATTTTTCTAAACTAACGTATAAACTCTAGAATCCAGCCTCATGAATGGTGACGGAATACGCACGTGTTCTTAATTTATGAGGATTGCTGATTTTTAAATATAACTTACGTCACGGGAAGTTTAAATGATAAGCAAAGCTCTCTGCTTGCAAGTTTAAATGTAAGTTTTAACCAGTACAGATTCTGTTTATTATATTATATGTGTTATTTTTCCTCCACACAGTGAAAGTTTTGGGGTGACCCTAACTTTACCAGCACCTAGTAGTAGTTTCCATACTTGTGAAGAAATAGACAGTCCTTATTTTGAACCACGTGGGTTTTCTCAAGTAACACTGATCTGACGGTGCAAGTTAGACAGAAATACTAATATCCCTATAACGGGTTTTCAAAGACTGTAATGATAAATACTGGACCTTGGAGCCAGCACTTAATTTCTTCTAGAAACTCTATATAATTTGCTGCCTGGTGGCGTGAATATTAACAATCATTTCCCGACTAGATTATATTTGTGGACAAATCTGTGGTGTGACTAAAGTGAATCCTATACTGAGGGAAGGCACCGACCTGACATTCATCATTTTTAGAAACCTACGCTATTGACACTGTGCTCTGCTAACTCCCGCGCCTGGAATAATTGTTAGGTGACTTAATCAGACATTTGAACAAATTTGCACACCCAAGTAGTCGTTCCCGGAGACTCCGAGTTAAATACGTCTTTTGGAACTGGGGACTTCTTGGCAGAAGACTGCATTTTTTTTGAGTCTGTGTGAAAATCTAAAATCAATGTGTTCCAAGAGGCAGCAAGCAAAGTCGTGAGTACAAGTATGAGAAGCCATGGCGGAATGAATGAGTGTACGCTGGTTTGAGTGATATTTTTCACTATTTTATCTTTGACACCCTGTTGCTGTCCTAATTTTTTTTCAATCTGCATAATTTGTTGCTAAGGCTAGAGTTCTTGTGTTTTGTCTTAGGTTAAATCAGATTTTTTTTTTTCAAACTCTGTGCATATAATTACGAGATAAAACAAAGACAACTCTTAGACTCAAACTCTATGTATCTGTGACTCGGGCGCCATCATCTGTTCTCTTAACGGGGCCGGGCTAAACCTAGAGTTAACACTATAACGGGGCTATCATCCTTGCAACATTTCCTTGATTTTTTATGACTATGTGTATATGTATTTTCCTTGATGTACTTTCTTTGATGTTGTGAGCCGATTTTTCCTGATAATAAAATCGCTCTTGAACTTAATAATCGTGTTTGGTCAGCTCGTTCTAGATAATATATATATCATTGTTATAGTTTTCCCACGTCTGTGTGTTTACCTGTCGTCACGTGTATGTGCGTGCCTGTGAGTGATAGAAATATACGTAATATGTATATTGGTGTAGTCTGTCTGACGCTGTAACAACTGTTGTAGAAGATAGGTGAGAGAGAGAAGAATTCTTTTCGCTTTCAGAGACAGCCACTATATCAAATCTATCATCTCACGTGTGTGGAAATTCTATTACCTTTCACTAACTCTCACTGAGTCTATCACCTATTCAAACCTATTCAGAAGGGACCAAACCTAGTCTTAATTCTCCTATCGGAAATCTACGACAAATGAGGGCTCGTTTCCGGTCTTTGAACTTAGAATAGGAAGACGAGTACGACAAACGTGGACTCGTCTATCTGGATTTTGAACTTAAGATTCTGTATTCTGATATAGAGTAAGAGTGTGATGTCTTGTGAGTTGTTATATCTTTAAATAATTACCCCCTAGACTAGCGATCTGTTTACGGGCGTGCTGACCACACAAACTAATAAGTTTTTTTTTTTTTCCACAGCATCTTTGAATAATATACATTTTGGTTACAGGTTGATTTTGTCGGGATATATGTTAACTGCTGATTGTAATACTAAATGCTGGTAAAGTGGTGAGTGTATAACATTCACTGGGTACTGAGGCAGAACGGCGTTTGAACTAAGTTAAGGAGTGTGTTTCGGACTTTTTGTCCAGATTAATTCCCTCCCTTACCCGATCTGACTTCAGGGGCGAACTTATAGTGGATTTTTAAAAATTAAGGGATTATTTTTCTCTTTAATTTTTGCAATATTCTTTTGCTTTTCCACTGTAGCAACTTATTTTTCAGTTGTAATCTTAACTACCATTTATTTGGCGTAGTCGTGTTTTGCATTGAGTGCTTTATTGCCGATAATAGCAGCGATAGTTAGATTTTATTTTGGAGGAGGTATCCCAGGGTTAAGGATATCATCTTTTGATTTTTGGAATTTTTTTTTTCTCGTAAGTGGTAGGAACCAGGTTATTCTTTTTCCTATTTTCTATCTCCACGTGTCTCAGTCACTGACATAATATGGCCGAGAGGGCAAAGCTTAGACAACTTCTCAGGGACGAAGCGAGAGAGGAGGGACTGGAAGGAGAAGAAGCGAAAGCATTTGTCAGAGACGAACTTGAGAGATATGATGCGGAGAGGAAAGCAGCGGAAGCTAAGGAAAAAGCAGCCGCAGATTTACAGCAGAAGAAGATGGATGGAGGAAATGGAAATTCGCAGGATGCAGCAGAGGAAAGAGAGAAGGAAAGAGGAGCAGCATGAGAAAGAGAGAAGGAGAGACAGCACGAGAAGGAGAGGGAACAGAGACAGCACGAGTTGGCGCTTAAAACTCTTGAGTTCCAAAGTCGTGGTGCTGCCTCTACCTCCAGCAATGGAGAGTCTTCTCCTCATTCTTCCTTAACTGACCCTGCTAACACTCAATCCCTTCAACTAAATGCTATGTCTTTCACTCTTGAATCTTTTCCTTGTCCAAATGAGAAGATTGACACATGGTTAGAAAAATTTGAGAAAATTGCAACTCTGTACGGGTTAGAGAGGTCGCGTTGGAATATGAAACTTTCCCAGGCCCTAAAAGGTTCTGCTTATGATGTTTATTCTAAGCTGGAAAGTAGCCAACAAGACGACTACGATGTGTTGAAGAAAGCGTTACTGGAGCGCTTTGAAATGAACGCTCGCAAGTTTTTGCAACTGTTTCGCAACAGCCGGAAAGAGAATTCTGAAACTTTTCACCAGTTCTCATCTCGTCTTAAGGGATATCTAACAAAGTGCCTTGAGCTTTCGCAGCTCCCCTCTACCTATGAAGGTCTTGAGGAACTTGTTCTAACTGAACAAATAAAGAACACTTTGTCTGCTGATACCCGGAGATTTCTCGCTGAGCAGGGGGCAGAAAAACTTGAAGACATTTTGGAAAAGTCTGAGCGTTATCACAATGCGCTGGCTGAACTACCGGCCACAAAGCGGAAACCGACAGAGGAGCATTTTCGAAAACATAACCTAGAGCAATCTTCTCAGGCTTCTCACCAAAACAACCACAGAGAAACTGGACCTCAAAACCCCCCTCCTGAAAAATCCAAGTTCTACAAGAACAAGTACCCCAACCACCCCAAACAGTCTGATCAACCCGACCGCCCTACATGGCAGCGTAGCCAGAAAGGACAAGGTGGCAAAGGGAGAACCCCTGAGCACGGGACATATGATCAGACCGAGCACACCGAGCCGAAACGCATCGGATGCTTATTGACAGTCTCGCAAGGCGGAATTATTGACAGTGATTCCCAACCTGTTGGGGATAGACCCTCAACGCGAGGTATTGTTATTTTGAACGGTTCTCAAACTTCTTGCTTATTTGACACGGGGCTTTCTTACGATTGCATTGTTGCCAGAAACCTGGTCAAACCCGGTCAAGAGACAGCAGAGACCGTCCAACTTTGTGGAGTTCGTAAGAGTGATGCACCTACAGCGCTTCCCATCGCATTGGTGGAGATACACTCTGACTTTGTCAGAGGTGTGATCAAAGCGGCTGTTATGGATGATCCCATCTACCCAGTCATACTTGGCGGGAGATACGTGTGTATTGGGAAACCGGAAGAGCCGATTGTGGCAGCAGTAACTACAAGAGGGCAAACCAAGAAGGAACGGGAGCCTGCGCCAAATTTGTTACCTATGGAACTTAAAGAAGCGCAATACAAGGACCCTACTTTGGCACCCTGCTTTAGGAAACTGCCCATGGCTAAGGAACCCAAACAGCACGGGGACATTTTTTCTGAGGATGGCGTACTTTATCGGAAAACGGGCAAGCCTGACCAAGGTTACAACCAGCTCCTAGTACCGAAACAGTACAGAAGCCAAATCCTAGAAATGGGGCACTCTCTTCCCTTTAGCGGACATATGGGACAGAACGCCACAAACCAACGTATAACCACTCATTATTGGTGGCCAGGAGTGAATACTGATATTATCAGATATGTCAAATCCTGTGCCCAGTGCCAACGTGTACCACCCAAGCAACGGACCCCCCCAGTCCACATGGGTGAAATGCCAATAATGGGAACACCATTCGAACGGGTTGTGATCGACATTTTAGGGCCTTTCGAAAGGACTAAAAGAAGGAACAGGTTTATCCTGACCTTAGTCGATACATGCACTTTATGGGCAGAAGCTATCCCGCTAACATGCGCAGATGCCAAGCATGTCGCAGAAGCCCTCGTGCAGATTTTCACTCGGTTGGGATTCCCTCAGCAAGTGTTGACGGATAATGGATCTCCATACCGAAACCTGTTGATGGATGAGATCGTTAAGATCTTGAGGACCCAACACATCCACACTAAGCCATATACTCCGGCGGGAAATGGGCTCGTGGAACGTGCTAATGGAAACCTCACCATGATGCTAAGTAAGCTGGCACAAGTGAAACCTGAAGATTGGGATCTCTGTATTCCTGCAGCATTATTTGGCTACAGAGAATCTCCTCATACTTCCACAGGATTTCCGCCAGCTACACTCTTATTTGGCAGACCCATTAAGGGCCCGCTTGAAGCCTTACTTCAGTCTCTGACAGACGAGAAGGCGGATGAGACAGTCGTCTCAGCAAGTAAATATGTGTCGGTTTTAAAGGAAAGGTTGAAACTAGGGTGGGACCTAGCAACGACTAACTTTAAGCGAGCTCGCACAAAGCACGCTAACCGATACAGGAAAGTCGCGGAAGAGAGAGAACTGGAAGCAGGAGAGAAAGTTTTGGTGTTGCTCCCTACCGAGAACAACCAACTGAAGATCGGATGGCAAGGGCCGTTTACCGTCCTGAAAAAGATTTCTAAGGCTAACTACCAGATCTCTATTGAAGGAAAGGAGAAGGTTTTCCATTTAAATCTCTTAAAGAGATACTTGGAAAAACCAGTGCCAACCTCCGACCATCTCCTGACGATCGCCAAAACTGACGAAGATGATGATAGTGGCAGGGATATTCCACCGCTATCACAGGAAATCTTTCAAAAATGTCAGAAGCGGCGACGCTCTTTCAAGCGCGCATGGGAGACATTCCGGGGGAAGGAAACTTTGAGGAGTGGACTTGAGTAGGAATTGGACAGAGATGGAGGGGGAAGATGAGAGGGAAGAGGACAGACACCCCGAAGCTACGGTTATAGGAAATTAAACTCCATAACGTAGACATGGAGTGCTTCCATATCTTAAAGGGGGGAGGCTCTGTCACGTAGGGTTTATATTCATTTAATTTCCTACATCTTCTTCCTATTCGTTCACCCAAAATTCTCTCTTTTATTATCTCTGTATTTCATTTTTCCTGTATATTTTTTCATCCATTCGTTTTGCGAATATTATTTTCATATAATTCGCAAACTTTACCTGTTTTCCTTTCTCTTAAACTGAGAATCGCGCTAGGACGATATTACGTAGATGTCAGGGCTGCAGGGCGTCAGAAGGCGTGATAAGTCGGTTCGCTGAACATAGGACGTAGCAAATCGTCTACATTCTCACCGAGCGCGCGAGTTTCTTCTCGGCATTAGTCCCGGTGAGGTGTGATACTTTACATCTGCACCGGTCAGTATCCAGACATTTGTCTGGAAAATCCCAAACTGACACGGCGCTCACTTGGGCCATGGTCAGCTGTAGTGTGAAAACTGCCCTGCAATGGAGTCAGGCTGTCTGGGATTTGAAACTGACACGCGTACATCGTGGTCAGTAGGTGACAGTTACGACACGCGTTAAGCGGACGTAAATGTTGGGAGTAGGGGAGATAATTTCGCTTGGCGAAATAAGTTTGGGCCCTTTGTCTGATTTTAAGATATTGGCCAAGTTTGAAACTTTAATTTCATTCTCGCTCATAGACTCCACAGTAGATAGGTCGCTC
Organism: Oreohelix idahoensis; assembly: GCA_024509875.1. NCBI lineage: Eukaryota > Metazoa > Mollusca > Gastropoda > Stylommatophora > Oreohelicidae > Oreohelix > Oreohelix idahoensis. The sequence goes on along the minus strand of JAMPIV010019385.1, from coordinate 218,677 downwards.
GAAAACAGAATAGCTGTTAGCGAAGATCTCAGTTTGTTTCGGCAATTTGTCGAACTTCTAGACTTCCAGAAATATTTTCAGCATTTTTATTCTTAAGTTGTGCGACTACCTGTAATTCTGTGGTTGAGGTAATTAATATGATAGATATATAGATTTTGTGAGTGTTAAAGTGTTAAATCGCTTAATTCATTTTAATCTATTTCTTTAGCGCAGAAGAGAAATAAAGTGGTAGGCTATTATATTTTCTAGGGAAGCATTCAGTGGAAAGCAGAATAAAATTAAAATTTCTAGCTTATAACGGCAATTGTAGCTATTTATAAATTTAATTTAACTGCTAATACTCAGTCGAGTGTATTTTTCTAAACTAACGTATAAACTCTAGAATCCAGCCTCATGAATGGTGACGGAATACGCACGTGTTCTTAATTTATGAGGATTGCTGATTTTTAAATATAACTTACGTCACGGGAAGTTTAAATGATAAGCAAAGCTCTCTGCTTGCAAGTTTAAATGTAAGTTTTAACCAGTACAGATTCTGTTTATTATATTATATGTGTTATTTTTCCTCCACACAGTGAAAGTTTTGGGGTGACCCTAACTTTACCAGCACCTAGTAGTAGTTTCCATACTTGTGAAGAAATAGACAGTCCTTATTTTGAACCACGTGGGTTTTCTCAAGTAACACTGATCTGACGGTGCAAGTTAGACAGAAATACTAATATCCCTATAACGGGTTTTCAAAGACTGTAATGATAAATACTGGACCTTGGAGCCAGCACTTAATTTCTTCTAGAAACTCTATATAATTTGCTGCCTGGTGGCGTGAATATTAACAATCATTTCCCGACTAGATTATATCTTGTGGACAAATCTGTGGTGTGACTAAAGTGAATCCTATACTGAGGGAAGGCACCGACCTGACATTCATCATTTTTTTTAGAAACCTACGCTATTGACACTGTGCTCTGCTAACTCCCGCGCCTGGAATAATTGTTAGGTGACTTAATCAGACATTTGAACAAATTTGCATACCCAAGTAGTCGTTCCCGGAGACTCCAAGTTAAATACGTCTTTTGGAACTGGGGACTTCTTGGCAGAAGACTGCATTTTTTTTGAGTCTGTGTGAAAATCTAAAATCAATGTGTTCCAAGAGGCAGCAAGCAAAGTCGTGAGTACAAGTATGAGAAGCCATGGCGGAATGAATGAGTGTACGCTGGTTTGAGTGATATTTTTCACTATTTTATCTTTGACACCCTGTTGCTGTCCTAATTTTTTTTTCAATCTGCATAATTTGTTGCTAAGGCTAGAGTTCTTGTGTTTTGTCTTAGGTTAAATCAGATTTTTTTTTTCAAACTCTGTGCATATAATTACGAGATAAAACAAAGACAACTCTTAGACTCAAACTCTATGTATCTGTGACTCGGGCGCCATCATCTGTTCTCTTAACGGGGCCGGGCTAAACCTAGAGTTAACACTATAACGGGGCTATCATCCTTGCAACATTTACTTGATTTTTTTATGACTATGTGTATATGTATTTTCCTTGATGTACTTTCTTTGATGTTGTGAGCCGATTTTTCCTGATAATAAAATCGCTCTTGAACTTAATAATCGTGTTTGGTCAGCTCGTTCTAGATAATATATATATATCATTGTTATAGTTTTCCCACGTCTGTGTGTTTACCTGTCGTCACGTGTATGTGCGTGCCTGTGAGTGATAGAAATATACGTAATATGTATATTGGTGTAGTCTTCTGACGCTGTAACAACTGTTGTAGAAGATAGGTGAGAGAGAGAAGAATTCTTTTCGCTTTCAGAGACAGCCACTATATCAAATCTATCATCTCACGTGTGTGGAAATTCTATTACCTTTCACTAACTCTCACTGAGTCTATCACCTATTCAAACCTATTCAGAAGGGACCAAACCTAGTCTTAATTCTCCTATCGGAAATCTACGACACCATGTTGTTGTCTTGACAAGTCGTGATGAGTTCCGATGTACTGCTTACAAATGGCGGGGTACGTTTTTCAAGAGCTGGTCCTTTCGTCAGGAAAAAATGTCTTACGACGTGGTTTTTCTTCTGAAGGAGATGGTGTCTCTACGATAGTTTGTGTTAGAGACTCTCCTTATGTCAGTATATAGATGATTCGGACTCCAGGTAAACCCAGCTCCTATTTTTGATGATCTCTCGTCGGTTAGGCCTAGCTTGACTTTTGGTGCTTCGTTATGCTAGTGTCGTGTTTGGTATCGACGAAGATGACAGATTTTTTTGCAGCGGTTATGGCTACGTGGAATTAACTGATCACCGTAGAGCTGTATGGAAACATTTATGAAATCCTTTATATACCCATTATAAATTAACTCTGGCTTATATTCTCCTTCCTATGAATGAGTGAACGACAACTCAGGGAGGCAGCCATGTTGGATTTCAGTCATCATATGTTTTGATCACTGCCAAGAGAACAGATTATTTATCTTATTATCGGACAGTGACAGGGAGATCTCAATCTTGCTAGAAACCCCCTTTTCGTGGTTTCATAATATATACTACAAACTATGGACGTCAAGTAACTTTGGTTATTTATCGATCCGCCTTCACTGACGCGTTTAGTCAGATAGGGGGATGTGGCCATAATGTATCATGACATTGAACTTTTGATGTACTGCCATTATTTCTGAATGTGTCATGACTTCAGATCTGCTATGTATACCTACAAATTGATATGTCAACGAACCATGATGTACTCGTATGTCCCAGTGTGTACGTTTGAATAAATTGAGTAAACTAAGATTCCAGCAGTCTGCATTGGTGCCTTGTAGACACAAGTGTGAGTGGTTATATTGGTCAGCACACGAACAGTACACCATTCGCGGTAATCACACTCTACACTTCTACTTCATACATACACCATCCTGCGTCGGCTGAAGTGACCAAGTTTAGGGCCTGCTTCCCCTGGAGCCTTTGCCTTCCCTAACTCAGGACTAGGGTGAGTTACCCATTTACAGCTGGGTAGACTGGAGCATGCCTGATCTCAACAACACACCACTCTTCCTTACAGAGCAGACAGACTGATACTTTACAGTGTGTGTGTGGAAGCAACTTTACAGAGTGGAAAGAACAAGACTTTACAGTTATGCATTTCTCTACCTGGGGAACTTTCGCACGATTTCTTTTGGCTTACTCTAGATTACGTCTTTCGCCGAACTTCTGTAGAAATATGCAGGCCATGTGTTCGGGGGGAGCGTCCCTTGTGATCTATAAGAGTAGACTGGTTTTAATAGACAAAGACATTCGTAAATTTTCCTGGCCCGTAGATGACCATCATGAGATAAGGCAAACTTTAACACAGTACTAGAATGTGTTTGCCTATGTTCTAGTCATTTTCGGGTTTCAGGGAGACCGAATCACTAGAGCAGACTTCAGTCAGGCGAAGAAAATCATATACTCTTCGATCTAGAGGATTTCTGTATACATCTAGTAACGAATCGTCAACCCCGTTCCTGAATCAAAACCCCTTTTTGTCAACGCCAAGTTAAGCTCACGCAGTGCAACGGAGCCAACGCAAAATCTGGAATCGCCAAATGCAGTAGTAGTTCTCTACTCGCCTATTGGATTACCAGCCAGAGCATTGCGGCTTCCAGAATATCAAAACCGCCCAGCATGCCGATAGCAGAATTCCATATCACCCGCCCTTTTTGTGCCTAAACGGGGCACTCAGCAAACCACAGCCAAACCAGTTTAAACAGGATTTACAGCCAAGCTGAGCCTTGCGCCGGATAAGCGCGCCTGGGTCTCTTTGTCCTCAAGTGACTTCTTCTGGTGTATTTCCTGGATACTTAAAACCTCGCACGTCAGCAGGAGATAAACAGCGTCCCCCGGCCCAATTCGCGCCAGTAGGGGGGGGGGGGGGTCACCAACGATAGCGCCTATACAGTGATGTTATTCAGGTTAATTCCATCACCGATGGAGGATATATACGAAAACACCACTTACTGGAGTTACTTCAGCTGGTCCCCGAAAACCGAAGGACTGTCACTCGATTATTTATCTCTTTGTGTTCTACAGGTTTTATGAATGGTGATCTGTGTGTGTGGTTGTTGGTGTATATGATTATTTGATGAATATTTGATTATTGATGTAATTTTATGTTGTTGTGATGATATGCATTATTTTCGTGCTTTTCTTCTTTAATAAATTTTACACATTTATTAATACGCTGTTCATGACTTTTCCAGCCATATTTGTATTTTTAGCTCTTTACTATAATCTCTATGTATGATAAGAGAAAAGAGAGAGAGCAGGAGGTGCTGAGACAGACATAAGTGAGTTGAGGCTTGGAGAGAGAGATCATTTTGATAAATCTTCTTCCAGGTTGTCTCAAGTCCATCTCCTATTTACACCTTATCTAAAGTGTAATCTATAACTCTGTCAGTCCACTATCCCTTGTCGATTTCACTACTGTTGTCCAACTCGACAAATACTCTACACTCTAACTCAACCACGACAGTCTTGATGCACCACGCTGCCTGTAGGTTAAGAGTAATAGGTCGCCTGATGCTCCCATGTACTTAACCATTTCTGGTGTTATACCATCATGCCCTGATGCTTTGCCCATCTTGATTTTCTCCAGTTCTGCCTTCAGTTCTTCCATCTTTATGTCATCTTCATCACCATTTGTTTCTTCTTCTGTGCTAGTGGTTATCATTTCTGATGTTTGACCTTGCTCACCATTAAGGAGTTCTGAGAAATATTCTTTCCATCTTTCCATTACTTTGAGAGGGCATAGTTTTTCCTTCCTCATGTTCTTTAGGGTCTTATAGAACAATTTCTGGTTTTCTTGCGCATCTTTTTCTAGCTTTTCTCCAAATTCTTCACAGGACTTCTGTTTTGCTGCTAGCACCTTGTTCTTTGCTTCTGTTCTGAGTATCACATATTCTCTATATTTCTCTATTTGTCCTGCTGTGTTTTTAGCTCCTAAGTATTGTTTCCATGCCATTTTCTTCTCTCTTATTTTCTCTTTGACTTCCTCTGTCCACCAAGGTGTCATCTTTCTCTTGTTCCCAAGTCGGACTTCACCACATGCTTCTGCAGCAGCAGATTTTATGATGTCATTGAATTTAAGCCAGAGGGTTTCCAAGTCATCAAGTTGTTTTTCTGTGTTTCTCACCGCTGTAGCAATAAGCCCCTGATATCTGGTCTTAATTTCTGGCTCTCTCAGCTTGTAGGTCTTAATGCTCATTTCTTCCGTTCGTTTACTTGGTTTCTTGCGTGATGCTGGGCAGTTCGTAGGATGAGCGACTCTTTCTGTTGTTCTTTTGATTGTAAGCAGGTAGTGATCACTTCCAATCTCTAGACTCTAGCATCCCGGACATATTTGAATGAGCTCCTCCTAACAATGACATAGTCGATCACTTACTTCTCATTCTTTGTTGGTTCACACCTAGTGTATGCATGTATGCGCTTATGGGGGAACTTTGTGTTGGTAATGATCAGATTCTGCTCACTGCAGAATCTAAGGAGTCGCTTTCCATTGTCATTGAGAGTATCTTCTCCATATCTTCCGATAACTCCACCCCATCTAGCATGGTCATTTTCAACTCTGGCATTGAAATCTCCAAGCATGATAATTTCATCTAGGCAGTCATCCCTGTCCTTTGAAGCAGCTCGAAGAATTCCTCCTTGACCTCTACTCTCTCATCCTCATTTGGCCCATACACTATGATCAGGTTGACTATGGTTTCTCCTTCTTTTAGTTTTACAACCATAATGCGCTCCGAGACAAAGTTCCATCCCTTGATATTATCTTTCTGGTTTTTGGCCACAATGCAACCCACGCCCCCTTTAGCTCTTTCAGATGTGGGTACACCACTGTATAGCAGCGTGTTGCCATCGAGATCCATGACTGCTTGTTCCTTTTTCTTTGTTTCGGTAATAGCCAGGATTTCTAGTTTTGCTTTCCTCATCTCTTCCACCAGCTCCTCTTCTTTCCCATTTATACTTCTTGTGTTCCAAGTTCCATATGTCGTAGTCCGTAGTCCGTTCCAGTTCGTCGCCTTTAAAATCAGTCCGGTTTTATCTCTTATATTACTCGTAATCATGATTTAAAGCAAACAGGTGATTGGCCTGTTGTGCCTTTGCATGGTGGAGGGGCTGCCTCCTTATGGCCTCCATGCAGACCGCCCTCCTCCTTTTTCAGTCGGGCTTGTTACCGGCCTATCCAATTTAGCACCTAAAACAAAATTGGCCATATTTGCTCTTTACGTGCTGATAGGAAAGTTATATTAGTGATTGCGTCTTTAAATTAAATTATCTGTGTCGTCCACGGGTCCTATATACCATAGTTGTGTGGCTGTTATGAGAATAATCTCAGCCAATGATGCTCTTTTTGGGGGTTTGGGGGGGGGGGGGGCGAAAAACTGGCTGAGCGTCCTTTCACGGTGCATTATCACAGCAAGGCGATGGCACCGTTTGGTTGGATCGATTCCCTGTAAGCCTATCGTTTAAATTTTCTTTTCTGTTGTCTGGTGTCATCATTTATATCCAACGAGTACCTGTTTATTACCTTTTTTTGTTTATTACTTGTTAATGTTATAGCGTTCAAGTAGACATCAAAAACTGACATAAATGTACAGTATTATTGTTTACTGCCATCATTGGAGTTAATTATACGTTGAATGAAGACCGTTGGGTTCAGGAGAGATGAGATATAAAGATTAAGCACACCATATATTTAATTGAAAATGACAGTCATCAGCTTCATTATTTACCCTCATCATCATCGTCATCATCACCTTTCAAATGCATAAGGAGCATAGGGTTTCAACAAGGTTATGCAAAGTCTTCTATCTCGTGCCATCTCTTCAAGGTATCTATGTTGTCTTCATGCCCTTCATATCTGTCTTAACTTGTCCATGTTTTGTTGAAGTTGTTGTTTAACATTTTTTACTGGATGGAGTAACTGGCCACATGCCCAACCCTCCTTAGTCGCTTCATTACATGGTGCGTGTTAGGTTTCAGTGTTACAATTCTTAGCTCCCCTTTCGAGTCCCGGTAACGAACAGGTGAAACAGAAAGAAAGACCCGTGGGGAAAGTTAATCACATTAGATTACTATTGTTGGAAACCGTCTTTTCAATTATCTTGGTCAAAGAATAATACAAGATGACAAATGGAAAACAGAAATCAAGAAGATAATAGGAATGGCCAAAGCTTTTTTCAACAACATGGGACATATACTAACATCTAAAACAACTAACTCACACATTTAAACTAAGAATCATCAAATGATATGTATATTCTACATTACTATGTATAGTACTAAAATGGACATTGAACAAGCAGTTAGAAAAAAGAATTGATACCTTTGAAATGTGAATATATATATATAGTAAAAGGGCCACATTGTACAGAAAGAGAATAATAGCGAGGTCCTATAAAACCTCACTGTCAAAATGAACAACTATTTCGAAGCTTTAGGCAAAATTGACAACGATATCACCACCAAGACAATCGATACTAAATGGGAACAACTGAGAACAGCAATGATAGAAGCAGCTGTAGCGACCACCGGATACCTAGTACATAAAAAGAAAAAATGGACGAGAGAAGATACTTGGGATAAAATACAAGAAAGGAAAACAGCAAAACTTAAACTACTAGCGGCAAGTACACATAATGCAGTTGAATCTTTCAAACTAACTTATAACTTGTTAAATAAAGAAGTGAAGACAAAAACTCGAAGAGATAAAAGACATTTCATCAATGAACTGGCCGTAGAAGCTGAAAATGCTGCAAGAACTGGTAATAGTAGGTGCCTTTATCAAATTACAAAACAACTATGTCACCAGCCTACTGCTATGGAAACACCTGTTAAAGGTAAATTAGGGAATTCAATACCAACAGAAAAAGAACAAATGAAGAGATGGGCTGAGCACTTCATGGAGGTGCTAAACAGACCACCACCAACAGTAACACCTGATTTTAATAATGAAACACCCACAACCACCTTGCCAATAACTTGCGATGAATTCACGCTGGACGAGATCAAACAAGCCGTTAAAAGATTTAAAATTTTAAAGCTGCTGGAGTTGACGAAATTTCAGGGGAAATGATTAAAGCAGTTAATGACAACAACCTCTTGAGAATTTTAGATATTATAAATGAAGTATGGAGAGAAGAACAACCACCACAACAATGGAAAGACAGTATTATTGTAAAGTTACCGAAGAAAGGTGATCTATCAGACTGTAATAACTCGCGTGGTATATCTCTATCACCAGTACCTGGAAAATTATTATGTTGCATGATGTTAGAAAGACTTAAATTGCATGCTGACGAAAAGATCAGAGAAGAACAAGCGGGTTTCAGGCCGAAACGATCATGTATTGATCAAATATTCACACTAAGAACAATTATAGAAGAATCAGTGGAAATGCAATCGCCACTTATTATCACCTTCGTCGATTTTCAAAAAGCCTTTGATAGTCTACACCGCCCATCATTGTGGAAGATACTTACAATCTATGGTTTTCCAACAAAATATGTGAATATAATCAAAGCGCTATATGACAATGCCAGATGTTGTGTTAGAACAAATAAAGGGAATACAGAATGGTTTACAGTAGAAACAGGGGTGAAACAAGGCTGTATTATGTCACCACTACTTTTTGGAATAGCTATTGATTGGGTTATGAGAAACTATACCCACAATGAGCAATTAGGTATAAAATGGACAAATGGAAAATTCCTGGGGGACCTGGATTTCGCAGATGATTTAGCATTCTTAAGTTCAACACCCAGACAATCCCAAGAAGCAGTAAATAATTTGTGTCATCTCTCGGTTAAAATACGTCTCCAAATAAATGCCTCTAAAACTAAAGCTATGAACTTTAATAACGAGACCTTTGATATCATCTTGAACGGGGAAAAACTACAGAAAGTTGAAAGTTTCAATTATTTAGGCAGTAAAATGACTCAGGATGGTGACACAACAAGAGAAATCCATACTAGATTTGCTTTGGCAGCTAGCGCCTTCAATAGATTATCTAACATTTGGAAATTACGATCATTGAATATACATACCAAGCTTCGTCTGTTTAATTCAAATGTTATCTCAGTGTTAACATACGGCTGTGAGAGTTGGAAAATAACAAAATCAATGGAGAACAAGCTGAATACATTCGAGAACAAATGTCTTAGAAAACTCATGAACATCAGTTGGAAAGAATTCAAGACTAATCGACAAATAAGAGAAGACTCTAGGCAGAAATATGTCTCCGACTATATAAGGAAAAGACGATGGTCATATATCGGTCATGTCCTACGAATGCAAAACAACAGAATACCACTACAGGCGCTCACTTGGGTTCCTGAGGGTAAGAGGAAAAAAAGGAAGACCAAAAGAAACACTCAGAAGAACAATAATAAGAGAAGGAAGAACGTTGGGCCTAAATAATGTGCAAGAGCTATGAGGAGTGGCGTCACAACGAACAACCTGGAGAGCACTGGTTTCTGCCTTATGCGCCGTGTTTGGTGCTTAAAGAATTTACTATTATTATTTATTAAAAAAAATAAGAATGAATGGACAATTAATGAAGTAGATCAAAATTAGACATCTAAAATAATTAGGCTTTGTAAAAAGACATAACACCTTACTAAAGACCATAATAGAAGGCAAACGTGCAAGGTTAAGACAGTGCTATTCGTAGAAAGATAACATCAAGAGATGAACAGGAAAGCGTCTATCAGGGTGCACCATCAAGACAAGAGACAAAAGACGTTGAATATTCATTGCAGCCGAACTTCGAGGTGAAGATAGTACCTGATCACTATTAAATTGAAAATACACAACTTAATTTTCAGACATGAAAAAACGCTACAATTCTCAGTATATCCTAACCTTTAAAGGTGAGGTAATGCACAAACATCTCTCTATTGTGATCATTGCGGTGATGCAACTGCTTACTCTGGTGAATGCAAAATGTAGCGTTGCTGTTGTCAAGTAACTAACTTCCAAGGGTTCGAACGACAAATCTGCAGCGATTACTGCAGGGGTTACGGAGATGCATGTCCAAACCATCGTTGTTAGACTGCCTAGATCTGAGATTGATAAACCTGAATTGATATAATAACAATGTGTTTGAGTTAATGTTCTTGAATAAAAGAATAAAACGCACGCTGATGAATTTCATTCTGGATAAATACTTCATACGCACGGATGTTGTTAGTATTTCTAGAAGCAGCATAATTTACCTTTTTTCATTACCTGTAGAAAGATATCGTCAGCACATGTTTGTCAGTGATTTCTAATTGGGATTCTTTGCTGGCTCTACTAATGAGAAAAAAAAGCTTAAGATGCTTTGACTTCCACTTCTACCGTTTATCGTACTCTTTTGTCATCCTCATTCTGCTCGTGAGTTCCACTTCTTGTTTCTTGTTTGGTTGTTTCATAGTAGTGTTGTTGCGTAGTAGTGTTGTTGCGTAGTAGTGTTGTTGCGTAGTAGTGTGTTGCTCACAAAGTATATATGTCTTAACTGCTCGAATACACCGTACACAATTATTCAGCCATTCCATGAGAAGCACTAATGTAAACCAGCTGCAACCGCCGCAAAGTAAATAAGCAGTCGATTCCTGATAACTACAAAGCATACTGAAATAAGAAGACATTAATAATTGCTAAACAACAAAAAGAATTTCCTAGACGATCTTGCAAGACAGGCAGAAGAGGCAGCACCGGGAAATGAACAAAGCACAGTATAAAAAATAACTAAATTCATCAGCGGAAAACGAGGTGCAAACAATATTACATTAGTAAGAGATAAGGAAGGAAATCTCATCACGACAGCAGAGGGACAGGAAACAAGATGGGCAGAGCATTTCAGAGAAACTCTGAACAAGAAACCACCAGGGACACAATTGAATGTTCCTGAGGCTGAAAACGATCTAGATGTTAATACAGACATTCCACGAAAAGAAGAAATCATCACAGCAATCAAAGGGTTAAAGAATGGAAAAGCTCCTGGCCATGCCAACTTAAATGCAGAGCTATTTAAGACCAACCCAGAGCTAGCAACAGAACTATTAGAACCACTATTTGCACAAGTCTGGAAAACAGTGACAACACCAACAAAGGAACAAAGGAATAATTGTCAAATTGCCCAAGAAGGGAGATCTTGCAGACTGCAATAATTGGAGAGGAATAACTCTTCTCTCAGTTCCCAGCAAAATACTAGGCAGGATAATTATACAGAGAATTTCAAAAGCAGTAGACCACAAACTGAGGAAAGAACAAGCAGGATTAAGAAAGAACAGAAGATGTGTAGATCATATATTTACTCTCAGGAACATTATAGAGCAGTGCTCACAATGGCAAAGACAGTTGTACATCAATTTCGTTGATTTTGAAAAAGGCTTTTGACAGTATACATAGGGACAGTTTATGGAAAATACTGAGGGCGTATGGAATTCCAAGCTGCATAGTGTCAATCATAAAAAGCCTCTATGCCAACTTTACGTGTAGTGTTGGGCAGAGCAACCTAACCTTTGAGGTGAAGACAGGAGTACGACAGGGATGCCCCTTATTAACCACTCTATTTTAACAGTCATAGACTGGGTGATGCGCCAGACAACAGAGGGCAGTCCAAGAGGAATAAGATGGACTACATTTTCTACATTGGAAGATCTGGAATATGCAGATGACATTGCACTGCTAACACATTCACATCAACACATCCAGGAAAAAATGGATAGACTTAATAAGTATAGCCAGCAGGTGGGCTTGAACATCAATTTAAAGAAGTCAGAGGTCATGACGCTCAATGTGAGCAACCCTGAGCCCATATCAGTAAGGAATCAGCAACTGGTACAGACAGACACCTTCACAAACCTAGGATGCAGAGTAACACCAGACGGCGGGGCAAGCAAAGACATCAACAACAGAATGAACAAAGCAAGAACAGCCTTTTTTTTAGCCTAAACAACATCTGGAAGTCCTCTCAATACAGCACAAGCACAAAATTAAGATTATATCAGAGCTGTGTGCTTTCTGTGCTTCTCTATGGTGCGGAATGCTGGAGAGTTACAGAGAAGGAAATGTCGAAATTGTCCTCTTTTCACACAACATGCCTAAGAAAAATTCACCGAATCTTTTGGCTTAAAATACCATCACCAACCAAGATCTGCTTACTCGGAGCAAGCAAGAGGACATGCACACCATCATAGCTGGCAGACGCTGGAGCTGGGTTGGCCGTGTCCTCAGAAGAGATCCCGATGCCATCACAAGAACAGCTATGCTTTGGACCCCTGAAGGAAAACGAAAGAGAGGCCAACCAAAAACAACTTGGCGGAGGACTGTGGAGGCTGAGATGCAAAGAATGAACCAGAGTTGGGGCACTGTACGAAGGATGGCCACCGACCGAGCAAAGTGGAATAAATTTGTTGTTGCCATACAAGACGCGACTAGGCGTGATGGCCACTGACTGCTGTGACGGTCGGCGGCTAAGGATCAAAAAAGAAGAAGAATTGCTAAAGAAGAAGGAAACACACTTATAATTGAGAAAATTAAAAAGTGCTAAGATATGAAAGCAATGCAAAGAAAATAGCTTCAAGGAAACAAGGCATATAGAACACCCCGTTAGATATAACAGTAGAATAATACTTGGTACAAAGAAAAGCACTATTGAAAACTTTCTAACTCAGAATAGGCAGCTGCAGGCATACCATATGTTCAATAAATTACAAATTGGAAAGGCAGCCATGTGTACATGTTTGTAAGACATGCAAATAGGAGACATGCCTTTCACAAATACCTGCTCCAAGAGAGGTGGAGACTAACATCACGACCTTAAGCAGCCTCTCTATATGCCGATGGCAGAAGACAGATACAGTCCGCCAGCTACGTAACATAATTAGATGTGCTAAAAGGAGAGTGAACAAAGATATTCATAGAAATTATTTATTACATGACAAAATCATTGTTTTGGATTTGATGATTTTCTTTTTACTCTCACATCATTGAAGCAACTACGTCATGTCATTCTGTGGTAAGCAAGTCCGTTTCCAATCAATGTGTCATCTGGTGCAAGCCATGAGATCTGCGCATTTCGGTCGTTAGCTAAACTTACTTATGGTACTGTATTAATCTAGTCACGCATGATGAGACACATGTGCCTATTATCATTTATTTCTCCCATGGATCTTCTCAATTGTCAATATGTAGTTGCTGTGTCTTGGTTCAACCTTTGAATTTCTGTCGTGTATGAAACTGATGAAACATGTTGATAGTATTGCAAGGTAGTCGTTCTTCAAGAATCCTCAGTGTTAGAGAGATAGAGCGAAACCGAAAAACAAATGGAGATGAGAATGCGAGACATACATGACAGGAATGAAGAAGACAGTGAAAGACCTTGAGATGATGGCACGGGAGAGGAAGACTTGGCATTAGTTTGTTGAAGGAGAATATTTCTGTGAAGAGATAAAAGATGATGATACCTTCGAGGATATCGCGTTTTTAGTGATTGATGTATTGCTCTATGAAGTTTATTCATAAACTTCATGTTCGAATGTATCGTCCACACATTATTTTGGTGCGTATGGATAATTTTGTGTGATGTTAGTCCCGATGTTGTTAGTGATCTTCATTGCTTCTGGTGACAGCTTTTCAAACACGACTGCCTCGTTTATTCGCGTACATTTCTTTGAGACACGGTAAGTACAACGTAAAGAATGACCCCGAATCTAAGGTGATCCAATGTGTCGAGAGACCGAATGGCTGTTGGGTGAGAAGTTTTTAACATTGGCTGTCTGGGGGGGGGGGGAGTGGAGCGGCATTAGGCGAAAATGACCTCTAAGGGACATCCCTGGCATCTTCCCTGGTATGGTCGCTCTTCTGGGGATACCAGATATTTCCACCAATCAATAACATGCAATAATGGACGTTTTGTTTAACCATAATCATCGCCTGAGCCACGGGGCACGTGCTCTTTCCTGGATAACTTCAGCTAATAACAAAAGTAAAAATGGATGCAAAAGAAGAAGTAGGGGAGAGAAGAGGATGGAGAGAAAGAAAAAGGCTTGTAAAATGAGACTTACGAATACAGTTGACAGGCTCATCATCATCATCAGTTGCCATCTCCACAACGAAGGTTGGCTGTAATGGATCTCCAACGCCTTCTGTCTCTTGTCTTGGTGGTGCACTCTGATAGAATCTTTCCTGTCCATCTCTTGATGTTATCTTCCCACTTATAGCGCTGTCTTCCCCTTGCACGTTTGCCTTCAACTCTACTTTCTGTTATGGTCTTCTGCAAGGTGTTATGCCTTTTTATGTGGCCAAAGTAATTTAGCTGCCGAACTCTGACCTCCCTCATTAGTTCTCTTTTCATACCTAGATTTTCTAGGACCTCCTTATTTGTTTTCATCTCTTTCCATGAGATACGCCCCATTCTTCTATATATCCACATTTCAAGAGCCTGAATTCTTTGTTCCAAATGCTTATTCATCGTCCATGTTTCTGCACCATAGAGAAATGCAGAATATATATAACACTTTATGATTCTCAGTTTTAATTTGTGAGATAACCGTTTGGATGTCAGTATATGTTTCAGGTTATCGCATAAGTATATACGTGTAGATTATTGTAACTGCCTGGGCGTCAATCAACGTATGGCTATGATATCAAAAAGTGGTGTACGATTCCGACATCCTAATACTTCGAGAAACAAACTTAAAAGTGTAGGTCAGCATTAAGTGCTCAGGCTACAAATGCTGCCCAAATCCATGTGGGCCAGGTAGACGAGGGCAAGCTATAAATGTGAAGAACGAGCTCCCTAATAAGTGGTTGGATGCCAGTGCTCATGACAATGAATACGTGGAATTGCGAGAAATCAAACTGAATCCGAATGGTTAGAAATGGCAAATTGTCAGTTGACCCTTACATCTATTTCAAAAGATAGCAACTGGGCTTTCCTAATGGAATTGTTGGAGGAACCTATCAAAAGGTGTTTAATTGCTGGTAATTTTAACGCTAAATGTAAGGAGTGGGGAAACATAACTGACAATAGACAGGGTATGGCTTTGAGCCGGCCCTCCTCAATATAAACATTGTTATCTTAATGATTGTGGCCCGTCAAGAATGGCAATTAAACCATGGGACACAGATGGTTTCATAGCCTGGCTTTTATCTCTAGTGTTGCTGCCACCTTGGCACGTTATGATGTTTTAGGGGCTCAGGACAGTCATCTCCTACCATGCGTTGTCCTCGTTGCAAACGGGAGGACCACAAGACACAAGAAACCGAAACAGGCCTTCAAATATCCTACAGTCGTTCAAGATCATAACAATCCAATATATACACTGCGTCTACATGATAGAAAATGGAGAACTAGAACTCCTTTCGCACAACAACCAAAGTGGAATGAGACGGTGGAGAAAACATGGGTTGAAAAGCAAAGGGCAAACAAGGAAGGCTGAAAGCACACAAAATATATATGTAATGATGTACTGCTTAAAGAGAAAGAAAACAATAAAAAGAAAGCCCTAACAGATTTAAAAGCTTGACGAAGGAGGCCAAGGATACAGTATTTGAGGCCTTCGGGACACACGTGGGCACGGAAAAAACTCTACATAAATTATGGTCTTTACACAGAAAAATGAATATGAAAAATACAAGCCGACCCATCCGGGTGACCTTGCCTGAAAATAGCAATTGATAGCTGTAGTGAATTTCTAAATACAATATCTAAATTAATATATAACAATATACGGCATAAAGGCAAAGATAAGAAAGTACAAAAGAATTTTCTGCTAGAACGGTTGGTGTCGCCTACGCCTTCAGCTTATTATTTGCTAACGAATAGCCGAACGAAACGGTACCCAATTTTTTCAAATTCGTCCTTGACATAAACACCCACTTTTCCTAGTTCTAAGAAATATTTACATAAAAATGCAGTGTGGAACGAGGAGGGGGCAAGGATAGATAAAAATGCTAATTCGTTTCGCACTGATTTTAAACTAAAAGCCAACTGTAGCACAGTGGAAAGCCTTGCATTAGGGGTTTCCCCAAATACAATGAAAAAAGTTAGAATTGTGGACACTACGGTCATGGAAACACGTTTGGCTCTTATTATGAATGACCTAAACTCTCATAATTAGCTTGAAAGTACATGAGAAAAGAATTGAACAGGAGGTAGTTAAAATCAACAACTAACATGGAAAAAAATTATAGAATTTTGAACTAAGCCACATAGCCCCTTAAAAATCGTATATTCGTGTACCTGAAGACTTGCTGACCAAGAATATGGTGTTAGTTATATAAATAGTCCCTTAATTAATCAAATAGTGATAAAACAATACATAGAGAGCATAGATACTGTCAGGTCAGGTCATATCTGCTTAGATTGGATCACATATTTTTGGGGAAAAAAGTAGGTGACAGATAGGCTAACATAGTACAGCGAATCCGATTGGGTGGCATTTGAAGTGAGACGAAATATTATTGGCTGACCTTTGAATAAACATAAATAACCTAGAAACGTAGGAAAAGTTTGAATATTTTTGAAAAGACTGTTTACACTATAAAATTAATAGAGATTGGCTAACTGAATCGATATTGTCAGAATAAGCGTTGGGGAGGACGCCATTTCTAAGAAAATTTTCAACAGTGATAGATGAGAGTAGGCTGTGCTTTAAACTACAAGTTATAAGCAGCCTGGGCAATAAAACAGATCGAAACTGTGTCAGTCATCGTCTCTGTGTATATTTCATTGAAAATTGTGGTAAGCTTGACATTTATTAACCTGTATTTTATATAAAAATTGAATGTGAAATAATAATATATGTCTGGACATGAGTGGGTCTAAAGCGAACATGAGGCAAAGCCTAAAGATTGATCCACCATGTGATAGACTGTCAGAGAGGTGTAAAACTACAAGAATAGGTATGATTGTCATAAAGGAGCATAACACCTATCCTATTCTATGGAAGAGATTACAGCTGGAATTGCAGTGGCGTTGTAACTATTAGGGGAGAGGAATACTGGTGTACATTGTCACATCAAACGAAAATGGTGGCATGGGTTTGTATAGGGATATGATCCTTTTGTTTGTTTGTAATGTACATGTCCTTAACTGTGGACTATTAGTGTATGCTAGATATTACGAAGGATGCATACCTTCACATTTCAGAGGTCCTGGGTACTGACGTTAATGTGGTACCAAACGCTTGAAAACTGATTGATTTAGGACTCTGCCTGTTTACTGAGAGCCCATGCTAATGGCCATTGCCTATCAAACAGAGAACAGATTGTCAAGCGAGCAGAGAAAAAGTTCTACCTATATTCTACGGCCAAGATAAGTTCTTGTTCGGCACCTGAGAGCTCAACTGTTTAAAAAGGACTAAAGTAACTGTGAATAAAACTGGGACAAATATTTAATAGTTCCACAAGTGACAAATAGAAACAAACATGACTAAAAGGAAATGATTTTAACCAACAACCAAATGGCACCACCAGTATTACCTTAACATAGGAGAACACTACATAAATATATTCGATTAATAATTTTATGTATGGACAGAAGATATACTGTGCTATTGGACTGATGTAAATAAGTATTTGATTTCTTTTTTAAATTGTCAGTCCTGATTCAAAATAAATTAGAATCAGGATAATAAATTGTAAAATTTATATTTACACAAATTTCAACCACAGTCTTAATAAGATAGCCTTTTAAAGTGTCGTCTGTATGTTATTGTGGTAGTACTGTGTGTTGTTGTGAATAATAAACTATTTGTATGTATGTTTGTTGGTTGTTGTACCTTACACTCTACCATCATAACCCTAGACATTACACGAAGTCAATTAATATAATAATATAAATACATTTTGAATGAGATAAAAAGGGTGGTAGCGGAAAGGTACCCTAAAAAGTTCACAATACTATTGGGTAAATTTAGGGACCTTCATAGCTAATCTCATTTATTACAATAATAACACCTACAACAATTCATAACATCAAAATCCACCACAATAGCAAACGATTATCGAGTACAGATGAAGATTATTGAGCATAGATGAAGATTATCGAGCACAGATGAAGATTATCGAGTACAGATGACGATTATCGAGTACAGATGAAGTAACAGCAAGTCAGTAAAGTTAAGAAAACCTGCGTAAATCAATAACATACGAGAAATCAAGAAATCCTGCGTCAACTAAACAAGAAGAGGTCCTGCATCAAAGAATTTTTTTACACCACTCGCAACCACTATTGTATCCACAATGTGCACAAACAATCTGCACTAATGTCATGACATCGAAAGCGAGTGAATTACACTTAAAACAGTAAATATTCGCGATAGCTCAGTAATATCGTGTCTAGTAGTTCGGAAATAGTCGCGATAGAAGAAATGATGGCATTCCAAGCAAGCAGTATTGTTAGACAAATTACATACACATTGTAGTTAATTTAGATTAGGTAGTATATAGTTAATACATTTAGTTGAAATTAGTTTTAAATTATTCAAGTTATATTTGTTTACATATTTTTGTTTACATTTTCAGTGTTGCCAATATTTTTGTGTGTGGAATATTTCTATGAAGTTTGATAGTTAGTTTTGTTAACTTTTCAGTACAGCCAGGACACTAATAAATTTTTCTACATGTATGTCCAATAACATTTCTCATTGGTGGTGCCATCATGCAGCAGCAGCAGCAGCTTACTTTTGGTGTAGACACTTTTCAGTAATAGACAGCTCAGGACACTAATAGCAATTTTTTCCAATAAATACATATCATAAAAGCCTTATGCAGTATCCAGGTATATAGTAGGACATTTCTCAGCATTTATTGGATGTGGAGATTTCCCCTATCAAAGTTATAGTAGGGATATTTGTTGACGGATTAAACAGTACTCTTATGAAGCTACACTGGCTTCGAGAAGATCCGCAGAGTTTAAGAGAGGTAATTTCATTCGCACTAGCGGAGGAAAATGTAAGGAGAAGGTTGGACCTCAGGTTAGGAAGAACAGTGCCACACGAAGAGCGGGAAGAAGAACGGATGAAGATAGGACAGTGCCAGCAATGAGCAATATCGAGGCAAGGAAGAGGAAGACAAATATATAATAGGCCACGATATGAGGAACATAGGGTACATGTGTGTTTCCTGCGTAACAAGTCAGGTCATAAGTCCTACACATGTAGGTACAGGCAACAAGAGCCACGACAGTCAGCGAGACGAGTTGAATCCTTCGATAACACACACAGTAGAAATACAGTCGCCAGGTTGGGTGACTGCGCAGAATACACCCGTACACAAACTCACAACACTTGCAGACATAACCCGGACACATACGGGAAGTTCCGATTCGCAAATACTTACACTCAGGGAAA
Source organism: Oreohelix idahoensis (assembly GCA_024509875.1). Taxonomy (NCBI): domain Eukaryota; kingdom Metazoa; phylum Mollusca; class Gastropoda; order Stylommatophora; family Oreohelicidae; genus Oreohelix; species Oreohelix idahoensis. Next base: position 199,294 of record JAMPIV010019385.1, on the reverse strand, counting down.
AGACAGAACTGCTCACTGAGATAGACCAATGTGAGTAAGGTGAATAGAAGGTCTCAACAACAGAAGAAAAGTGCCCAATGTAACAACAGAAACAGATACACCGCTAAAAATCCGGCTAGTGCGTTAAGACACCGGAATAGTCTTAATAGAAGGAATGAGAGGATAGCGATGCGAAATGGAACTATACAAAGAAAGTTAGGAAGGACAACAAGAAATACAGCCAGATTGCTGGAGCTGGAAAAATGAAAAAGAAAGAAGAGATGATAAAAGAAAAATGATGTAACAGCATACCACAAGCACATGTTAAGGAAAGCAAAGGACAGTGTGATACAACAAGTGGAAGACAACCACATGGGCACATGTTAGCAAAGGCACATGAGAAATATAACTACCAACCATACCACAGACAGTGGGAAAGAGACACAGTTGGACAAGGTGCAGATTGTAATAGCTTAGAAAGAAGAAGACATCGGATTGCTGTAAGAAACTTTGTCGGCGAAATCAGGAAAGAAAAGACATTAGAAATAAACATCATCAACATAGGAAATCAACTAAAGTGTCAAACAAGAACAGAGAATGGTTGGAGGATGAACGTAGATCAAGTAGGATCATGGCGGAACACCAAGAACAGATCGTACCAACCGAGGTTTATAACTCAATATGAAAGTCATGGGTACAGGCCATGGAACATTCAGGATAGGGTAATAATCAAGAGACAGGACAACACAGAGAAGATGGTCAGTGTTGCAACGCAAACAGAAACAAAGACAGGCATCGGCACACAAGTAGAAGTTTGAGAGTCGGAATCACTTCTGAGAAGGAGCAAACAAGAACTAATAAGGACATAGAATGTCAGAGATACGAAGAGGAAATAGACATGTTTGCAGTTGCCAAAAAGAAAATTACACATCAACAGACAGTTACTTACACGCAATATAGAGATAACATCACAGCATAAGGACAACAACAGGAGCAAGATTAAGAGTAAAGATCCGCTGCGGATACTACCGCAAGAGAGACAGGAGCAAAGGCAGAGGAAACCTAGCAATGCTCAGGAACGGAGAGTAACACATAGGATTGAAACAACACCAAAATAAAGTGAGTGACGTGTCAGCAGGAGAGGGGGCAACTGGATAGTAGCACCGATCCAGAGGACGCGACAGAGGAAAATGCTTCCAGTGACGACTATGGACACCCATCACGGAGTAGGCAGATTGACACAACGACAGGAATACATGCAAAATTTAGTAAGTTAACCCCACCCTCACAAAACATATACCAAGAGCAAGATGATGAGATAGCAAGCCGTGGAAGTTGGATAGCACAGGAGACAGACGCAGAGGCACCATATATGCACATTAGAGCGGCAGAGCAAAGACGAAGTAGAATAGAAGAAGACAGGATAGAGATATTGCAGGATGCACAGGGAAATACGAAGGGTAACGATATCCCAGAAGAGATAACAAGATTGAGAACGGAGACAGATAACTTGGGAAGTGAGGCAGAAATGCCAATGATAGAACGTAGACAAAGATTGCAGGATAGAGCAGGAGAGAAATGCAGAGTAACAAAATATTAGAGGAGAACCTCAGAACTTGGAAGAAACGTCGGCAGACGATTCAGATACGCAGGAGGAAATGGAGGAAAAGATTATATGAGGGACGAAGAGACATCACACATCATCAGACGATTTGTCAGATTATAAAAGTCACCTGGCAAAGCTGAGACATGTAGAACAGTTGGAAGTGAGACCAAAGAGGAAGACTAAGGCAGAAAAAGTGGTGCAGCGGAGAACAAGAACGATATAACTGCACTTTGCGCATATATCAATAGAAAAGTTGATAGAAAAGTTGGAAAAGAGAGAGAACAGAAAAAGATGTGGAGATCGAAGAGAGTACCGATCTCAGAGCCGATGTGGAGAGAGAGATAAGAGAAATAGTAGTAGTAGAAGTCGAGATAAGGATCGACAGGATTACCGATCGGGGAGTCGAGAGACAGAGAAAGGTGGAAGAGATGACAGTAGTAGACGAGATGAGGATCGAAGAGACTACTGACCTAAGAGTCGCGAGAGAGAAAGAAATAAGAGGAATAGTAGTAGAAATATGGATCAAAGAGACTACCGATAGAAGAGTCGAGAGAGGGAGAGAAATAGAAGCAGTAGTAGAATGAGAGAAACTACTTAGGATCGACGGAGATACCGATTTAGTAACAGAAAGGAGACAATGGCGAGATATAAGGATACTAAAAGTATAAGTAGAGGTCGGAGCAGAGATTAATCAAAGAATAGAGATCCTGAAAGAAACTCAGCAAGTACGAGAAATGAAGAAATTGACGACAGAGAAAGACCGAAGCAAACGGTGGAAGAAGTAAGGAGTAGAGAGGTTGAGAGACATTCTGATGATACGAGAAGTAAGGAGGCAGAGAGGAAGCAAAGAGTTGAAGAAGTATAAAATACTCGAGAATTAAGCCAGAGCAGTAACAGGAACAGAAAGCATTGGAGATGTTTAAGTTTATGAATAGATTATAGTGACTGAGGAGGGGGAGGTTATGAGAGGTGACTCATAGTAAGTATATAGACAAGATGGCAACGGTAGCTGAGTCTTGTGGAGACTTATGTATAATCGTTCTATAACGAGCACTCGTGAGGAGAACTGAATGAGACTGAATGATATGGTACTGCAGTAGAGGAGGAGATGAGGAGAATTAAGATAAATAAGGTAGACTAGAGGCCAGTAAAGAAGACATAGAATTGTCAGAAGACATGATGAGTAAAATAGTTCGGAAGAGAAGCCATAAGAGATGGCAAACAAGAGAATTCAGATAAATGAGAATCGAAATATTGAGAAATTAAAAGTCGTAGTGAAGACGGCAAAGTATATGAGAGAAATTGAGAGACCATAGAGATTTTAGAGAAGAGAGAAATTATACAGAGTTCCAGGGAGGGAACGGAAAAAAAGGATAGTAAGGAAGAGCGGAACTTGAAAAGTAGAATATTGTGGCGGTAGTCTAGTTGTGTGAAAACTAGATGCAATCGTTCTACACCGAGCATAAAAATGAACTGAGTAGGTTCGAACGACGGACTACTACAGTGGAGCAGAGAAGAGGAAAGTGAATATGAGAAGCCATAGGCAAAAATGGCAGAGAGACGTAGGCGATATGAGGCATATATAAAATGGCGGAGATGAGTTTTGACAACCTAAGATAAACTGTTAGTACATGAGAAGAACAATAGGCAGCAGCTAGCCATGAGAAGTGTGAAATAATAGACCTTGGTAGAAATAGTCATCCGTGGTGGTAAGCCAATCTTTGTAAAAGATACACCAAGTAGTTTCACTAAGACACGCCAAGCAAGAAGATAGAAGATCAGCAGAGACAGATTTGAACAGTGATAGGAACAGCGATGTACGTGAGTTAAATGTTAAGTCAAGAAATTAGTGACAACAGTGATTCTCAAGCCAGGAATACCTTGGCTACTAGAGACAGTAGTAAATACAGAAGCAGTGAACATATAATAATATGGAGAGAGAGTAAGCACGATGATTAGTATTGTATATGGAAATTTTGCTGTATAATGTTTACCAGCCTCAGGAGGAAGGTTGGGCACATTATTTTTTTGCAACCTTTGATCTTCGTGTAAATAAAGTTCACAATTAAAGTTCACTGCAGTCAGAGTGAAATATGTTAATCTAAATATTGAATAATCAGTCAACTGTCAATATGTACTGTTGAATTCGTCTGAGGGAAAGAAGTAACATAACATCATTAAACTAAGCTGCCTTCTTTTAGGGTAGTGATAGGAACCCACTATACCACTATTATCATCATCATTTAGCGTTTATGCCAACGGCCACACTGCAATGAACGTTTACAACCTTTTCAACCGATGTAAATGTAAACATATTAAACCTATATTGTCAATATTTTTAAGTAAAGTTAAATATAAAACTATTCATTTTAAATGTAAAGATAGATTTTTGCCCACTGGTATTAAGATTGATTCCTAGAGAGGGTAAAAGCTCTGAAGAAAGATGGGATGGTTTAACAGGAAGATGGGAAGAAAAATGTATGTCTCGGGAAACTCAATCCTTAGAGGGTATTAGTTTCTCTTCTTTTGTCATAATAGTTGGTGGTACTAGTTGAGTGTATTATTTCTGGAACAAGTGAGAGTATAATAGACCTGAAGTCGACGCTAGACACCATCATCAGACGGGTCTTAGAGACGCGGGACCAGCTTTGCAGTTAGTACCTGATTTTACTTGGAACGTGATGCAAATCTTAAACTTTACCAGGAACGTGAGCAATCCAGTCACCTATCTGCGAAGAACCAAAACTCCAGCTGGAGCAGACACCTCATTGGCAGCTAAGTAGTCAAATGAAAGCTGCGAAGTGAAACTTCCACTTATATAATTCCCCATTAACATCAAGGTAGACACCTTTAAAGACCCACATCAGTTGCTATTGAGTTTTGCCACTGTTAGACCACTAAGCAGAGCTAAGGGGAGGTAAATCGTGACACCCGGAGTGCAGAGAAGTATATTCTGATCAACAATAACAATGTGCAACGTAGTCAAATTAGATCGTGATTCTTTGTTGTGCTAATTGAGATTCTCAATTAATGATAGATGTAGATAGTGCATACAGTTTGCACTTTATTACGTGTTCTTATGTTAGATAACATATTACTGAAAATAATTATCATTTGCCCGCTTCACAGGTGTTCGGTCATTTGTTTTGTCTAAATATTTCCCTCTGCACTCTTGCTATATATTGAAGGGATCATAATTTCTTCAAATTTTTCCATTTTTCCGTTTGTCAGTTTTCTGAGTTCTTGATCTAGTCTTGAAAAGATGATAGCTTTACATGCGTTTAACGTATAGCTTACTGATTCGTTCAGTTTAGTCTCCGCGAGTCGTCGGAGACAGTGTACTATAGTAGATATTTGCCATGATCAGTTTTTCTTGGTATTTTATGTGCTAACTCCATGATTCATACAGTCGTCAGTTCACCTATAGTCAGTAGCTTCATCATTATAACCCTCCAATCTCAAAGGAGCATAGGCCTTCAACAAACACATGCCAAGTCCTCCTGTCCCGTGCCATCATCTCAAGTTCTTTCCACGTTCTCCTCATTATTTTCACCTCTGTTTCCAGCTCTCTTCTCCATGTGCTTCTTGGTCTACCTCTGCCTCTCTTGCCCTGGGGGTTTCAGAACAAGGTCTGCCTTGCAATGCTATCAGCAGGTTTCCTCAGTGTGTCCTATCCATCGCCATCGTCTTCTTTTCATCTCTTGTTCCACTGTCACTTGTCTGGTTCGTGTCATCAGTTCCACGTTGGTAACCTTGTCATACCATTTTAATTCTTCTATGCAAGCACCCATTTATAAAAGTCTGTTTTTTTTTTGGTTGTTGTCTTTGTTGTTCTCCATGTTTCAGAGCCATATAATAGTACTGACTTCACATTTGAGTTGAAGATTCTTATTATCGTGTGGAACTGCTGGAGTTGAGGTTCTAACCAAAAATCCTACCCTCTAAGCCGATATACAGTACTCTAAGACAAGTCGGTCCCCCGATGTCAGGTTTAGTTATGTGAATAAGAAGCTCTATTCAATCCTGATAACTACTTTACGTACTACACTTCGTGGTGTAATAAACGTTTTTTCTGATATTAATTTATTTAGGTTTTAGTTCTTGACATTAAGCGGGGCATCTATGTGTGGAATTAAATTTCATTCGAAAACATACATTGAAAGCCTCTTTATTTCGTATATCTGTTTGATTTAAAAAAAATCATTCTCATTTCCTAAATGGGACAATGCATGGAAAACTATAAACATGGGCAGACATTAAAACACATAGATGTCTTCAGTTAATCTTGTCACACAAACCCAGCAGACTGATGTTGAATGACTCTTTGAAACCTTGACTGGCGAAGCAGACGATGTTGATAACATTTGTAACTATACCAAATATGTTGATTATCTGACACACAACACTATAGACAACACATTGACATATTAGTAGTGCTTGGTCATCTATAACTAAGATATCTCTGAATGAGTTTCCTGTATCGGACAGATTTAATTTTTCGATCATTTTGTGCACGAAAGCTCGTATGTCACAGGATTGTAAACTACACGTTATATTTTACAATAAATAGTGAAAGTCTGTGTCTACAAGACGTAACATAAATGCTTTCCTTAACAAATGTTTCGCCACGTGTTATGACAAAGGTACAGCCTGGAATGAAATATTAGAAGAAGACAATTATGCTGTTGTAGTTTATATGATTTTCGTGTATTGAAGTTGCTGACACTTTCCATTAACAATGGTTATTAAATATTACTTGCCTTATCTCTGTGTTATTTATCATAATAATACTGGCAATTATGAATACATCATCAATGATTATGCTTTTCTTATGATAAAGTTACATTCAGTGAAGTTTTGAATTAAAATCCTGTTTAATTCCGGTATATAATTTTATCAGTCGAAGTTAAAAGAAGACTCATAAATACTAAGACATTTCTCTTCTAACAAGTAAATGAAACTATTTAATTAAAAATAACCATGTAGGCAATGTATAACGTTAGAGGATCCACGCAAATTTTCTGTCAAAGCAATAAGGTATTAATTACCTAAACATTTCAATTTTCAAACAAATAAACCCCAGTAACTATTTTACATGCAATGAAACGAACTAACTACTCAGAATATTATAAATCGGGTAACCTAAACGTTGGAATATGAATGTTCATGTAAGAAACTGTTCTGACTGACAAGTAAAGTTTAGTATGTCATTACCTACCGTAAGAGTGGTCATTTAGAAGTCGTCTGATAACCCACGCCATAGTCACAAACGCAGTGATCCTATCTAATGCAAATTTAGAGAACAGAGTAACACTTTCTGTCGTTTAAATAACTAAGATATTGACGGGGATATCGTAAACTAACTCTTTACTCATGTTTATTCTGAACGTATACTGCGTCACTTGCGTGATAAGGGAAACCGTATAACTTGAATGATATAATTCAGTAACTAGCGTGCATGGGTAATTTAGCCGGGACCCCGTAGCACAGTGGTTAGTGTACTGTCTGGAAAATTACCCAACTACATATATGGTGCAACACCTTGTTTCGGATAATACCAGGAGGTTGAGAGGACTGGCATTTGATTTAAACCGACAAAAGACTCCTGGGGTCGGACCCAGCCCCAATTGGGTACCGAGAGGGCAACTCTGGCCCTTTGAGGGTTAAGGGCGGTAACAGGCCGTTATGAATAAAACAGACCAATACATTACCCCACTAGTGAGAAAGCCGATGGTCGATTCAAAGATATGAACCTGGGCCACAGGATGACATATAACTGGCATGTAAAAACAAGCATCCCTTCATGACACCATAATATTTTGCAATAATACTTATTAATCAGGTGACATAAGAAAAATTAGGAAAAAATGTGAATGGAATGAAAGCGTATTTCTAAGAGCTCTGTAACTAATTCCTCTTGTTTTTAATCTTAATATCAAGCGATAACGCTACGGGACGAACATTTCTGTGCTCATCAAGGCAGTTTTTGTGAAAATAAGAGATAAATCTTTCTAATTATCTACTTACCAAATGTGAATAGTTCTGTTGTAAAGCACATAAAGTGATGATTAAGAAAATGAGAACATACTTGTTGAGCAAGTAAACTTTTCTTGACAAGTTAGTGAAAAAGTAAATGGAAGAGTGAGAAACTCAATGAAAGGAATAGTGGGCATTAAAATCTGCAGCATTTTCTAAAAAACAGACCTAATCCGAATAGAACAATAAGCTCACAGAAATAGGTCTGTGCCAGATAGGAAACAGAGCTACTACAGTAATAATGAAAAAGGTAGCATTGAAAAAACGTGCTTCTAAGAGATAGTAACAAACTGAGAATTAGAAGATGATATCATAAGCAATCTGTTCTGCAGACGAAATCAGTTTATATTAACTAAGTAAATTTTGCGTAGGCACCACCTAGCTAATAGGCGAGTATACTATTTGATTGTTCGTGTCATCCGTTTAGGCGTCCGATTTGATAAGCGGTTAGAGTGGTTTCCTCTCGCGGCACAGTTATCGGCTTCCGGCATCGAAGTCTGGTTGCATTACGCTCCTGTCTACCCAGCTATTGTTGTTGTTTAACTAGAGCTGCTAAACTTCTCATTCTTTTGCAGCAAATACCTAACCCCTTGGTAATATCTAGACTGTAGATCTAGGCTTTTCCTGTGGCTTTTCTGCAGTTTGTATGGAATTACAGATACCCCATTATCAATTCTGGCACAGAGAGTATCATTCGCTTTGAGTGGTCGAATTCGAATGGAGGACAGTGGATAATACCTCCAGTAATGAAAAATGAGAGTCTTCTCTCATACGTTACACTGTGCCGTCTAATGGAGTATACTCAAAAACTGCAGAATCTATTGTCTCGCCGTTTAGTCTTCCAATATATGAAACAGCGAGGATTTAATACCATAAAATAATAATATCATGTATTATGATATTACTTGGTGAAAGAAAACTCTGTACATAGCGATACAATAGGAGGCAATCTGATCATCAGAATGCGTCCCCCGTGAGACAAATGTTTTGACTCTTGATATTCTTTACACTCTGAGGGGGTCGGACACATTTGGGTTATGACTACTAAGTGCCTGCGTCCTGTTGTCTTTACCGCCAGCACTGCACAATGAACTAACTCCACCTTAGTTGCTAATTGTAACTTCACGGCCCTACCCTTTATTCTCGCAGAGAAACCCCATCCTGATTTCTCACCACACACTAAAGAACCATCAGTGTACACAATGGCGTCATCATCTCCAGAAGATCACTTATCAGCTGATTAATCTCCAGCTCTGCTTTTCCATTGTCCGAAGTTGTGCACTCTCTGTCAAGGCTAATAATGACCTGCTGGTAAATTATCCAGTTCTCCCCTGACTTATTCCACTCTTCCCCTTTGGATACATGTTCAACCCTGGTCACCTGACCAATCGTAGCCTGTACAATCCATGACATCCCCCTCTTGATTCTTGCTCCTTTGATGTCAGCTACATTCTCATAAAGGGGGTGTTTTTTGTCGGTGGTTACCCGCATATTTGCTTTTGCCTGGGCCATCGCATATCTGGATCTATTCGACAGCAATTCGAGCATGTATCTCATTGTCAAAATGGGGGTATCATTCGTACAGCCCAAAACTAGTCGCATCTCTTCATTTTGAATGCGTTTCCTGCTCTAAGAAAGTATACACTTGTGGTATTCGGTCTGACTTTGCTGTTCACCCTCATCCTTGCCAGGTCTGTTGTAGCAGCCAGCTATATGTATTAATATAATGCAATGCACGTATTGCAATAATGAAAATACTGACTGGTAGTTTAAAATACCACCGAACTAAATCGAAGATCATTTTTTAAAAATGAACGATTGGATGAGATTACATTCCTCCAGCTAATTATTGCATGATCGCACTACGTAGGGACACTGTGTTTATATAACTAGTAGTGATTGACTGGAACAAGCCCGAGACCTACTTTGTAAGACCCTCACCCGCTGCACAGGCCCAATGCAACCATGCGAAATTTCGCCAATTGTTATAAGACAGACATAAAGGTAAATAAATAAGTATTACACTCTAAGACAAGAAGTCCAGAAAAACTGTATCTTAATAACACACATGTATTTATTTTAATAGTGCAACAGCGTACTTTAGCCATAATTTACAGCAAACCAAGAGTTAACTTCTGGGAGCTGATCTTTTTAACAGATCTTAACCGAATGCCTGGTGCCATATAAAACGTTGAGGCAGATCAGAAAAGACAATCTTCAGAATGCAAAACTCTGTAGCACCAGCGAAAAAACATTAAAATTCATCACACAATATTTCACTGACAATCACAAGTCATAACACTCAACAGTCGCCACCTGTCGCAAATTGACAGTAAATTTGAATGTTCCAATCCGTTCCAGCCCCTGTCCTGGTCTTACTCTTTACATTTTTCTATTCTTACCGGCTATATGAACTCATCGCACTGCTGTACCAAGAACAACAGGCAGCCGTAAGAATAGAGGGGGAAACATCAGAATGGTTTGAAGTACAGAAAGGAGTAAGACAAGGCTGTACCCTTTCCCCTTACCTGTTTAACATTTATGCCGAGAATATCATGAGAAACGTAAGAGATGACCAAGAACACACAGAGTTTGACTCATTTAACATCGGCGGGTACCAGATCCCGGAAATCAGATATGCTGACGACGCAGTCCTCCTATCGACCAACCCAAAAGGACTTGAACAATTACTTCTGTCCACCAAAAAACACAGCGAGGCCCAGAATCTATACCTAAACACCAAGAGAAGACCAAAGTATTGACAACAGACAAAGTAAAGACCAAACCAGAAATTGAAATTGATAACGAAGAACTGGAAAGTGTCAATGAATTCGAATACTTAGGATCAATCATTAACAGCTCTGGCGACTGTGCAGTAGAAATTAAAAGAAGACTTGCAATTGCTTCACATAAGCTAATACAGATGAAAAACCTATGGCAAGGCACAAGCAAAGAAACAAAGTTACAACTGATCAGAGCATGTATATTCCCAGTAGCAACATACGGCTGCGAGACTTGGACACTCAATAAAAACAGTTGCAAAAAAGATTACATCATTCGAAATGAAATGCTACAGAAGGATGTTGAGAATACCCTGGACAGAAAAAAAGACCAACAGAGAAGTACTGCACTCACTAAACGTACAGGAACATTGGCTCCTAAATACCATCGCAATAAGGAAGCTGAAATTTTTCGGTCATATAAAAAGACATAATAGTCTGGAAAAAACAGTGATGGAAGGCATGGTCCCTGGAAAAAGGGGAAGGGGTCGACCTAGACGACGGTGGACCCAGGACATCACTGAGAGTCTGAACTTGTCTTTGGCTGATGCAGGTCGACTTGCCCAGAATCGTGATGCGTTCAGAGCAGCTGTAATGGAGACAACGTTCTGGAAAGAATATGTCACATGATGATGATATGAACTTAAGTTTTTTTTTAACTCTTCTAAAGCGGCCGTAATCGTATTATTTTCCGCTCAGACCCACACCCCAAAGCGTTTCTGGCTTTTGATTTCGCTTCCGGCCCTCATTATAAATTCATTGCTTAGTCCTCAGTTGTCGGCTCTTATCCAGCGTTCTGTAACATTGCATAAGACACACGCGTGCGTATTTGTAGTACGCAAGCCATGGGGACCTTCCTCACACGTAATAGTTTTTTGACCATTCTAGCCGACGTAGTTGAGCGGCGCAGAGAGTCAACCTTTTGAAAGCTGTTTAACTTTAGGAATAACAGGGAATTTTGATTTCTCTGATGTAGATTCTAGACTAATGTTAATGTTACTCGGGGTTACGCTAGAAAGAGAAGTGACCCAAACACCTGCACACAGCACGCAAACGCAGATGGCCAGGTCAGCGTCCATTTATGGCCTGATAGAAGCTACTGTATTTACACTCTTTAATAAACTGGACCTGAGGTTAAAACCGAATGAGACACAGGCAGTTTTGAGCATAAGATTCGACCGTGTCGCTAAGAAATCTTGGTATCTCGTGGCGAATTGACATTTGTCATAACATATATGCTTAGTTATTAGTGTACATATAACTGATAGCAGTGACTTGCGGGTTTTTTTTTTCTGTGACAACTCCTCAGTAATTTATTCAGTGCGAATATAGCGCAGTCAACAACGTAAGCTAACAGATGCTTAATATGTTTAGAGCCTCATGGTTTTTTTTTAGTGTTTACAATGGGTTAAATGGTAAGCTTAAGCTGACATTACTTTTGGGGAACTACAGTTGTGTATATTATTCAAAATCTGACTAGTGTCGTGTGTTCGGTATAAGGACTGAATTGTGGAAGGTAGTCATTTTTTTTGGGGGGGGGGGGGAACTTCTCATGGCAGGGCGTGGAACCATATATTGTCTATTGGGTAGCTTAGATATAACTTACCAGGCAGTCTAGAAAGTTAGTCACTGGCCAACGAAAGAATCCTATACCATGTAAAGTTACACTGTATCATAATAGCATAAACAGTAATGGAAGGGTAACTAGGATTTTGTTCATATGTCTGGGGGTCATGTTTCCCTATCGGCTCCCTGATCAGGCATGCGACATTATAAGGGCCGGTTTTTGGCCTCTTACAGTCCGATGTGAAGTGCGTGTCAGATTTGCACGCCTTACTATATCGTCTTCCAGTTCCCTGGGCTGAAATGCTCTATTTCTGCCTAAGGCGATCCTGTGGTTGTTGTTGCTGCTGGTGTGGTTGTGTCGTGATGTGTATGGTGTTGGTCATACTCTTGGAGTCAGTGAAGGGGCGCTCTTCTCGTTTGAGGTGACTATCGTGTGGGCGCCTTTTAGTCGGGTTCACTTCCGACTGGGCGTTCTGGTACCGATCAGAAAACAGTACCGCATGATCAAGCGTTTTGGCCCCATCCTCAGCCAAGAACCGTCTCATGTCTGGGGTGAGCGAATCCTTGAATTGCTACACGAAAATCATCTCTTGGAGCCCTTCATACGGTTCTTCGAAGTTGCTGAGAGATCCCCACTTCTCCAAGTACATTGCCAGACGTGTAGTAAACTGCTTATAAGATTCATCTTTTTGCCTCATGGTCTCCTGGAATTTGCTCTGAAAAGTTTGTGCATTCAGCTGAAAACGTTGCAGCAGAACTTTCTTCAACAAATCAAAATATTTGTTATCTTCGGTGTCATTTTGAGGAAGACGTCGTACGCAGGTCCTCGCAGACTCTGAGATAACTTCATGTTGTATCTCTCTCTATCTCATCCATAGGTGGCAGTTACAGACTTTAACCTAGCAAGGTAAATGTCAATTTCCTCTGAAGCCTCAGAATAGACATTTAACTGAAAAGAGGCCGCGCTCAGAACAATCGCGTGAGATATATAACCTCGCTCTCCCCCCCCCCCCGCCCCTCCCCCCCCCCCCCCCCCCCCCCCCCCCCCCCCCCCCCCCCCCCCCCCCCCCCCCCCCCCCCCCCCCCCCCCCCCCCACCCCCCACCACCCTCACTACGTCGAGAGCTCCCCGACCCATTAGTGCTAGAACTAGATTCGATTCTTCTTCCTTCAATCTCTAGTTCTTTAAGTCTGAGTGCGTGGTCTCGGTCGGCCTGGTCCTTCCTTTCTGCACTTTCAGCCTCCTTTTTCGGCCTAAAGTCTGTCAGCCTTATGTTTCTCAAAAGCTCTTTGCTTTTCTTTCTCTTCCTATTCGTGTTCCCGTTGCTTCTCCTTCTCTTCTCTGTCTAATCTTCTTTCTTCTCGGGCCGCGGCTTTCTCGGCTCTTATTATGTCTTTATCTTCTTTCATCCGTTCCTGATCTTCTTTCACAGAAGTGGCTACAAAATCAGATAATTCTTTGCCGGATAAGCCCATCTCTTTAGCAACATTTAAATAAAAAGTATAGAGATTTTGTGATTCGGCCATGCTGGGCAAGGAGATTGTTTACAGGCGACACGAAAATTACAATTGCTACTTGTCTAAAATAAAATTAGCCGCTCTAGCTGACTAAAATTATAAAATACACAACACCGACAACAAACAGAAATAAGGCTTCAGCAATGGACTATTCTTTTCCTCTTCCAATTAATTTTAGAGAAGTTTTTTTGATTTTATCAATTATTACTTTACTCTTAAAATATTTCACCTTATTTATGTATTGCAAGACGTATGAGCAGATCTACCTAAACTAATAACTAACAATACTTTTTGAGTAAATCTAAAATGTCTGTCAGTATTCTAGGGAAATAAATAGACCGATACTATAATAAAGACGAGGTCCGCAATTGTGATTTATCACAACTGCGTGTCCGAGTTCACTAATCCCGGCTCGAGTAGCCCAGTTGTCTTTATAACAATGACATCTCGAGTTCAATCCCAAGACCAGACCATAATTGTCACGGATTACCTCCCTTGCCAACAGTAGTGGTCCAACAGTGACCAAAACTCAAGAGCATCTAATATTGGCTTCCAAGGTATCTACCTGCGCCCACGATTACTCTTGGCAGAGTTGTAGATAGAAGATTAATGCCACTTCTACCTTAAGGTAGCTGTCATAAGATATTCCCAGAAGTCAACAACAAAAGCTGCTTAGGGCTGAGCAATTTGTTAACTTATTATCTGGTCCGTCGCCTTTTGTGAAGGGTTTCAGCAATGGTTTAGCCCATTCAAGCCCCCAGTTGTTGTAACCCAACGAAATCCCTCTTATAAGGTATAGCTCTGTTTAGTGTAAATATATGTCACGGTATTTATATATAGATTAACTATTCTAGCTCATACGTTTGCTTTCATACATATAACTAAATCAACTATTATTGTTTAGTTTTTAAAACAACAGGTAACAAATTTAATAGTGAAATAGTCTTTAACAGGTTAAAATAAATATGGAAAGATTAGTGGAATTTTGATAGTTATAAAGTTCTCATCACTGAGACGTAGGTGGAAATTTAAGTTTATACTTAAATTTTAACTGGAATGTCCTTGTTGCTGGTGCCTTTTAGTTAGCACATAGCTTGTATGAGTGAGTCCTGCAGCTGTGGTTCATCAATTATGTGATGACGAAAGCCTTCTCCACACTCTCTTCCACTGTAGGCGGTTATGGTGGATGCTTTTATTTCACACTAGCTGCGTTAGTACCACAACATGTCTGATGGCTTGTAACCACGAACTTTAGACACATAGAAAGAAGCAATTGCCTGCAGAGTACATTTGTTCGCCGCAAACTAACAGGCTCATTATCATGCGCTCCACCCACCAATGTTAACCTCTCAGAAGAATTAAATTCCCGAGCACTGTGTAACTCAGTGAATAGGATTAAAATTCAACTATATCCTTCTGAGTGTTAACTAGGACATTGCGTCTGGAGTGCATGAATAATGATTTGCCTGAAATACAATTAAAAAGGGTACATAATTCTCACAAGATAATATGTTACACCTTAGGCACATGTGATGTAATCATCACTCATCAGTGCTCCAGTCGGAGTCTGGGGTCGCTCTGCTGTCGGGTTTCCCGCAAGACTAGTCAGAAACAATTACCATCTCTTGCGGTAGTGGTTCATAAATATACTATTTTCATATGTGGAGGTTGCCAGCCGCATGTATATATATATATACAGATTTAGAATGGAACCGAGCGTTTTCGGTGCGTATGCTCTCGAAATTCCTGGTTTCCAATGAAACTTGTATTTTTAAAGTCCTGGTCGTGATGATCCAATTCCTAGGTTTCCAATCTTGTATTTTTAAAGTCCTGGTCGTGAAGTTTTACATTCTGTGTATTTAAATATGCGGGTTTACTCTAAGGGTTTCAGAGTTGCACAAATAGTGTCGATCTGTTACTTTTGAAATAGGAATTCTAGGTTCGGTCCTTCTCTTTCTGGCTGTTGAGAGTTGCTCGGTTGAAGTTGCGAAGCTGTCTGTTCAGTGTGTCTGAGTTCACTAGATTGCATCTTTCATTCTCAGTTCAAATCACAGATGGCGTTTCCGCCGCATGTTTCGATAGAATTCATTGTATATTCCGCATCTCAAATCAAACCAATCAAATATCTCTAGCACTGTTTGGGTGGGGAAGTTTTACATATCCCATCGCTTGTTTAAAATACTAATTTTAATATCCACGCGTGACCTATTTATAAGACGCAATATTGTTCCGGCTGCACCCATCTGCCTCTCAAAATATTGGGACCATGTTTTCCTGGCATAATGTCTTCCGCCTAGATGTCTACCCCGACAGCTTATCTAATTATCACCTTTATCTTTGTCTGGTCAGACAATAATGTCGTCTTTATTTGTACGCCAAATACAAGCTTGTGTCAACACGATTAGCAGCTTTTCACTGGGGTAAAATGTTGGACCGACACGTTTCCAAAAGTGATCAGACTTGTTCAAAGCGGGTGCCCGGTCTAATGACTGGGTATTGTTACGATAATACGACAGTTCAACTTTCGGAACGTAAATCGTCTGAGGAGTTGTAAAGAAGAAAAGACAGTCCTATAGCAAATACTTTCATAGGGGAGTGGAGTGTTAGAGACTTTCCACTACTAGATTCAGCATACAGATAAAAAAATGGTGCATAAAATATGCCACATAATAATGGATGAAAGGGCACAATTTATGCAACATACCAGATCGCAGTTTCACAAAACCCTTCTTGTCGGGGACTTCAGCATACGTTCACCCCGTTGGGGTTATCCTGACTACAGCAGTACAGGAAGGTACTTCGAAGAGACCTGTGAAACAACTAACCTATCAATATTACAGGATACAGAGTCCCCACCAACTCTGCTGCACAGGGCCTACCTCTCTCTCAACAGACCTGACATGAACATCTGCTCATCTGACCTAACAGACGCTAGTCAATTTCAGGTTCTGGACGATATTGGAAGTGACCACAAACCATTACTCACCACCATAACCACCCCCCAGTAAAGCATGTTTCAAACAGAGAACTCGCTGGAATTTAAAAATAAATCGAATTGGAGTTTATTCCAAGAATAATCTGACCGCCTCCTAGAAAACATTGATACTAACTGTGTCGAAACATTCAGTGAAAAACTGACTAAATCAATCTTGAATGCAGCATCTCAGTCCATCCCAAGGGGCAGCCGGAAGCCATATAAACCATTCTGGAACAAAGAAATACAAATTGCTATCTCTGAAAGAAGCAAAGCATGAACAACACTTGAGACCACACTTTCACAAGAAGCAAAGATTGAGTATAATAAAGCATGTGTCAAAGTAAAACTTACAGTTAAGAAGGCGAAAAAGCTAAATGGGCAGAAACATGCTCCCACCTAGATCTCAGAAAAAATAGTAATAAAGTATGGACATTAGTAAATAATCTTTCTAGAGAAAGTAGAAGGATGAATCCAAAGACAATGATAGAGGGAAGGAAAACAATCACTGAAGACCAAAAGAAAGCATAACACTTTAACCTGTTTGACGTGGTGCTCTTTGAACAACTCCATAGTGAAAACAGACCTTCCAGACATCACTTTTAATGAGCAGAACATTGAAAGGCAAGACAGGCTGAAGTATCTGGGATTAACGTCTGATCGTGGGCTATCGTTCAAGTATCATGTCGACCTGATCATACAGATGTGCAAGCGAGGACTGGCAGCCTTAAAAACAATGGCTGCCGTGCGCTTGGAACAGAGACTTTTGTTTGTCCTATATCATCAGCTCGTGATTTCAGTAATCGTGTACGGGCTAGAAATACTCACGCTGTTAGTGTCACAATGTGAACGACTGGAACGCAATTAACATGATAGAATGCGACTAGTTTTAGGCTGTACGCGTGATACCCCCATCGTGACAATGAGATACATGCTTGAATTGCTGTCGATTAGATCCAGATATGCGATGGCCCAGGCAAAAGCCTATATGCGGGTAACCACTGACAAAAGACACCACCTACACGAGAACGTAGCTGACATCAAAAGAGCAAGAATCAAGAGGGGATGTCATGGATGGCACAGGCATAGACTACGATAGGTCAGGTGACAAGGGTTGAAAATGCATCCAAAGGGGAAGAGTTTGAGTAAGTCAGGGGAGAACTGGATAAACTACCAGCAGGTCATCATTAGCCTTGGCACAGAGTGCAGATCTTGGAGCAATGGAAAAGCAGAGCTGGAGATTAATCAGCTGATAAGTGATCTTGCTGGCGATCATGACGCCATTGTGTACACTGTTGGGTCTGTAGTGCGTGGTGAGAAATCAGTATGGGGCTTCTATGCGAGAATGAAGGGCAGGGTCGTCGCTAAACAGAGTGGAGCATATATGACAACAACCTCCAGCATGAGAATGAAGGTAGAAGCAGTTACTGCAGCACTTAGGTGGCTGTCTAAAACTTCTTCAACCAGAGCAGTTATATCTTCAGACTCTCAAGCCATGCTTCGGAAAGTTCAAAACAGATGGCTGCTTCAGGAATGAAAAACATCAATAGAATCCTCAAGTCTTGAAGAACTGGTGTGGATCTAATTTCCTGGTCATGCAGGGGTACATGGCAATGCGAGAGCTGACAGATTGGCCTCGAGTGGGGACACTGGACATAGATAAGGGAGATATACTGAGGGCTATTAATGATCGCCTGCTGGATAATGACACTGCAATGGATGAATCAATAAGCCTGAGGCTGTCGGAGTTAGACACCAAACGTCAGACTAGCAAAAATAGACGTGAGAGAGGATGGATCCGTCATGTGTACAACCAGCGTGCTACAGGTACAATTAGCATTCACACTATTCGACATTTGCTGAGGGAGACTGAGCACATATAGGTTTGCCCGGATTGCAGTGAGGTCGATTCTGATTAACAATACCAATAACTTGTATTGTCCAGCTCTTTTTCCTTATTTTTATGGGTGCAGGATTTCTTACATTTAGTGTCATGGACTGTTAAGAAATAACCTCTTTTCTTACATTTTCCAGTGCCATCCTGTAATTTATTCTGTGCTCTTCCCTTGTTTTTGTCCCCACATGTGATAGTATTTGTTAATACCGATTCAGTTGACCTATGTTTATACTTCTTCTTCTTCTTTGATCCTTAGCCGCCGACTGTCAAAGCAGTCAATTGCCATCACGCCTGGTGGCATCTTGTAGGGCAGCAACCAATTGCTTCCACTTTGTTCGGTCGGCGGCCATCCTTCGTACAGTGCCCCAACTCTGGTTCATTCTTTGCATCTCAGCCTTCTCAGTTATCCGCAAAATTGTTTTTGGTCGGCTCCTCTTTCGCTTTCCTTCGGGATTCCATAGTATAGCTGTTCTTGTAATGGCATCAGGGTCCCTTCTGAGGACTGTTCATACTGCAATAGCGTTATTTCATGGCTAATTGACCATTCTTAAAGATTAATTGTAATCGCTTAAGTTGTTGAACCAAATTTGACTTCATACAGTCCACGGGAAAATGACTGTGGTCTTTTCACGTAACTATTTCCACCCTACCCAGACGTAGAGATTAAACGCAGGCGGTCTTGAATATTTATCGCGACAATACTGAGATTACAAAAGAAGACAAAATTGTTTTTTCTGGAAATAACGTCTTTGGCCATTAAAATGTCGCCAATTTATCTGTCTGGGGACTGAAATCAGGGCAGGTAAGAATTGCGTACGATTTTCCGCCCCGATGGTGGTAATGATAATAATAGATTAAAGCCAGTATGGAAACACAGATTAGCGATTGCAAGATTAGAGGGATAAGTTTTTGCAGAAGGGTTCGTCAGTGTGCATAAGAGTAAACGGAAAGAACATAGCCATATCTGGTTATGTTTCATTGTATTACATCATATTCTTAGAATATTTTACATTATAAGGGTGAAAGTAATATTTACAGACCCTACCCACTACGTTCTAGCTCAGGAATTGGATCAATTGGGAGCTGTAAATTCGTTTCGATTGGAAGTTTTGTCGGAAAACGCCACGTGGAGGCTTGGAAGTATAAAGAAAATATAACCTAGCAAATTCGGAGACTAAAACACACTGCATTCTAAAATCGTCAAGGAGACAGCTGGGACTGAATTGAGGAATGAATAGAGTTAGGATTCTGACCTTATAGAACCGGACAAAACATGTATCGGAACTCCTTCTGAACACTGCAGCAAGGAAGATTTTCCCGTTAGAACGGAAACGGAACACCAAGAGAACCTGCTCACAGAAGTCACAGAGGGACTATAACTAGAAATAATACCCCAGACGTGTGTTCGAAGCAATTTTATCAAGTTGCTGAGAGTAAAATTGGCAAAAAAACTGACAAGGGATCACATATCGACGAAAAAGAAAGAAAAGCCACACGCAAACTGCAGTAAATGAAAAAAACTATCGGGAACCAGCTTGGGAGCAGATACACAAATCACGAAGCAAGTCTACGTAGGACATATCCTACAACTCTGGAATATGAAATGGGCACATATTCAACAGCAGGAAATACAAATCTGCAGAAGCTGGAAAAAATACAGAATGCAAAACTCAGGATCATTACGGTAGGACTAAGAAGAACACTAATAACAGCAATGGGAGCAACAGCAGGACTGCACAATCTAAGACAACTGTCGTATAGTAGGTCAATCTTTATCGCTCTATCTTTCCCAAAATCTTTCTTATTTTATTTTCTCTCACATTTTGCTCTTTCATCGGTGTTAAAGTCCCACCTTGTGCTCTTTCATCGCTGTTAAAATAATATGTTAATCACGACTGGACTTTAAATTGTAATCTGTATTACTCTCAGGTTCCCACCTTGTTAAACACATCTGGTGTCATCATAATTTTGGGAAACACACCTAGCTATAGAACGATTTCTTTTGATACATAGGTCCCTGTGCAGATATCGTCATACATACCACCTTAGAGTATTGCATATGTTGGAAGACACGCGGCTGACACCACATGGTAGTCTATTAATGGCTAAGCCGCTGTTTAAACAAATGACGGTCATCGCGCACAATACAATGGACGCACGCAAACAATAGTCTCCGGGCGTGGGGCATCAAAAGGCCCGTGACACCAAAGTACCACATTTGTTTTCAGATGATAGCCGACGGTAGAACGATAGGAATCTTAGACATGAAACAGGGAATTTAAAGGGTCGCTGCATGTATGGGACAACAAAGTTGACGCGGAGAGCTTAGTGACAGTTAGAGGGCGGGTGATTGTTTTGCATAGGCGAGCCAATTGTCATGCTCCGGTTTGCCGTGCAGCACAGCAATGAAAGTTTGTGGCGAATAGCCCACAGATTTTTAGACTGATAGGGGACAAGAAAGATCTGGGGACTGAGCCACATGATGTAGGCTTAGCTATTGGTTTAGAGGCGGAGTTTCACGTCACAGGCAAGATTTGGGAACATAAGGGGGTGCACTACAGTGAAAACTAACTTTTGTTCTAATAACATTTTCAAACTTTTTATGTGCTCAATAGACACAGTTTATGTCCATGAACCAAATTCTACAGTTTATTTTGTTAGGGACCTAAGACGCGTCAACAGTGAGAAGTGCAGTTAGCGACCCATAACTAGACTGCTTGCGTCAGGATCAGCGAACCAGAGCTTACCAAGACCCTACTCCACCTCCAAGTGGTGGTCCTGGAAACAGGCTACATCACTGCAGTCTGGCTGAGTGAGTAGGGATCAAAGAGGGAAGGCTAACCCGGTCCCAAAAATGCCATGCTGAAGTCGGATGTGACGGCCGAAAGGCGCAAATATTGCAGCTTCGCTGTAAACGGACACAACGCAACCAACGTCCTTTTCAGGACGAACGAAGAAGAAGAAGAAGAATTTTGTTAAAAACATGTGAAAAAGAACATACGCCATATTGGATTTTCACCAATTTTCGAGAGCTAAAAACTTATGTTTCCCATTGACCAAACTTTATCAAATTTCACACACATGTTGTGACTGACAATTAAAACATTTTTACTCATGCTTTTTTTTGATAAGTTTAAAATTCTTCTTTTAATGATTTGAAAAACAAAATACACTATATTTGTATGAAAAAAATTAAAAAAAAAAATTAAAAAAATATATCAAAGCAAATTACCAAAATATCAAAAAAGGCATGTAATAATTTAAAGATACACATGTGTACTACACGCATGCCAAATTTCAGACTGATCTGTTAGACAGTTTGTTAGTAATAACATTGTTTGTTAATAAAATGTTAGTTTTGAGAAAAATGCATTTTTCTCACCGAGTGCCTTGTCTTGTCCAATATACTCCATTCTGGGTGGATGAATGTGTTTAAAACCCTCCAGCACTATATGCTGCACCTCCTTCAGCTTCCTGCAGCTCCTTCTCTTTCCTTTGTCTTGCCTCTTTGCCTAATTTTTCTTCTGTTTACAAGTTTGTCAGCCTCATGTTTCTGGCTGTTGGCCAGACGTTTCCTCATTCGTACCTGTCCAAGGCTTTTTGAGTTTGTTCCAGATGCTTGACCATTCAGCTTTTTTTATTTCTGCACTGGCTGATGGACCAAAGTTGAACTCTCCAACGGCCACAAGGACACTGAATTTGACATTTTTTAATGACACAAATTTCCGCTTGCTGCAAGGACTCCATATAACATTGTGGAGGCTTTCATTTGCATTTTGTGTTGCACCTAGCTCACACCGCTTCAGCAGATGCTGATCAGTAAGTCGCTCATAAATAGGGGCTAAGTGCTTATGGAGCAGGTTGTAGTGTAGCGGAGTGTGAACCGTGGTCTCGTGTGGTCCGGCAGCTTCTCCTTTAGCGATGGAAGCCTGATAGACACACCAGGAGTCTTTGCCTGGCGGACACAAATTATGTTGGGGTTTGTCGTTTGTCGAGTACCCTAGGTAGAGAGAAGCCACGATGGCTTGTTTCATTTCTTGGGCTGTACTATGCTTGCGGATGGCTCTGGTATAGTAAATACACAATTTTCGTATGGCATTTTGGGTTAGACGACCACGGCCATTTTCCCCAAGGGTGACATTTTGTTTCCTGCAGTCAGTAATCAGTGTCCTCAGTGCAGTGCCTAATCGCTTTGCAACATGGTTGACGCACTCTTCTTTGGTTATGTCAACTTCTGGTCCATACGGTTTGATGTCAAAGAGTCTGTTGTAGGCCTTGGAAACGCCATCTGATA
Source organism: Oreohelix idahoensis (assembly GCA_024509875.1). Lineage (NCBI taxonomy): Eukaryota > Metazoa > Mollusca > Gastropoda > Stylommatophora > Oreohelicidae > Oreohelix > Oreohelix idahoensis. The sequence continues at coordinate 176,645 of JAMPIV010019385.1, read as the reverse complement.
GCAAAACAGCGTAGCGTAGCTTGAATTTTGCCACTGAACGAAGAAAGAGAACTTCACAGGCTTTTACCTCCTTCATTCCGGCTGACCCTTTGTAATTACGGCAGCAGTCCTTCTGATGCTCTGCTTTCCATTTTTCAAATTTGTCAGGCAGACTTTTCAGTTGCCACTGTCCAGTATTCTCGCAGGTGTGACAGAAGGAAGACATAACATGCGTATCGATGACCATGCCAGTCAAGATGTCGATAACACTGCAAACACCTATCAGTGACTTATGACCTCTAGTTAGCCATGTTGCATTAAAGCTGACAGCGATGTCAATGACTTCTTTTTTATTAATGGTACGATGCTGACTCTTAGCATGCTGAGCTCGGACGATGCTGACGGCACATTGAAATACTGTAGAGTGCATGGTATCCAAATGATCAAAAATTTGATCTGTATATTTATGAAATGTTTTCTGGTGCAGGCCAGGGAGGTCTAGGTTCTCACAGAAGAGATTGAACGTAGATGGGCCCATTCCAGACGTGAGGGCACCAAGAACAGCAGATATGTTGATTGCATGTCCCCGAGGGCCGCGGAATTCTGGTTCCCTCTCGGATGTTCTAGAAATTGCCTTTTCCCATGTGTCACACACAACTTCCAGGAAGAGAGAGAAACCCTTTGACTTGGTATTGTCAGTTCTTGTTTGCAATGTGCTTTGCTTACACACATTGCAACACACATTTTTAAGAAGGTTGTTGAAGAAAGAAATGTTCACAATGGTTCTGTACGTAGGTTTAGGTTGGGCGCAGACAGTATTATGAGATGCAACATTCTTGCTCGTGCTCAAGTTAACACAGTCCAAGAAGGAAGAAGATGAACCTATAAATACTCATCCAGAAGAGATGAGGAAGGCACAGGCTGAGGATAGGTCACTCAAGCCTTGTTTTAAAAAATTACCTAAATGCCACACACCTCCTAGCAAAGGAGATTATTATATGAAGAACAAATGGTTATATAGGAAGACCGGAACTGGAACAAATGGTCATGGACAACTGGTACTTCCTACTTCATATAGGGAGAGAGTGATGAAATTAGGACGTGCGATTCCCTTCAGTGGTCACATGGGAATCAGCGCAACAGGACAGCGTATAGCTTGTCATTATTTCTGGCCAGGGATAACAGAGGATATAAAAAGATATGTAAAATCCTGTCCAGAATGTCAGAGAGTAGCTCCGAAGCATTGGACTGCTCCAGCAACTCTAGCGGTTATGCCCATAGTGGGAACACTTTTTGAGAGAGTTGCAGTGGATATTGTGGGACCTCTCACTCGGACCAAGAGGAGGAACAGTTACATCCTTACTCTGGTGGATACTTGTTCTATGTGGGGAGAGGCGGTAGCCCTGTCGTCAATCGATTCGAAACATGTGGCAGAGGCATTACTTACTATATTCACGAGGTTAGGATTCCCGCATCAAATCTTGACTGATAACGGCTCACAGTTCAAGGGGAAACTAACAGAAGAAGTTTTTAGGTTATTTCAAGCCAAGCACTTTCATTGTAGTCCGTATCACCCCCAAGGGAACGGCCAGGTAGAGAGGTTCAATGGGACTCTCAATTCTATCCTGAGAAAGCTGGCCCATGAAAAACCTGATACGTGGGACCAATATTTGCCCGGTGAGTTGTTTGCGTATCTGGAAGTTCCACATAATTCAACCGGGATGGCACCCGCAACCCTGTTGTTTGGGAGGCCAATAAAAGTCCATTAGAAGCCTTGCTAAAGACGTGGACCGATGAGAAGGCAGAAGAGACTGTTACCTCATCATATCAATATGTGAACGAACTGACCACTCGTTTAAAAACTAGTTGGAAACTGGCAAATGAAAATTTGAGACAAGCCAGGAAAAAGCATGCTGCTTATTATAATAAAAATGCGAAGGACAGGGAGCTTGCTGTAGGGGAGAAGGTGCTTCTTCTATTACCAGGCAGCAGCAATAAACTTCAAGTCTGATGGCAAGGTCCATATACTGTTTTGGAAAAGGTATCCAGAACAAATTATAAGAGACAAGAAGGGAAAGGAAAAAGTCTATCATGTGAACCTTTTGAAGAAATATCTGGACAGACAAATCCAGGAAGGAACACACTTAATGGCCCTGTCTATCGCAACCGAAATGAAAAATGACCCTCTCACCTCATTTGAATATCCACTGAAACCCAGTGAAACGTTTGCACAGGTGAAAATCAGTAATCATATGACAAAAGGACAGAGGGAGAAGATTCAAAAGGTCCTGGAGACGTGTTAACGGATACGCCGGGGCACACCAATTTGTTGGAATATGATATGAAACTGCTAGATCCAACACCCATCTGTATGAGGCCTTATTCTATTCCTTTCGCTAAGGAAAAAGCTTTGAAAGAGGACATAGATTATTTGTTACAAGAAGGGATTATTTCTCACAGTGAATCTCATTATAGCTCTTGTGTGGTTTTGTTGCGAAAACCATCTGGAGAACATAGACTGTGCATAGAAACTGAATGTTGTCACAGAAGATCAGGTGGATCCATTACCTAATACTACTCAACTATTTGCCAGGCTGAACAAGGCAAAATAATTTTCTAAGGTGGATCTTAGCAAAGGCTATTATCAAATTCCAGTAAAGCCCGAGGTTCGACCTTACTTAGCCTTTAGCATCTCTGAAGGCCATTATGAGTTCAACATGCTGCCGTTTGGGTTGAAAAATGCCCCGAGTGTGTTTTCTAGGATGATGCGAAAATTGTTGGATCCCCTGAAAAATCCATGTATCTCGAATTTCATGGATGATATCCTCATTGCTACTGAAACATTTGAGGAACACGTTAACTCTTTGAATATGCTGTTTGATAGACTCAGAGAGGCTAACTTGACTGCTAGACCAACCAAATGTTGTATTGGATGTAAAGAGTTGGAATTCTTGGGACATACCGTACATCAGGGTAGCATGACCCCTGACCCCAAGAATCTGGAGAAATTGAAAAGAGCACCGAGGCCACAAACAAAGAAAGATGTGCGATCTTTTGTGTCGTTGTGTGGTTTTTACCAAAAGTACATTAAACATTTTAACTCTATATGTGCTCCTTTGACGGATTTAACTCGAAAGGGACAACCTGATACAATTAATTGGTCAGCACAGTGTGAATTGGCATACCAGGAGTTAAAAGAAAAACTCACAAGCAGGCCGGTATTGAATTTGCCTGACTCAAATCAAGAATTTGTCATGAGAAGTGACGCAAGCAATGTGGGCCTAGGCGCTACATTGTTGCAACGGTCCTCCTCACAAGATGGGGAATTGAACCCAGTCGCTTATGCAAGCCGCAAGTTGAACAAACCGGAAAAAAATTATTCAACAAGTGAAAAGGAATGTTTAGCGTTAATCTGGGCTATAAAAAAATTCCAGATTTATCTGTATGGCAGGATATTTGTGGTACAAACAGATCATCAGCCGCTCGTATTCCTATCACAGCCAAAGCATGAAAATGCCAGATTATTAAGATGGTCCTTATTTCTACAGCACTATTCATTTATGATTGAATATATTCCCGGCTCTCAGAACGTGGGTGCCGATTTTTTGAGGAGACATCCTTATGATGAGAATCAGAAGGACGCGTAGGACTTCATTTGCGCTAAGTTATCTCACAGATTGTAACCTGCAATGGATGCATGTTTTAGGAAGGGAGGTGTGTAGTGAAATCTGTGAAATAATCGAGAAATTCAGTAAGATTTTAGTCCTATGATAATAAATAAACCCGCCCGCATGTGTCTGACTATTGTCTTCTTCGACGCCAGTATAGCGCTGCCTTTGGTGCAGTGGGAATGCTTGAAAATGACCCGCCGTAAAATCTAACACGCTTTTTAGTTTCGGTTTCGAGACGTACAATTAACATTTTAACATCTTGCCCGATCTGCTGCATGAAACTGAGGCAAGACTTATAATTAACGATCTGCCAGAACTGTGCCGCAAAACTGCTGTCTGAATTAACGTAATATGTTAACTTTAATGCAAAAATTAGTAGTAACTCGAACATTTTCCAGTAGTAAGAACGAAACGACTGTAATAATTAACGCAAATACTACCAACGCTTGGCACAAACCCCTCTTCGCTCTGCACGCGGGACTAATACTATAACTTCTCTGTTGGAAAAGCCAGCAGATATAAACACACAGACAGTTTAAATTCTCGCCGCGTAGTGTATTTCTGACGTCACCCAAACTGGTTGGTTTATTTGAATAAGGAAAAAATGATACAGAATGAGGGGGGAAGATGGCCGACTTGTGTAAAAATTGTAATTGACGATTGACAGTGAAAAAACTGAAAATCTAAACCATAATGAAACTGACCATAAAAATCATATATTAGGATAGCTTAGTGTTTCCTGAGCAAAAATGTTTTAATATATATGGTAGTCTAATTAATTATTAGCCAAGTTATTGAGATAATACTATATGTCTACGAACGCTAAGACGGACGGACTATTGTTCTTGCTCGTTTATCCATAACGTTATTGGGGACGCAAGTTTAAAAAAGAGGCATTAGAGTAATTCAAATCGGATTGGGTGGTATAAGAGTATAGGAGTAAAGGGGGGAGGTAGGAAACAGTTAACCAAAACTAAACATCTTTTTGTATTGGCATAACTAAGGCGGACTGACAAATGGACTACGAGACGCATAGTTTGTTTGGAATTTTGTTTTTGTTTTTTCAAAACTAAATTCAAAATTTGTTAGTTGCCTGATTTCATTGGCCAGCTCTAATAGATATTGGCCAAGGCTTAGGGGTCTCGTGGCCATTTGACAAGAAATTTTTATATCAACAAGTACGTTGAGAACAGATGTGATAAATTTTAAAATAAATACTAAATTCACAGTCTGGACAGGGCAGAGAACACTGAGGCCATATCTTTTGCCAGTCAACGTTATTTGTGACATATTTCTTTGAATTTGTGGTAAGAATGCTTTATGTATTAATATGCTTGATTAAAACTGAAAAAGTTAGATACTGCTATTGGAAAAAAGTGAAGGACATGCCAGGAGCAAACATTATTGAGTCCTCACATTGAACTGTATTTGACTGTTGCATATTGTTATGATTTTGTATTAATATTATTGTATTAGAAGATGTTAGTAAGCCTCTGTGTTCCGTGAACACTCTTTAACATGCCTAGAGCGTTTATAATTAAGAAAAGAAAAGAAAATCATATAACAAGGAGATGTGGTTACTCCACGTTATTGTATTGAAGACAACTATGTACAAATACAGTGGCGTATCTGCCATAGGGACCTGAGGTGTGGTCACAGAAAGGTGTGAGTTATATAAATTAGGGGCTAGTGCACTTGTATTGCACACGAGGCTGACCCCATACCATCATGTGTACAATAGTGATAAGAAATTGTGATCAGATGTGAAAAGGCCAGGGTGTCTTTTATTGCAGGGTTTTATTTCCTGTTACCAGCCGGTGACAGGAAACCTGATGAGTGATTGTAAAGACAAAAAGTCTCCATTCAAAAGTTTATGCTGTCAGCAGATAGTCTGAAGGAGCTTGTGTGTGCTGATCTATATATTCTCTGCAGCGACATACTGACTTGTTATCTTCATACCAAGAATCCCAGGTGATGTGCCAACATCTGGGACATCTGACACTTCATTCAAAATAAAAATTGTTATTTCCAAGAATAAACAGAAATATATGGGGCGTGATGAAACAGCAGCTCATCCTAACAAATGACTAACCCTAGTATCTATTAACGTTTTAGTCTGTGAATACACCTACAGGAATAATATAGTGACATTATACTTATCGGACAAAGAGTCCAAACATTTTAGTTAATCAGTATATGTAAAATATATTTTCCTCGTTTTCAAAGACCTGTCCAAAAGAGATGGCGGGACAGGCAGATTAAATTGTAAAAAGAAAACAAAACATTCAATTTTAAAGAAAACTTTAACCACAGTCTTATTCATTTCCTTATAGTGAGTTAAAGTGTATTGTGTTTATGTACCACCATTATTATTTCACCCCTAGACACTAGACACATCAGACACCAGCCACTAGAATTAAAATATATAGACCGTGTGAGATCTAAGGAGGTAGCGTTAGGTTTCCTGAAAATACACCATCATCATCATCTTTTATAGTCAGGGGCCTGCATTTGCTTGATCTCACACGGTTGACATCGTAACATTGCTCAAAACACTCCGTAGAACTCAATTCGACAGAGCATAAAGGCGCAAAAAATTCTCTTATGGCCTAAAATATCACACTGCAGTATCTACCAATAATATGGCCTTGCATACAAATGTGGCTTCATTACATTTAATCTCTACACGAAATCTCACTCTTCTCCATTACTGAGCTCTCCAAAATTTTGCTGTGCACAACATCGTGGCCTCATCAATCTCAGGTACACAAAATAATCCTACTGCGGAAAAAAACACGCTTTGGACACCTAGACACATTCGCTTGGGAACTCACTGTCTCTCCTGTGTAATACTCGGCATGCTCTAAAAAAGCTTACCTCCACTTAATAAATTCAAGCACTCGCGAAATCGTTTCAAGATCAAAAGATCTTTAATCATGTTACCATGGCCTGAACGCGGTTAATTTGCCGCTGAGAGTAGACATCATACGCTTTGTATTTTCATTGCATTCCATGCGTTGTAGATTTCTATATTACTGTCGTCTTGCTTATCTTCTAATTAACGGCTAGTTTAAAAACGTGTTCAAGCGAGGATAACCAAAAAATCTGGGATTGTACATTCCATGTATTTGTATCGATTAATTCCCTTTCTTAACTTACGACCAAGTGTGACCTTAAACAAATTATATTTGATGGACATTTTTTCAGAACCAGTGGGTCCAAATGATGGCCACTTTCCCCACGGATTCTTAGGGCAGTGAGATCGGATGCTTAGCCGTTCTCGGATAAAGGGGAACAAACAGGAGGTCCCATGTGTAAGTAGTACTCGTTTAAAAATACCTCAGCAGTTGGAAACCCCTTACAGCCCAGGCAAAATTTTCAAATAATTTGGAAAGGAAAAAACCTTACCTACCACAAAAAAAAATTATAGAAAGAATGTGTGTATACACTCATTGGGATCCTCGCGGTGCGGACAAGTTCATGTTTCACTGTGCTAAGATTTTTCTTGTACTCTGATCTAGGAGGCGATCTGAAGCACTGATGAAAATCTGTCGTGTGCAATGACGGACAGTTCTTTAAAACCAAAACCAAATCTCGTCCTTTCCTGGAATTCCCAGGGCAGATGAGGACACCGACAACAGAACTGCAGAGAAACATGAAAGGAGATGAAGTAGACAAAAGAATGATCGTTATCTGATGATACAGACAGGAAGTTAGGTGTGTTACTGTATTATTTTCTTTATACATATATAGGGAGCTGTCACTTCTGTATACATGTACGTGTTGGGAAATGTTCGTTGTGGGTGGGGTTTGTATCACTGGACAAGAAGAAAGTCTGTATGGTTGTGATAAATATAATTTTCGCCTTGGTCGGGCTAAAGGTGGCTGCCAGGTGTGTATATATATATATATATATATATATATATATATATATCATACTATATATATTATATTTATATATATATTATATTTATATATTATATATTATATATATATATATAATATATTATATATAATATATAATATATATATATTTTATATCATATATATATATTATACTATGTTATTTATATGTATATATATGTAATATATTTGTTATATATTTATGTATGTTATATGTATATGTGTATATTATATTATAATATATATATATATATATATATATATATATATATATATATATATATATGTATATATATATTTATTATATATATATTTTATATATATATATTATATATATTTACACTCATATATATATTGAATGGGCCATGAGTTCTATAATATGTATACCTATTAAGCAATCACCCACACCACCAGTAACGTGGGTCAGGAAAACGTATAACTAGGTCTAACTTATACACAGTTTATTGACGAGACCAGTCACTAGGGACATCATAGTATAACAGTTCACAGCAAATCATAAGACATCAGACAAGCAACCATAACTGAGGTGCATAATCCATGGGAAATGGAAGGGACTTCAAAAATCCATCCTGTTTTTGTCTACCAGTCCACTATACATACGTTCTCGTGCATTGAACTTTTTTAATATTTAAGCTCGTGAAGTCGCTCATGACGTTAAGTCAATGCTTGATTCATGTGTACTGTAGCTCATTAATCACTTATGCCCCAATTACTAAAACATCGAAAATAAATTCATTTAAAGGAATAGACTGCACCATATAGACAATCAGGATTGAGCTAAGTTGTCTTACGAGGACAAAAGACAAAGGCAGACAATAGCCAACGTTACGGCCACAAGGCCGTCGTCAGGGAAAGGAAAGAAAGTGAAGGCTAGATAGGACACATAAGACTAGGAAGAGTGTCGTAAAGAGACAATTAGCGACTTAAATAAATTATAAAAAATTATCTGAAAACTAAGTTTTTCTCTGATAGGCATCGATGAGTCCCGTAACGCTAATTTTAAACATTAAAGTGGCAACTGCCCTTAGCGGCAACGGACGTGCGTGCCCGGATTGATCGCATATGGAAATAACTGCCAATGTGCTGGCCTTCACCGGATGTACACAATACATACTAAGAAACTAAAAAACGAATCTGAACAATAAGGTACTGATAAAGGTGGATTTGAGCTGAAATGATAACTTGCCACCCCTATCGACACAAGGTATTAAAGTGCAAGATGTAGGTGTCTTCTCTGATTTAGAATGTTGCTGTGTGTGTTGCAGTAGAACAGTTCACAGGGTACACCACAGGCAACATGACGTGTAGAGTCATAGAAATGGTAACTTCGCTTTAGTGTTTTCTATACCATTTATTGCACGCCACAAAACAGTCATGATATTTATGTCATCAACCAGCATAGTATAACGAATGCAGCATTCAAAATCATATTAACTGATAGTCATGTAGGATTCAATACTCAATAGTTGTATTGTAAACAGATATCATAAAGTTCTGGTTCGTGAAGCTGTATAAATAATATATATAACTTCTGCAACAGTGTCAGCTGCAGATCTTCAATGTTCATAGACAATAATAAATGATCCCTTTCTGATGCTAGCAGATCAGATGTATACAATAAGTCCGTTTACTGTCTGCACGTGAATAGCATACTGGGCATACAGGTCAAACCGACCTTTATAACGTTTCTAAGTCTAACCATCTGACTTGGACGTGATCTCTGATATAACGAATCCTGGAACACAGACAATAGTCTTGTTGGTCTAGAGCGACCCATATATATATAACTAGTTCAGGTATAAAGATACCGGTGGCGAAAAGCCTAGTCACAGTACCTCTCCATTTTGAATCACACAGGCGAGCAAGGAGCGACAAAATGACGAACTTCTAGATGATAGCAAAAAGTTCGATACAAGAGGAATTACCTTTCTTCGGAAATCAACCACGAACATATGCCTCCAGGCAGGCTTGAATAATACTGGGAAATAGTCTAGTTAGCTAACTAACTCACAAAGACAACGTATTTCCCTCAGAAAATCACAAGACGCAGGTTGCGTCCGCTCGCTACTCAGACCATTTCTAAACTGCCCAGCTGGGCGGAACACACAGAACGAACTCCCAGTTTTTTGACATGCGCAGAACTCATCTACGTGAGTATCAATTCACACAAAGCGGTTCTAAGAACATTCGAGATAAAAGTCTTACACAGTCGCGCCTTTTATGGTCATGAACAGAAGCGTTAAGACAGGTTTCAGACATCTACAACAGTTGACTGATACTACCAAATAAGGAGATATGGTCACGCTTCGGTCAAGAAATTATAGACCGAACGTGTCTCTATACAAGAGAAGTCAAACTCCTAAAAAATTGTAGTCTCGATAACTCGGATTATGTCCCTTTGACTGCAAAAAAAACCTAATACACACTTCAGTCAAAAAATGATCATACATACGAAAAATGATCATACAAAGACTTTGGAAAAAGTAATTATTTGTGCGTAACATTACCGCACCCTCCCGGGAAAAAAATGAAACATATACATTTATTTTTTTTTTTTAAATCCTGGAGCCGCAAAAATGTAGGCTCCTAACGCACGGATTATGCGCGGATATACGTAAGAAAATAGCACAACACTTGGAGCGAAACTGAGATCATATCCCAGGTCCTTAGAGAAAAAATTTATCTAAGTATTCGCGTATATATTCCAGGAAGGTGCACTACCAACACAAGCACACCATGATGGCAACATCATAATAAAAGTCAAATTACTCTCATACCAATATATGAAATTAAATATATTATTATGATATCATATAATGTGTTGTGCAAACAGCGGTGTAATATATTAATATACCGCACTATTTTATTACATTATATAAAGCAACAGTAATTAATAAGTAATACATGTGTTGATCTTCGTTGACATAAAACATTCAATAGAAGATGTGGACATCATCCGCTCCCAATCTCGGACAGGACTTGATATACTCAAAGTTCCACAATGGACACAATCTCGCATCTTCAATGATGTGCTGCGAAAATATCAATAACACAAATCTTAAAGACAACTGGTAAATCTCTTAATACAATTATGCAAATATATTATGTAAATGTGGCCGAGTGAGCTTTTGGCCCGTATATCACTAACTAAGCCTTCTTAGATAATTACATGGTACAATGTTATAAATTTCCCTAAAAAAAAAGTGAGAAAAAATCTACTAACATGTCATTATAATATTGGACTGTATATCAGGAAATATATATATATGACAGAAGAATCATGTGGAATCGTGTGGGCATCTGGACAGAATGTCTGCCATTACATTATCCGAACCACGGATAGCTCGAACCGAGAAAGGAAATGGTTGAAGAGCTATGGCATAACGAGTGGACCTCGAGCTCTTCAAGTTTTTGCTCTGAATAGCAGTAAGCGCTTTCTGGTCGGTTTCCACAATGAAGTGTGCGCCTAGAAGAAATCTTTGTAACTTCAGAATAGACCATACCATAGCCAATAACTCACGGTCTAAAACCGAGTAATTCTTTTCTGCAGCATTTAATTTCCTAGAGATATACATCACCGGATGCAGAGTATCAGAATACTCCTGCATTAGTGCCGCCCCAATCCCAGTTGACGAGGCGTCACTTCGAAGAACAAAAGTCTTCTCAATAGTAGGTAACCTAAGAATAGGTGGAGATGAAAATAGGGCTTTAACCTGGTCCAATGAGGATTGACATTCTTTAGACCAGCGGATCAGATTAGGCGACCCTTTCTTCAATAAAGTAGAAAGCGGTGCCATAATGGAGGACAGATTCGGAATGAATCGTCCGTAGAATTGGATCAAACCTAATAGACTCCTTACTTGTTTCTTCGTTTTAGGGACCGAAATGTTAAGTATTTTTGAAACATTGTGGTCCTCTGTCTTTAAAAGACCACGACCAACACGATGACCTAGGAAAGAAATCTCACTAAATCCTATAAAGGCTTTAGAGGGTTTTGCAGTCAAGTTATACTCGCGAAGAGTAGACAGTAATTCGTATAAACCCAAATAGTGATCTTCCCAGGAATCACTGAATAGACAGATATCATCTAGGTATGCTATGACATCTGTACGATATGCGAGAATTCGCCGCATCATGCGTACGAATGTAGCAGGGGCGTTCATAAGACCGAAAGGCATGAAATTCCATTGGAATAAACCCCTAGGTGTAGAAAAAGCTGTAAAAGGTTTGGCACGTTCAGTTAGCGGGACTTGCCAATAACCTTTAGACAAATCTAGTTTGGTAAAGAATCTAGAATTAGAAAGTTTATTGAGTAGCTCTTCTAATGAAGGCATAGGTTCAGCATCGAACTTCGTAACTTGGTTCAATTTGCGATAATCTACGCAAATGCGAATGTTATTATCCTTCTTTCGAACAATAACCATAGACGAAGAGTATGCTGAAGTGGATGGTTCAATGATTTCCAAACGTATCATTTCATCCAATTCTTTTTCGACTTGAGACTGGAAATGGATAGGTATTGGATAGGGTCTGACTCTGATAGGATTATGATCAGTTAGCACAATGTCATGTTCAATGACATGTGTGTGTCCCGGGATGTCTGTAAGAACATCCTGAAATGTTTGCAACATCGAAGAAACTTGTCGATGTTCCTCAGCGGAAAGATTTGGAGAAACGGTCACGTTTTTCCAAGATTCCGTAGAATAAAGTGGGACCATAGAAAGAGGAAGATTGACATCAGAAAAAGTAGTTTCCTCATCCTGTATAACTGACAGAGATGAGTACTGACCATGAGGTACTTGAGAATTGTCCGTAGCCTGGAAAATAGGCTGCAAATAGTCAAGGTCTTTCATAAAATTCCGTGAGCATATTTATGTGGAAAGTTTTATGCTTTCCATCAATATCGACAACATAGTCGACATCAGAAATTTTGGAGACTATTGCATATGGACCTTTCCATGCAATTAGAAGTCTGTTCTCCCTTGAAGGAAGTAGAACGAGAGCTTTGTCACCTGGACAAAGTTGTCGTAGACATCTATTCTTATTTGCAAACTGCCTTGCCTTTTCTTTAGCAAATTCGGAAGACGAAGTTGCTAGTTTGCATGCCTCGATGATCTTTTGCCTAAGAGCAATGACGTACTCATAAGAAGATTGAGTCTCATCGCTAATATTATCGGCAGTGATTAGATCGTGAAGTAAAGACATAGGGCCGCGCGGTTGCGCGCCAAAGACAAGTTCAAAAGGGGAAAACCCTGTATGTTCATTGGGGACCTCTCTATACGCAAAGAGAGCCGCGGGTAAGACCCTGTCCCAATCCTGAGGATGATCCTCAGTTATTTTACCAAGTAAAGTTTTCAGAGTCCTATTTAAACGTTCGACCAACCCATTAGACATTGGGTGATAGATACTGCTGAGAGACCTTTTAATGTGTAGCATAGACATTACCTGTGACATAGTGTCTGATATAAGTTGAGTGCCATGGTCTGACAATATTTCTCCGGGAAAACCCAAGCGAGAAAATATCAGCCAAAGAGCGTCTGCGATATCAGCAGTTGAGATGCTCTTGAGAGGTATTGCCTCTGGCCAACGTGTGCACATATCGACACATGTAAGAATAAATTGATGTCCTCTAGCTGACTTAATTCTAAAAGGACCGATAATATCTATTGCCATTTTTTGAAAAGGGCGAATAGGACAGTCAGCAGCCTGGATAGGCGCAGCATGTCGTGGTCCTTTAGATTTGACCTCCTGACATACTTTGCAAGAGCGACAGTACATTCGTATGTCCTTGCTCACAAATGGCCAAAAGAAAGCCGCAAGAACTCTCGACTTTGTACGGGAAAAACCCATATGTCCAGCACATTGCGAGTCATGAGCATGTTGCAATATTTGCACTCTCGTGCTCTTAGGCACAAGAATTTGTGAATGAGTGGACGTAGTCGAGTCTTGTACTATACGTACAAGTACGCCGTTCTTCATAGAAATCCAAGACTTTCTATTAGTATCCTGATTAGGATCCCCTTTTTTTGCTAGAATGAAGAATTTTTGTAAAGAAGGATCTTCTTCTTGCAATTTGATAAATGAGTCACGTGTAATAGTCAAGTGACTATCTTGGTCATTTACTTCATCATTATTAGTTAATGAAGTTTGAGGTGGATCCAGAGCATGTGCTCTTGTGACCACCGCATTGGTAGCTTCAATGTTTTGCTCTTCCCAAACAGCAATCTGCTGTGGGGTACATTCCATAACTCCGTGAATACGACCAATAATAAGGTCCGCAATAGGGTTTGGAAGTAGACACGCGTGGACCTCTCCCGTGAAGAAAGGAGTAGCAATATGTATTATAGCAGTAGGATACTTTTCCAACGTGCCACCAAATGTGACACATTTGATGACCTTTCCTGTAGCACAGGATGGATCTACAAGAGATTGCCTAACGCCGACAGCAGTACATCCAGAATCAAACAACACCGAGACTGGATTACTATTTACAAGCCCCTTATGTAATATAAGAGAACCTCTCCCATCATGAGCAACATTAGCAGGAAGAGCGGGCAAAGGATGACCACAGCTTAGAGTACTAACGGTCTTCGGATCAAATAAAGTACTGCATTGGATACATTTATTTGCCCTACCAAAATCAAAAGATGAGCATCCGATAGCATTATGGTCTTTATCATTATTAATCTGTTTATCTGCTCCCTGAGATTCTTGTTGAACAGAGTTTGTCTGTTGATATCTTTTTCTCTTATGTTGCGATCTACCGCGACCATTATTGCCTCTGCAATTATCATTAAAGTCCCTACTGTAATTTTTATCCTGGTTTGAGTTCCAGTTTCCATAACTGTCATTACCATCTCTATGCTGTTGAGAACCTCTATTATCTTGGTATTGAGGTCTCTGCAAAAAATATTTCCCTCTATGCCGATTACCTTTGTGGAAATTTCTAAAGTTAACCGGAGTAGAATAACGTGTAGTATTAGGATGTCTCCAGTTCTGGGAAGAAGAATCACCCTGGAATTGATTACTATGATTCTGGTCATAATTACGGTTACTCTTTTTATTGAAATTTTGCTGGCTACCCTGAAATTTACGCATAAAATTTGGGCCATAAGGTGCTGCCGAAGCAACTGGCAGACCTTCTTTCACCTTAGAGTTGCTAATGGTTATGTGCGGATGCGCAGTAACATACTGGCTACAGTATTCTTCCATTTCTTTTATGTTTTTTAGGCTTACGCTCATGAAGAAAAGAAAGAAAAGCTTCATTAACAGAAGACATGACCTTGTCTCTAAGTAGTAAGTCCATGAGGGCTTCAAATGTACTTTCTGTCTTAGACAACTCAATCCATCGTAAAAAAGTAAGACGTATGCTTGAGATGAATTCAGAGAATTCAACTCCAGTTTCTGGTAACATGTTTTTAAATTTAAGACGATATCCGTCCTCGTTAAGTTGGTACTTCTTTAACAATGCCGCCCTGACAACCTCATAGTTGTTTTTGTCAGGCACATCTACCATACTCAACAAAGTCAAAGCATCACCTCTAAGTATCTTGGACAGATGATAAACATATAATGTTTTATCTATATTATGCACCTTACATGCACTTTCAAATCTATCTAGATAAAATGTTATATCATCGATTGAGGGATTAAATGCTGGTAGATTAAGCTTGAAATCCTTAGCATTAGTCTTATCTGACACCTTATTTGCATCATTAGCATTACCAGCGTTCAATAACTTTAACTTCTCTAACTCTAAAGCTATGAGTTTTTCTTCATGCTCCATTTTTGCTTTTCTCTCATCAGCTTCTCTTTGTAACCTTCTTTCTTCAGCCTCAGCCTGTAACTTTCTTTCTTCAGCCTCAGCCTGTAACTTTCTTTCTTCAGCCTGAGCCTGTAACTTTCTTTCTTCAGCCTCAATTTCAAGTCTCTTATTTTCAGCCTCTTTTTCAAGTCTCTTATTTTCAGCCTCTTTTTCAAGTCTCTTATTTTCAGCCTCTTTTTCAAGTCTCTTATTTTCAGCCTCAGCCTGAAGTCTCTTCTCCTGAGATTCTGCTTCTCTTTTTTGTTTTTCCATTTCCATTTGTAATCTTTTCTCATCCACCTGCATCTGCAGTTTCTTTTGTTCTATCTCAGCATCTATTCTCTTTTGTTCAGTTTGTTCTTTCATTTTCTTTTCTTCCGACTTCAATGCCTTGGCATATTGAACAGTCGCAAATTCTTCTAATTTATCACATGTCTTCCCAAGGGCTTTACCCTGCTCAATAAAGTACTCAAATGTAGACATGATGTCTAAAATGTGAGTACAGAACCTGAAATAATTAATTATCTTATTTCAATCTTAATAGCAACAAGACTTAATAAAGTGCTTGTATAATCACTATGTTTACTCCAATCTCTGTGGGAAACAAGACTTGACACCAACTTGTATTATCAAATGTATAATAATATCACAAGTCACCTCTTAATTATCAGTGCACTACCCAAATCAGTGCATAACCATCAGTTATTTATCATAACTGCACTACAATAGTGCATAAGCAAAAAACCACCAGTTAGTTATGATAAGTGCACTATAGACCAATAGTGCATGAGCATATATGTAACAATAGTGAAAGCTAACTATGCAAGAACTATGCAAATAATAACAAGACAATGTAAACAATAACAAAGGTCACCAACAATGTAAACAATAACAAAGATCAAAGTCAATGTAAACAACAACAAAGATCAAAGTCAATGTAAACAATAACAAAGATCAAAGTCAATGTAAACAATAACAAAGATCAGAGTCAATGTAAACAATAACAAAGATCAAACAATACGAAAACATTCGCATAAGTCAAATAAATAAACAGCGAAACTAAAATGAAATATCACAAAGAATGTGATGACAAAATGCGAAGATATGACAAACAAATGACGCTACAGTGTATACACAAAAATTTACGTAAAGAACTGAATAATAGAAAAGAGGAGACCTACAAATACAAACAATTGAAATCGAAACTAAAAAACAGAAAGAAAGAGAGGAAAAAAAATATACAAAAAAACAAAAATAAAGCACAACTCGTCACAACTAAACAGATATAGCAACGATTGTCGCTAGCAAATTTCACAGTAGGAAATTCGCACAGTCCCTAACGAAACGCTAACAGTAGAACCTCTGTGACGTGGTTTCTTCCACTGAAAGACACCGCCCAACCGAAAAAACCCGCTGAATATAAACATATAAATATACAAATACAAATAACATATCACATGTAACAAATAGCAAAAAGTGTGAAAGAATTTAGAAGGCTCAGCTAGAACATAAGGGCACAGTTCACAAACAAAACAGGCCACTTAACTTCTATGTATCCACAACGTCAGCACAGTTCAGAACAGGATGTGATCAGCATTCTTAGGACAATGATCCAACGTTGATCCATATCTGCTCTCGTAAACTGCCATGACGAAGGAAATGAGCTTCTGACAGGAAACAGCTTCTGAACTTGACCTTCTGAATTCTACAAATTGACTTGAGTACTTGACCTTCTGAATCTTATAAATTGCTCAAACCGGCACTTGACCTTCTGAACCCGCAACAGTACCTCTGAGACCGGAACAGTTGTTACGGCACTTGTCCTTCTTAACAGATCAGGAAAACTGCCAACTTGACGAGCAACGCCGGGTATTTTGAAACATTTTCCAACTTTCAGCAACGCCGGGTACTTTCAAAATCTTTCATCAAACATTGAGGTGATGAGTTGAAACTGTAACGTTGAAAGCTTGATGATGATGTCTGGGTTTGTTGACCCCCTTGATAGCTGGTATCAGAGTAAACCAACATATGGCCACCAAAAATGATAATGGTGCGCAAAAATCCCAGGTACGTTAGCTCCGTTATAACATACTACAGTTCAAGGAATGTCTGCATTCAACAATATAATTAACTGATAGTCATGTAGGATTCAATACTCAATAGTTGTATTGTAAACAGATATCATAAAGTTCTGGTTCGTGAAGCTGTATAAATAATATATATATAACTTCTGCTACAGTGTCAGCTGCAGATCTTCAATGTTCATAGACAATAATAAATGCTCCCTTTCTGATGCTAGCAGATCAGATGTATACAATAAGTCCGTTTACTTTCTGCACGTGAATAGCATACTGGGCATACAGGTCAAACCGACCTTTATAACGTTTCTAAGTCTAACCATCTGACTTGGACGTGGTCTCTGATATAACGAATCCTGGAACACAGACAATAGTCTTGTTGGTCTAGAGCGACCCATATATATAACTAGTTCAGGTATAAAGATACCGGTGGCGAAAAACCTAGTCAAAGTACCTCTCCATTTTGAATCACACAGGCGAGCAAGGAGCGACAAAATGACGAACTTCTAGATGATAGCAAAAAGTTCGATACAAGAGGAATTACCTTTCTTCGGAAATCAACCACGAACATATGCCTCCAGGCAGGCTTGAATAATACTGGGAAATAGTCTAGTTAGCTAACTAACTCACAAAGACAACGTATTTCCCTCAGAAAATCACAAGACGCAGGTTGCGTCCGCTCGCTACTCAGACCATTTCTAAACTGCCCAGCTGGGCGGAACACACAGAACGAACTCCCAGTTTTTGACATGCGCAGAACTCATCTACGTGAGTATCAATTCACACAAAGCGGTTCTAAGAACATTCGAGATAAAAGTCTTACACAGTCGCGCCTTTTATGGTCATGAACAGAAGCGTTAAGACAGGTTTCAGACATCTACAACAGTTGACTGATACTACCAAATAAGGAGATATGGTCACGCTTCGTTCAAGAAATTATAGACAAGAGAAGGCAAACTCCTAAAAAATTGTAGTCTCAATAACTCGGGTTATGTCCCTTTGACTGTAAAAAACATAATACACATTTCAGTCAAAAAATGATCATACATACGAAAAATGATCATACAAAGACTTTGGAAAAAGTAATTATTTGTGCGTAACAGGTACCCAAACGTAATATTAGTGGGGACTGGAAATAGAAGAGGACAGAATGAGTTGGAGATAAATAAATATGAAATAAAAAATTTTAGACATATTAAAAACAGTGTATTATATATTCATACATATTATTAGAGGGCGGCAGAAAAATATAAAAATAGGATAGGAGTGGAAAGAGTCAAAATAGAACAAGAGAGGAAAGGGTGACTGTTGCGAACAGATTCTTTTGTGTGATAGTCTGTTACGCACAGATTCTTTTGGTAGGCATGCAAATATAAAGTAATATCTATCTGTCTGATGAAAAGTATTTATTGAGAGTCAAAATACTTACTTGAAAAATGGGTGACAACATCAAATTGGCGTTCGTATAGCATATGAATACAATAGAACGATAGTAGGCAAGCACATAATTCTGGTTGTCTATCGTCTCATGCCTTAACTGACGAATCGTGTCAGTTAATGCTAACAAATAATAATCAATAATGGTTCCCTGTCAGAACCTCTTCTGGCTAAGTCTTTCAGGCCGTAAATTCAGCGGGCTCTTATGATGACAATCTTAAATAGACAAGGAGTGGATTTCAATACAATATAGGTCTTGGTATCACCATCAGGTAACAAGGCATTCCTGTTCTCTGATCGATAATCCTTCATCTATTCTACCATCCCATTTATCTCAGAATTTACCCTCGAGGAGAATTAAATTTAATACCTCGGGATAAATCTGTTTTTACATTTAAATAAAATAGCTTTATCTTTACATTACAATAACCTCTCCACTGATTGAAAGGTGTTCACAGTGTAAATTGAATATGTTTTCATTTATGTTTATACTGATTTAAAGCTTGGAAGCTTACATTAATTTTAAAGTGAAGATCTTTATATGGACATGTACACTGCTTGAAATGGTAAGTATTATAATTAAAATTTACATCATTTCTTTCATCTGTTCCTCCCTGCTCCCTGTGGAACTTGGGACTACTTTCTGCTTTGTTGTAATTAAGAAACTAGCAATAAAGCAATCTCCAGCCCGTGCAGTGGTGGTTAATGAATCACCATTCTATTTGCTGAGATTGCCAGCCTCAAATGACTCGGACATCCACTAGCGATTTACACATATTAAAATTCAGATGGCAATATACATATATATGTTATTTTACATGTTATTAATGAAAATATAGAATGTAAAATGACAACTTACGCCAATCCTGGCTCACAAAGTTTTGCTGAGATAAATAAAAGATACTTGAATCGGCCTCTTACACGCTTCTGGGGTGTCGTTAATTTAAAAAGTTCCCTCTCTGACTTCGTGTGTAGTCCTTCAGTTTTCTCAGTCCCGGTTTCATTATTTAATATGAAAGAGATGTCCTGGGCTATGCAAGTCCGTCCAAAATGATAAAACAAAAGGTGTCCGGTATGTTAAGAAGGAATTCTTACTTCTAGGCTTCACTCTAGCAAGTTCATGTATATTTGTAAGTGATCTTTACAGTGGAATAACACTGAAACGTGTCAGGTTATATTCCCGTTCTCGCAAGCATCTGTCTGTTATGCAGTTAAATAAACGCTTCAATCATTTTCAAACAGGCGGGGTAGAGTGTGGTACTTTCAAAATATTTTACGTGAAATAAGGTGCGTACCGCAAAAGGTCACATATTATCATATTTGGCAATATGACAAGTGATGCCTAGCGTACAGACACGCTACCATTTCGTTAACCTCATGTGACAACATGTGTCAAAAGTAACCCATTCATTACTTTATCAGAAAGTAATTTCTTATCTGTGGCTGTCCATATGTTGCCTCCCCGTATTCCCAGCTTTGGTGATACGCGTACCCGTCTTATCGGTGATGAGGCAGATGGCGCTGGTCGATGTACGTGTTAATCCGTAGCGGCCAAGCTTGGTACAAGGGAATCTTATCAACCTGCCTATCGTAATATTATCTCTACCTCTCCCTGCAAATGTGAGGTGTTTATCATCCACAAGGAGTGTCAGATAACAGACAAGACACAGTATACTGAAAGTAGTGAAAGAATACTTGAAAATATAAACTATCTGCTACATAGTATAGAAAGAAAGAAAGAAATACAGTGCTACAATTGAAAGCACGCAATACAATCAGTACCACAAATGCACCGATTACTGCCGGAGTGAAACAGAGATCGAGAGGGGTCGCCCCATTCTGTCACAGTGCCCTATTCATCTCCAGCGTCTTCTTCTCATTTCTTGTTCCACTACCGCTTGTCTAGTTCTTGTCATTAGTTCCACATTAGAATCTTGCCGTACCAACTCATTCCTGTTTACTCGCAAGCATCCATTTATGAAAGTGTGTAGCTTTTGGTTGTGGTTTTTGTTGTTCTCTGTGTTTTAGATCCTTGCAATATGACTGAATTTGAATAGACCATTCTGATTTTTTTGTTGCACTTGATTTGCATTGATCTCCATATGTATCACAATGTTATCAAAGCTCCTCTAGCCTTTTGTATTTTGGTTTTTCGAAATTAGTGTCTGTCCCTCCAACTGTGTCTATACTGCTGCCAATGTATATATATGTGTCTACATCTTGTATAATGTTTCGTGCCAGAACCGATGCATCTGAAGAAATGACGGGGAAGCACACTAATGTGCCGATTCTTCAATATGTCCGTTTGTCTTGTGTTCAGCAGTTTCTCCATTTAATTAGACCTAACTCGATGGTTAGTGAAAACCTAAATAAAACCATTGTCCTCCCAGTTATGTTTCTGAGTGTGCAGTTTCCATCTAAATACAAATATATACATAAATGTATACGATACGCACAAGCTTCTCTACCTTTCGTCCGTATTGGTAACCCAAAGCAACCGACGATTTCTTCCCTAAACAGTCATTTGTTCTTTAGTCCCCAATTCTGTAGAATAACGGCTTTTTCAACACAATTAATGTTTCATCTGTTAAGGTAGCTTATAAAAAATATAGCATATTTCTCGCTGATCCGAACCGGGGATTTCAAAATACATCAACCTACAGTACATGTTACCAAATAGTGACTCAGTATGAAGTTTAAAAGGTAACAGTTGTCACATATACTGTCATTGGGGAGTGATGTTCTAGGGACCTCTCTGTACTACGTCAAGCTTCGAGAGGTTTGGTAGCTAGTTCCCTTCCTCGTTGTCTTGGCCTTTCCTAACTCAAACAGGCTATCCATTTACAGCTGGGTAGAATGGAGCATGACGCCAAATTGTTTTGAAACCAGTACCTTTGCCGCAATAGGCCTGAGCTATAACCACTGTGTCAATCGAACGATCAGTATAAAATTACATGCCCTCAAACTATGCCGCTCACGACAAACTGGATATCGAATACTCATCACCGAATTACTATACAAAAGATAACGTTCTTTCTTTATGCCATGTCTTCCTGTCTTGTATCATCTGATAACGTTCTTTCTTTATGCCACGTCTTCCTGTCTTGTATCATCAGACAACGGTCTTTCTTTATGCAATGTCTTCCTGTCTTGTGTCATCAGATAACGGTCTTTCTTTATGCCAGGCCACGTCTTCCTGTCTTGTGTCGTCAGATAACGGTCTTTCTTTAGGCCACGTCTTCCTGTCTTGTTTCATCAGACAGCGGTCTTTCTTTATGCCATGTCTTATTGTCTTGTGTCATTAGATAACGGTCTTTCTTTATGCCACGTCTTCCTGTCTTGTGTCATCAGATAACGGTCTTTCTTTATGCCACGTCTTCCTGTCTTGTGTCACCAGATAACGGTCTTTCTTTATGCCACTTCTTCCTGTCTTGTTTCATCAGATAATTCTTTATGCCATGTCTTCCTGTCTTGTGTCATCAGATAACGGTCTTTCTTTATGCCACGTCTTCCTGTCTTGTATCATCAGATAACGGTCTTTCTTTATGCCACGTCTTCCTGTCTTGTATCATCAGATAACGATCTTTCTTTATGCCACGTCTTCCTGTCTTGTATCATCAGATAACGGTCTTTCTTTATGCCACGTTGTTAAGTCATATTTTGAGTAAGAGTTAAGTGTTAGAGTTTTTTATGTACAGGTCGGATTTTTGGTACACACGCTAGTAAGCACGCTCTTAGTGATGAGATGATTTTTTTAGTTGGGGGCTTTGTGCTCTGTAATTTTGGAACATAGCTCAATCTGAGTCTGTGTCAGTTTTTAAAAAAATGATAAAGAAACTGTTCGAATGTTATTAGTAGTAGATTGGGGGGAGAGACGGATGAGCTCAGCTCACACGTCAGGCAGTGAGTTCGTGCATGAGCGATTTCACTGAGCTGTACTGAGAAACTATAGTCTCGGGCATTAAGTGACTGGTAGTGCTTCAAGACAGGATGGTCTTGCTAGTGCGTTCCAGTGTGTTTTGTGAAGGGGAGAATTTGATATATTGAAGATATCTTCTGAGGCCATGGATTGCACCGGCCATTATTATTATTCATATTACCTATGGTGGATTTTCCCCTGTTATTAGAATATATAGTGAGTAGCTGTGTAAGCAACCAGTGGGAGTTTTGATACGATTCATATTCTAGAGGCCATGGATTATACCGGCCACCATCATCATCATTTATGGGGATATATATGTAAACCTTTTTCCCTGATGGATTTCTTTGCTGTGATTACTATGAAATGTGAGTTACTGGGTGATACGATATGTATCCCCATGGATTATGCACTCAGTTATGGATTTGCTTGTCTGATGTCTTATGATTTGCTGTGAACTGTTATGTATGATGTCTACGTGACTGTGTCGTCAATAAACTGTGTATAAGTTAAACTAGTTCCACTATTTCCTGACCCAACGTTACTGTGGTGTGGGTGATTGCAGAATGTATACATATTTATAGAACTCATGACATTCATATATATATATATATATATATATATATATATATATATATATATATATATATATATATATATATATATATATATATTTACACACCTGTCAGCCACCTGTAAGCCCGACCAAGGCTGAATATATTTATCAGCAACCATACTGACTTTCTTCTTGTCAGTGATACAACACCCACCACCAACGAACATTCAACACGTACACATACAGAAGTGACAGCCTATATATGTATAAGAAAATAATACAGTAACACACGTCTTCCTGTCTTGTATCATCAGATAACGATCTTTCTTTGTCTACTTCATCTCCTTCATGTTTCTCTGCAGTTCTGTTGTCGGTGTCCTCTCTTGCCCTGGGAATTCCAGAAAAAGATTTGGTTTTGGTTTTAAAGACTGTCATCATTGCACACGGACAGTTTCATCAGTGCTCAGATCGCATCGCTTAGATCACACAAGAAAAATCTTAGCACAGTGCACGAACTCTGTCGCACCAGCGAGGATCCCAATGTGTGTATACACACATTCTATAATTTTTTTTTGTGGTAGGTAGGTTTTCCTAATATTTGTAAATTTTGCCTGGGCTGTATGGGTTTCCAACTGCCGAGGTATTTTTAACGTGTACTACTTACACATGGGACCTCCTGTTTGTTCACCCTTATCCGAGACGGCTAAGCATCCGATCTCACTGCCCATAAGATCAGTGGGGAATGTGGCATCATTTGGACCCACTGGATCTGAAAAATGTCCATCAAATATATTTGTTAAGGTCACAATTGGTCGTAAGTTAAGAAAGGGGAATTAATCGATACAAATACTTGGATGTACAAGCCAGATTTTGGTTATCTCGCTTGAACAGCGTTTTTATCTAGCCGTTAATTTGTTAAAAAAAATAATATAGAATTTACTCGTATGGTCGAGTACAAAGCGTATAATCGCTACTCGCAGCGGCGAGTTACTGTGTGAGATGAATTTGACTAGAAATGTTTTTGAGCTGAGCGATATTCGCTCGCGAGTCTCGGATGTGTTGTGAGCTGTGTTAGAGCAGCCGAGTCTCGAGACAGTGAGTTCCCAGCGAATGTGCTGGAAGGATGTTAGCGATGTTTTTTCCGCAGTATGGATATTTTGTGTAGAGATTATGAGGCCACGATGTGTGCAGGCCATATTTTGTGAACTGCAGTATGGATATTTTGTGTAGAGATTATGAGGCCACGATTTGTGCAGGCCATATTTGGTAAACTGCAGTGTGGATATTTTGTGAAGATTTGTTATTATACATCTTCTATGAGAAGTGCGCCTTTATGCGCTCTCATTGAGCTCTATGGAGTGTTTGAGCTTTACGTATGTATTTATCCGATACTTCGTGCTTTTGCTGTAAACTGCATTTCGACTATGTGAACGTGACTGTGTTGTGTCGTGAATAAACTATCTACATGTGTCAGAACGAGTTCCACTGTTTCCTGACCCAATGTTGCTATGGGTGAGTGTGTGCACTATGGATGCTTGATCTATGAATCTACCTACGCATTCGCCTATCTTGATGTATACACAGTACACACAAGTCGGCCATACGTAAGCCCGACCATACTGACTTGTCCTGGTCAGTGAATCCACACACCCACCAACATTCTATATACAGCAGCACATATGTATAAATATCCCTGTGTGGGCGTGATTAAGACAGTATTTACACTAACGTTAATGGCCTCAACCACGACATCGTATGCAATAGTGATGATAATGATGTTCAACCTCGACGGCAAAGGAGGTGGTGTCCTGTCATTTAGGGTGTGATACCCATTACAGAAGGTTACTGCAAAACAGAGCGGTAACATATCTGATGAGCCAGCTTCATTTATGATCTGATACCCGCGACATTCGTACTATAAGAATTACAGTGTTACCTGTTCCAGTTCTCATATGCAAGTTCAAGATGTCAGGTACCTCCTTTCGTGTGAATTATCAACGAGTTTGATAGACTGTGTACCTATACAACTACAGAAGGAGTTCAAGTCACATTTGCAGTGTTCCGGTTCCTGTCTTCCTGTGTGAAGTACGAGCACATACCAGCTGTGTCTAGGACCTAAAGTGAGAGGTGTCAAGTTCCAGTGACTTTCTGCGGTGGATTGTTTTCCTCATCGGACTGTGGGATACCCATCGTTTTAGCGGAAAGGACGGGATTATTTTCAGTTTGCAAGATAAGTGGTTTTTGTTGTGCAAACTGTGCCACTTTATGAATGTCAACAAGCTTTCCTATGTTGTGCATTATTTATTCTATTGAGGGTTTTATGTTGAATATTCTATGTTTTATGTTGACTTAAGAAGGTAACATCCCAGTTTACCCAGGGCTTCATAAGCGTTCTGTAGGATATAGTTTGTAAGTGTCAATACAGTGATAATTTCGGTTCAAGGCTACAAACCTTTAACCCATAAAAGCCAGATCCAAACCTCAGAAATGAGGCATCTGAGGAAGGTGGTTGAAGTAACAAGAAGAGACATGGTACGCAACCAGACGATACGTCAAGGCCCTAAATCCTACCCCCTGCAGACCCAAGTAGAACAGTCCCAATTAACATGGTTTGGCCATGTCTGCAGAATGGGAGAAGATCGGATACCATGACAAGCATGGGAAACAAAGAGCCAAGGATCCAGACCCCGAGGACGACCCAGAGTCCGTTGGGAGGACAACATTAGACAATCTTTGAAGGATTGTAGCGGAAGGTTTTATATGTGTGAGATGATAGTGCTAGAGTAGAAATAGTATTCTCTCCAGAATGTGTGAGGTCCCAGTGACAGAGAAGTACACTGGTATCACTCGATAGTCACGGCTGTGAAAGTATCTGGACTGAAGATATTCAGAGAACAGTCAGACCTTACTGCGCCACCTCCGCTATGTGACCACCTGTGATATTAATAAACATTCAATCAAACTCAGTATCAACTATATTGAATGAATAAAGCTGGTGAATACAATTTATATCCTCTTTATTTACATCTATCTAATTGTGGTGATTGTGTGTGACTGGTGATACAAAAGTTATATTTATACAAAAAACCAAATTGGCGAAAACCCTTACAGTTTTTACAATTTACACTAAAATGTCACTTCTTTAGACTCTTCCAATTAGTTAGGTAATAGACTTCTTCGCTGTCTTATTCACTTTATAACTTTCACTAGTTCATCACGCAAATTGTCATCATAAAACTTTGATTGACAGTTATCACTTCTTGGGTGCACGATTGTCACAAATATCACTCATCTGTTTTTATAATCAGTGTTCATATGAGATGTACAGCTTCAGTAGGTCGTGCTTCTACCACTCCAGACACTGCCGGGGCGATTCGCATTGATCATCGAGCAATTCTTGATCATTGACCTCTGACTTTTGGTTGACAAGTATGAACCTGCAGATAATTGTAGGATATGTGGCTATTTGTGGATAACAATTACCACATTCCTATTGTAGGTGAGATGAATTTGTTTTCAGATGTATGCGTGAAAATGCGTGATTATGGATCAGTGACAAGACAGGTGTCTACTGTGGAACATTTTATAAAATCAAATAATACAAAATAATATGTACACACATATATGGTATGAGGTTATAGTATCCCCCTGCCTGACACGTTAGCTCTGTAAAGTGCAGTAACTTGAAGACAGATTGAATAAGCCCTGATAATGATTGTTGGTAGTCCTGAAAAGAATTGTTATTAGTCCTGTGCTAGCCCTGATATGGACTCAGTCACGGTGGTTATATTTCGGGTTCCAATCTTCAACAATCATATCAAGTAATAAATTAATATACATGATACTTTCATAACATATAGATTAAACAAATCCTGAAATAAAGTTGTAATTACTGTATTATTTTACATAGTAACTTTACATACCCTCGCAGGATCTAATTAAGATCAGTAAAGACTGGCTTTAGTGGAGTAACAGAACTGCCTGGCTGCAAATAACAAGATATTGGCCTCTGCACGTTCCTCTCTCTCCAGCCGTTGTCCTTCTGTCTTGCTTCGCTGTACAAGTGAATTTGAAATCATTTACGTCCGCCCTTATATATGCAGCTACCGGACGTACAGGAAACAAGGCTCGCAACTCCAGCAAACTTCCCAAAAAAGTTGTAACTTCGGGGGGTTTGTGCTAGAGGTGTTTCAAACCTTGGTCTCGTGCATTTCACCTTTCCCAGTTCAAGCCTTTGGAGTTATATATTTCCGTTCTCCATGAGTTGACCTTTATATCCATATGTTGTTTTCCTATATCTGTCGTGTTAACGATTTTATATTGAATTATAAATAGGAAAAACACAGGATTTCTCAATGCACGGACACTATTCTTGCGAAATTCTTCACAACTACTTACTCCCTTCTGATTTCCTTGTACCTATACATAAATGAAGATATTCCCGTCAAAAGGAGACCATTCTCATCCTTGTCTGTCATTCCGTTCTCCTTCCCGATGTCTAATTCTAACCATGATTTCGGACGATTTATTCTTCCTTATACACTCGCCGAAGTCATTCTATCTGACCGGTGGAAACCCCTTCTCTGATTGGCTGCCCTAGATACACACAGGAAAATACCCCTGCATTCCTTTGTTCAGGTCAGCACACTGGTGTCCCACTTTTCGGTCTTCAAACATTTAACTAGGCAATGCGTAACATGCGACAGAGCCTCCCTCTCTTTTAAGCTGTAGATTTCTACAGCTAACAACTGTAAGCTTTGCCGTAGTTAATGTTCTTCTTACTCTCGTTCTATCTCAGTTGGGTGTCGACTAAGAAAATCTGCTCCTACATTTTGTTTTCATGGATATAGATTTATCCTTCGCTATCTCTCTTTTCCCAGTTCGGCTTTTCATCCAGGCCCTTACCGCTGGTGAAATGGGGTCGGTAGGTTTCCCTTGAAGTTTACCGCCCTCTTTTCGTTGATAGTTGGTTGCGGTTTTCCCTCGCAAATTCGTAGGTGTTTGATTTTGGCTACGTGATTTGTTCTTTTCTTCCAGTGCATGGGTTTCAGACTGCAATTCAACCTGTGTGGGATGTTTCCTTTCCCCTCGAGTGCAAATCTCGGGAGTACCCATGATGGCTGGTTTGCTTGTAGACTTTTGAAGACTCTTCCGCCGACTTTCTGAATCTACATGAGTGCACTCTGGACAGGAATTTACATACCAATTGATGTCTTCCGTAATACCTGGCCAGTAGTACTGGGTGGCTATTCTTTGTTTTGTGGCACTATTACCCAGGTGTTCACTCAAAGTTATGTGCCCCCAGCCTATAACCTTATTTCTATAGGTGGATGGTACAACAATTTGACCATGACTTTTCGTCCCTCTGCCAGCTTTCCTGTGCAAGAGTCCATGTTCCATATAGAAATTTCTTTTCCTTGGAGTGTTATGTGGTTTTGACAGTTTGCCAAAACAAGGCTTCAATGTGCTGTCAGCTACTTGAGCCCGTTTCATTTCAGTAGAATGAAATTTTAATTTGGTGTCCCTCTCTATGTTCCTGGAGTCAGACCTGGTCTGGATTTCTGCCATAACCATAGGTTTCACCGGGTTTCCCAAGAAAACATATCTACGCCCCAACATCAGGGAGTAAAAGGGATCATCTAACACTGCTGCATTTATCTCCCCTTCCACATAGCGACAACTGACATGAATCTTTGCTATGGGTAAAGTGAGGGGTAATGCTCCTTTTAGTGGCCCCTGAATATCTACTGTTTCTGTGGTGATTTGTTCAGGGCGCACCAGAGATGCACACACGACTGCGTCATAGGACAAACCTGTGTCATACATTCCTGTGACTTGTTTGCCATTCACGATCACTATCTCTTGTATAGGTGGGTGATGGAAGCTATTCTGACTCACTGTCAGTTCCTTCCTATCCGAAGTCCTCACCTGTAGACATGCAGAATGATGAAGAGGTTTTTTCCTTCCACAATTATCAGTGTTGTGGTTGTTCATTTTGCAGAACTTACACCATTTTTCTTCCCTTCGTGAGGGTTTATTGTTATATCCTGGAGGGTTCTTGTCTTTGTAGTTATATCTTTGGTTGTTCTTGGTTGTATTGTCCTTTTGTTCAAACTCGTTTTGGTTTTGTGGTGACTTGAAACTATCTCCCTGCTTCCTCTTATTTCCTTGAGTCAGGGGGTGAGCCAGTTTGTGACTTTCTGCATAGATGATTATTTCATCTAATCTCTCTCTTTTATGTTCTACCAGGAATGTCTTCGTCTCAGGAGACATGGACTCCAGGAGTTGTTCTATCAACATCATCTCCTTGATCCCTTCAAAATCCTGATTGAAGTTTCCTAACTGACACCACCTCAGCAAGTAACTTTCCAACCTTGCTGAGAACTGCTGATATGTTTCTCCTGTATGGAGCATAGCAGTTCTAAATCGCCTTCTATAAGCTTCTGCGTTTTGTTCGTAACGCAACAACAATGCTTGTTTCAAGGCTTCATAGTTTTCCTGATCTTCTTTTTGCATCTTCAAGTAGACATTATAAGATACTCCTCTCAATCCCTGTGACAACTTCAAATTCCACTTTTCTTTTTCTAGGCCATAAGTAGTGGCCAATCGTTCATATCTGTCAAGGTAATCCTCTATTCCCTCTTCTTTCTCCACAAATGGGTCCAAGTGGAAGTTCATAGCTCCATTGGAGGTGCTTTGGCTGGCGCTGGTATCCGAATGAGATGACCTACTACCATTAGTAGTAGCCACTGCCTGTATATCAAGCTCTTTTAATCTCAGTTCATGGTCTCTATCAGCTTGTAGCTTCCTTTCCTCAGCTGTTAATCTTCTTTCTTCAGCCTCCAATTTCTTGGCTTGAGCCTCAACTTCCAACAGCAGCCTCTTTTCTTCAGCTTCCATTCTTTTGGCTTTTCTCTCAGCTTCTAGTCTTTTGGCTTCTCTCTCAGCTTCTGCTTGCAGCTTCCTTTCCTCTCTATCCATATGTTTGTCCACTTCAGTTGTGACATACTGGACGAGAGCATCACCTGTCAAGCCCAGCTCTTTTCCCATCTGCATGATCGCAGTTCTGAACTTCACTAAGTCAGCCATTATATTTAGTTAAGTAGGGTATGAAAACTTACCTAAACTTACTTAAAATAATTATCAAATGGACAACACAATTAATCGTGCAACCTTGTGATAGTCAATATTTACTGAGTACTCTAAGGTACTGTTACTGAGAAAAAAAATCTATTCTAGAATTTTCAAAAAAAAATTTTTTTTTTTTTCTCTATTGGTGGCCCAAGATAGACTAAAGATAGATGTATAGATAGAGGATGGCTCAGGATATACGAGAATATCCCGCGATCGAGCCCCCACTGTAGCGGAAGGTTTTATATGTGTGAGATGATAGTGCTAGAGTAGAAATAGTATTCTCTCCAGAATGTGTGAGGTCCCAGTGACAGAGAAGTACTCTGGTATCACTCGATAGTCACGGCTGTGAAAGTATCTGGACTGAAGATATTCAGAGAACAGTCAGACCTTACTGCGCCACCTCCGCTATGTGACCACCTGTGATATTAATAAACATTCAATCAAACTCAGTATCAACTATATTGAATGAATAAAGCTGGTGAATACAATTTATATCCTCTTTATTTACATCTATCTAATTGTGGTGATTGTGTGTGACTGGTGATACAAAAGTTATATTTATACAAAAAACCAAATTGGCGAAAACCCTTACAGTTTTTACAAGTTACACTAAAATGTCACTTCTTTAGACTCTTCCAATTAGTTAGGTAATAGACTTCTTCACTGTCTTATTCACTTTATAACTTTCACTAGTTCATCACGCAAATTGTCATCATAAAACTTTGATTGACAGTTATCACTTCTTGGGTGCACGATTGTCACAAATATCACTCATCTGTTTTTATAATCAGTGTTCATATGAGATGTACAGCTTCAGTAGGTCGTGCTTCTACCACTCCAGACACTGCCGGGGCGATTCGCATTGATCATCGAGCAATTCTTGATCATTGACCTCTGACTTTTGGTTGACAAGTATGAACCTGCAGATAATTGTAGGATATGTGGCTATTTGTGGATAACAATTACCACATTCCTATTGTAGGTGAGATGAATTTGTTTTCAGATGTATGCGTGAAAATGCGTGATTATGGATCAGTGACAAGACAGGTGTCTACTGTGGAACATTTTATAAAATCAAATAATACAAAATAATATGTACACACATATATGGTATGAGGTTATAGTATCCCCCTGCCTGACACGTTAGCTCTGTAAAGTGCAGTAACTTGAAGACAGATTGAATAAGCCCTGATAATGATTGTTGGTAGTCCTGAAAAGAATTGTTATTAGTCCTGTGCTAGCCCTGACATGGACTCAGTCACGGTGGTTATATTTCGGGTTCCAATCTTCAACAATCATATCAAGTAATAAATTAATATACATGATACTTTCATAACATATAGATTAAACAAATCCTGAAATAAAGTTGTAATTACTGTATTATTTTACATAGTAACTTTACATACCCTCGCAGGATCTAATTAAGATCAGTAAAGACTGGCTTTAGTGGAGTAACAGAACTGCCTGGCTGCAAATAACAAGATATTGGCCTCTGCACGTTCCTCTCTCTCCAGCCGTTGTCCTTCTGTCTTTCTTCGCTGTACAAGTGAATTTGAAATCATTTACGTCCGCCCTTATATATGCAGCTACCGAACGTACAGGAAACAAGGCTCGCAACTCCAGCAAACTTCCCAAAAAAGTTGTAACTTCGGGGGGTTTGTGCTAGAGGTGTTTCAAACCTTGGTCTCGTGCATTTCACCTTTCCCAGTTAAAGCCTTTGGAGTTATATATTTCCGTTCTCCATGAGTTGACCTTTATATCCATATGTTGTTTTCCTATATCTGTCGTGTTAACGATTTTATATTGAATTATAAATAGGAAAAACACAGGATTTATCAATGCACGGACACTATTCTTGCGAAATTCTTCACAACTACTTACTCCCTTCTGATTTCCTTGTACCTATACATAAATGAAGATATTCCCGTCAAAAGGAGACCATTCTCATCCTTGTCTGTCATTCCGTTCTCCTTCCCGATGTCTAATTCTAACCATGATTTCGGACGATTTATTCTTCCTTATACACTCGCCGAAGTCATTCTATCTGACCGTGGGAAACCCCTTCTCTGATTGGCTGCCCTAGATACACACAGGAAAATACCCCTGCATTCCTTTGTTCAGGTCAGCACACTGGTGTCCCACTTTTCGGTCTTCAAACATTTAACTAGGCAATGCGTAACATGCGACAAGGATTGAGGACTAGAATGGAACCAGGCGAGGAGGAAGACAGCAGATAGGATAGTCTGGCGCTCTCTCTTCCAAACCTCTACACCTCACGGTAGAAGGGGAACGACTAAGTAAGTAAGGCTACAAACCTTGCCGAAGTCTAAGTCGCTAATTGTCTCTTACGACAAATAGTGTGTAGGTGTGACGTAACGTTTCATTGTTGTTATTGTAGTAATTTTTTATGTACCTTAGTTTATTGATTAATTTGTTCGTGAGTGTCTTTCTCTCTTGCTTATCTTTTAGATATATATACATTTTCCGTTTTTGCATTGTGTTGTCGTTTGTCTTGTTAATATATCGCAGTTGTCATTACATGCTTTGTAACATTTTTGCCTTAGTTCTGCTTTATTGTTCTGTTGATTTCTTCGAACGTTTTCATTTGTTCTCTAGTATCTTGTCGTAGTAACTGTTGTTCCTATTGTCTATATGGTGCGTCTATTCTTTATGATTTATTATAGGATTTGATGCATAAGTGATTAATGGCTACATACATGACGTAATATTGACTTAACTCATATTGATTTAAATTATAAAAGTTCTATGCACAAGAACTTATGGTACAGTGATTAACATATAATTTTGAATCCCTTGAGGAGATATTTATTGTGTGAGGTGGAAGGTAATTGTCCAAACTTCTAGAGATATAAACTTGTTGCATTTATAGCTCATTAATACATATATTTGATTCAGTGATTGAATCACCATGGATTTTGATATGGATCCTGAGGATATGAGGCCTATATTGGAGTATTTAGTTGAGATTGGTAGACGTTATGAGAGATTGCAAGGCCCGGAACTGGAAGCATTTGTGATGGACAGTTTTTTTATTGATGCGGCAAAGTCCCTAAAGTATTTTGCTGAGGATAATTTTCAATCCATTCCTAATTTAATAGTGGCTTTGAATTTAGCGGACTTGCTGCATTACCTTTGTGTGTTTTTGTATAAACAAATTGATGTTAAACATGATTATTTATTAAAGAATATACACAATATAATTTACAACGACATTCTCGATGATCAGGGAAAAATGTTGGAATATGTGGAGCAAATAAAAGACATCAAACGGAGTGCACTACAGGAAAGGACGAATTTTTTACAAAGTATTGCTGAAGAGAGTAAACTACATGAAACAGTGACTAAACTTACAAGAGGAGAGCAAAATACATGAGTCAATGTCCAAACTTGAGAAGAATGGATCGATGAAATCGGCACGACAAAGGAGAGCAAGTAAGGAGAAGAGTGAGAAAAGGAGATTAGAGAAATTAACTGTGGAGAAAGAGAAAGTGGCGAAAATTGAGGAATTACTCACGGAGGAGAAATGCAAAGTTTTGACATTTGATAATTTAATTAAGAAACAAAGTGAAGAGATTTCACTCAAAAATATTGAAATTGCTGAATTAAGAAAAAGAATGGATAGATTATTAGATATTGTTTTAGGCCATAAGGTGTTGTCTTGTGTCAATGTTGACAATGTTAGACAGGAAGTTGTTTATCAACAGAGCATAAAGGCAAAGAGTCAGCCTCATACACTCATTGCTGATTATAATGTCAAACATAGTGGACGTAAATCTCTGCGTGGAAAATATAATTTCCCACGTGTCTGTGTCAACCGTGTGAGGTCAAGCAAATGTAGGCCCCTGACTATAAAAGATGATGATGATGATGTATTTTCAGGGAACCTAACGCTACCTCCCTAAATCTCACACGGTCTGTATATTTTAATTCTAGTGGCTGGTGTCTGATGTGTCTAGTGTCTAGGGGTGAAATGAAAATGGTGGTAAAAAAACACAATACACTTTAACTCACTATAAGGAAATGAATAAGACTGTGGTTAAAGTTTTCTTTAAAATTGAATGTTTTTTTTTTCTTTTTACAATTTAATCTGCCTGTCCCGCCATCTCTTTTGTACAGGTCTTTGAAAATGAGGAAAATATATTTTACATATACTGATTAACTAAAATGTTTGGACTCTTTGTCCGATAAGTATAATGTCACTATATTATTCCTGTAGGTGTATTCACAGACTAAAACTTTAATAGATACTAGGGTTAGTCATTTGTTAGGATGAGCTGTTGTTTCATGACGCCCCATATATTTCTGTTTATTCTTGGAAATAACAATTTTTATTTTGAATGAAGTGTCAGATGTCCCAGATGTTGGCACATCACCTGGGATTCTTGGTATGAAGATAACAAGTCAGTATGTCGCTGCAGAGAATATATAGATCAGCACACACAATCTCCTTCAGACTATCTGCTGACAGCATAAACTTTTGAATGGAGACTTTTTGTCTTTACAATCACTCATCAGGTTTCCTGTCACCGGCTGGTAACAGGAAATAAAACCCTGCAATAAAAGACACCCTGGCCTTTTCACATCTGATCACAATTTCTTATCACTATTGTACACATGATGGTATGAGGTCAGCCTCGTGTGCAATACAAGTGCACTAGCCCCTAATTTATATGACTCACACCTTTCTGTGACCACACCTCAGGTCCCTATGGCAGATACGCCACTGTACTTTTACATAGTTGTCTTCAATACAATAACGTGGAGTAACCACATCTCCATGTTTTATGATTTTCTTTTCTTTTCTTAATTATAAACGCTCTAGGCATGTTAAAGAGTGTTCATGGAACACAGAGCCTTACTAACATCTTCTAATACAATAATATTAATACAAAATCATAACAATATGCAACAGTCAAATACAGTTCAATGTGAGGACTCAATAATGTTTGCTCCCGGCATGTTCTTCACATTTTTCCAATAGCAGTATCTAACTTTTTCAGTTTTAATCAAGCATATTAATACATAAAGCATTCTTACCACAAATTCAAAGAAATATGTCACAAATAACGTTGACTGGCAAAAGATATAGCCTCAGTGTTCTCTGCCCTGTCCAGACTGTGAATTTAGTATTTATTATAAAATTTATCACATCTGTTCTCAACGTACTTGTTGATATAAAAATTTCTTGTCAAATGGCCACGAGACCCCTAAGCCTTGGCCAATATCTATTAGAGCTGGCCAATGAAATCAGGCGACTAACAAATTTTGAATTTAGTGTTGAAAAAACAAAAACTAAATTCCAAACAAACTATGCGTCTCGTAGTCCATTTGTCAGTCCGCCTTAGTTATGCCAATACAAAAAGATGTTTAGTTTTGGTTAACTGTTTTCTACCTCCCCCTTTACTCCTATACTCTTATACCACCCAATCCGATTTCAATTACTCTAATGCCTCTTTTTTTAAACTTGCGTCCCCAAAAATGTTATGGATAAACGAGCAAGAACAATAGTCCGTCCGTCTTAGCGTTCGTAGACATATAGTATTATCTCAATAACTTGGCTAATATTTGGACTACCATATATATTAAAACATATTTTTACTCAGGAAACACTAAGTGTCACATAGGGAGTTATGTTCTATAAATTGTCTACATTTTTCTCTTTGTTCCACTCGGATCCTCTAATTTTCTGTCACTCTTTACCCTTTTTCATATATATAATTTTTTCGCATTCGTTAGTTTGCGAATAATATTTTCTTTTCCCATTCGATATTTGACCGTCTTTCTTTCTCATGCTGACTGAAACTCGATTACATAGATGTCAGTCTCTGCCGGTCGAACCATAGCTGTGAATATACGGGTCTCGCCAGACATACGTCTGCAGTTTCCCCGGTCAGAGCGCTGTCCGACCAGATTTCTGGGTCTGGGGTGTAAGAAATTCGTTTCGCTGGACATAGAGCAGACTTTATGTCTACATTGGCACCTGTCACGCGCGGTATTTTCGGCTGAGCGCTCAGGAAAGGCGTGATTACTGACATCTCTATGACGCAGTTGTAGACGTTGTCTGAGATTTGCAACTGTCACGCGCATTTCTCGGTCACTGGTGGCAGTTACGTCACGTGTTAAGCTGACGTAGGTGTTTTACACGTAAATGGGGAGATGATTTCGGAGGTTGAGAAAATGTGGGATTGTTTGCCCCTGTTTTCAAATATCCACCCAGGAGCTGAAATCTGATTGCATTTCAGTCTTCAACATCTTCAGTAGACGAACACACGCGTGCTAGCGAATGAAGCTTGTATAGCGAATTTCATAGTTCTCGTCAGATTTCTGACGAGCTTCTAACTACCTATCTAGTGAATTATCCTAGTCGTGGTGTTACCGTAGTGCTGTGGTGAGATTTATATAATAGATATCTAGTATTTTGGAAAGTGTTTAAAGCGTTAAATCGCTTATTTCATTCTAAACTAGTTCTGTGCCCAGAGTGCCTAATTTATAGTTTGTATTATTTTTATAGTGACGCATACAGTGGAAATACAAGATAAATTATATCCTTAGCTTACTAAACTAGTAGCTATAAGGAATTTAATTTAACGGCTAATACTCAGTCGAAACTGTTTTAATAACAAACTTATAAATGCTAGACGCGACATCAGTGAGTAGTGACGGAATACGCACCATATTCCTAATTCCTGATGATCGATTTTATATAACTTATTTCACCGGAAGTTTAAATAATAAGTCAAGCTGTAGGCTTGCTGTTTTAAATGTAAGTTATATTGAGTACATAATATGTAAATGATTTATATGTGCTTTTCCTTTTATACAGTGAAATACTGGGGTGACCCGAACTTTACCAGCATTTAATAAGAGTTCATACTTGTGAAGAAATAGACAGTCCTTATTTTGAACCACATGGGTTTTCTCAAGTAACACTGATCTGACAGTGCATATGCAAACAGAGTTAGACAGAAATACTATATCCCACTAACGGGTTTTCAAAGACTGTAATGATCAATACTGGGCCTGTGAACCAGATCTTAATTTCTTCCATAAACTCTACGTAAATTTTCTGCCTGGCGGCGAGAATAATTACAATAAATAACATTAACTTTCCGACATTGTTGACAAGTGAGTGGGGAACTAAGATTTTCTGTTTGAGAGAAGTTGTCCACCGGTCATCTTCCTAATTAAGGGAAACTTCCTGTTCAGAAATTTTGTTTTCGTTTAAGCCTAATTCTTACCTCGTGAGTCAAGTGACATTAACTTTAGTCTGAAATAACTATCGCCTGAAGCAGACGCTCCCCAGTTCCATTTTGATGAAACCAACAAACAAATCTGCAGGGCTGGGATCTGTTTCATTAAACGACTGTAACAGATAAAAAGTGTGAGTGTCCAAAATTTGCGCCAGCCGGCGAAACCACAACACGATTGTAAGTATATCAGGGCCCTGATGAAAGAACCGAGTGAAAGTGACGGAAGGATGTTCGTTGTATAATACACTCACTTGTTATATTTGCTTTTCCTTAGGCGAGATTTGCTGCTTAAGTAACGTGTTCCTTTAGAATAGATACTGCTGTCAAAGTCAGTCTATACCTTCAAAGGGGAACAATATTAGACCTTAACCACATGCATCTATAACTCTTTGGGCCATCAACTGTCATCCTAACGGGGCTGTGGGCTAAACCTAGAGTTAAGATCATAACGTTGCTATCATCCTTGTAGCATTTTCCTTGAATTTTATGAGTATTTGTATATGTTTTCCTTGATGCATTTTTTTTTCTTTAGTGTTGTGAGAAGATTTTTTTAAATGATAATAAATAAATCTCTCTTGAACTAAATCAGTGCGTTGGTCAGCTCGTTCCAATATATATATATATATATTCATTGTTATAGATTTCCCACGTCTGTGTGTGTAACTGTCGTCACGTGTATGTGCGTGCCCGTGAGTAGATAGAAATATATGTAATATGTATATGTGGTAGACTGTCTGACTGCTTAAAATCTGTCGTAGAAGATAGGTGAGAGAGAGAAGACTTTCTCGCATCTCAGAGACAGCCTCTATCAATATTCTATCATCTCACTCGTGGAATCTATTTCTTCGACGAACTCTCACACTGTGACTCTCACTCATTCCAATCTATTCAGAAGGGACCAACCCAAGTCTTAATTCTCCTATCTAAAATCTACGACACTAAGCTATCCTAATATATGATTTTTATGGTCAGTTTCATTATGGTTTAGATTTTCAGTTTTGTCACTGTCAATCGTCAATTACAATTTTTACACAAGTCGTCCATCTTCCCCCCTCATTCTGTATCATTTTTTCCTTATTCAAATAAACCAACCAGTTTGGGTGACGTCAGAAATACACTACGCGGCGAGAATTTAAACTGTCTGTGTGTTTATATCTGCTGGCTTTTCCAACAGAGAGGTTATAGTATTAGTCCCGCGTGCAGAGCGAAGAGGGGTTTGTGCCAAGCGTTGGTAGTATTTGCGTTAATTATTACAGTCGTTTCGTTCTTACTACTGGAAAATGTTCGAGTTACTACTAATTTTTGCGTTAAAGTTAACATATTACGTTAATTCAGACAGCAGTTTTGCGGCACAGTTCTGGCAAATCGTTAATTATAAGTCTACCTCAGTTTCATGCAGCAGATCGGGCAAGATGTTAAAATGTTAATTGTACGTCTCGAAACCGAAACTAAAAAGCGTGTTAGATTTTACGGCGGTTCATTTTTCAAGCATTCCCACTGCACCAAAGGCAGCGCTATACTGGCGTCGAAGAAGACAATAGTCAGACACATGCGAGCGGGTTTATTTATTATCATAGGACTAAAATCTTACTGAATTTCGCGATTATTTCACAGATTTCACTACACACCTCCCTTCCTAAAACATGCATCCATTGCAGGTTACAATCTGTGAGATAACTTAGCGCAAATGAAGTCCTACGCGTCCTTCTGATTCTCATCATAAGGATGTCTCCTCAAAAAATCGGCACCCACGTTCTGAGAGCCGGGAATATATTCAATTATAAATGAATAGTGCTGTAATAATAAGGACCATCTTAATAATCTGACATTTTCATGCTTTGGCTGTGATAGGAATACGAGCGGCTGATGATCTGTTTGTACCACAAATGTCCTGCCATACAGATAAATCTGGAATTTTTTTATAGCCCAGATTAACGCTAAACATTCCTTTTCACTTGTTGAATAATTTTTTTCCGGTTTGTTCAACTTGCGGCTTGCATAAGCGACTGGGTTCAATTCCCCATCTTGTGAGGAGGACCGTTGCAACAATGTAGCGCCTAGGCCCACATTGCTTGCGTCACTTCTCATGACAAATTCTTGATTTGAGTCAGGCAAATTCAATACCGGCCTGCTTGTGAGTTTTTCTTTTAACTCCTGGTATGCCAATTCACACTGTGCTGACCAATTAATTGTACCAGGTTGTCCCTTTCGAGTTAAATCCGTCAAAGGAGCACATATAGAGTTAAAATGTTTAATGTACTTTTGGTAAAAACCACACAACGACACAAAAGATCGCACATCTTTCTTTGTTTGTGGCCTCGGTGCTCTTTTCAATTTCTCCAGATTCTTGGGGTCAGGGGTCATGCTACCCTGATGTACGGTATGTCCGTGGAATTCCAACTCTTTACATCCAATACAACTTTTGGTTGGTCTAGCAGTCAAGTTAGCCTCTCTGAGTCTCTCAAACAGCATATTCAAAGAGTTAACGTGTTCCTCAAATGTTTCAGTAGCAATGAGGATATCATCCATGAAATTCGAAATACATGGATTTTTCAGGGGATCCAACAATTTTAGCATCATCCTAGAAAACACACTCGGGGCATTTTTCAACCCAAACGGCAGCATGTTGAACTCATAATGGCCTTCAGAGATGCTAAAGGCTAAGTAAGGTCGAACCTCACGCTTTACTGTTATTTGATAATAGCCTTTGCTAAGATCCACCTTAGAAAAATATTTTGATTTGTTCAGCCTGGCAAATAGTTGAGTAGTATCAGGAAATGGATCCACCTGACCTTCTGTGACAGCATTCAGTTTCCTGTAATCTATGCACAGTCTATGTTCTCCAGATGGTTTTCGCAACAAAACCACACAAGAGCTATATGGAGATTCACTGTGAGAAATAATCCCTTCTTGTAACAAATAATCTATATCCTCTTTCAAAGCTT
This sequence comes from Oreohelix idahoensis, assembly GCA_024509875.1. Lineage (NCBI taxonomy): Eukaryota > Metazoa > Mollusca > Gastropoda > Stylommatophora > Oreohelicidae > Oreohelix > Oreohelix idahoensis. The sequence continues at coordinate 135,927 of JAMPIV010019385.1, read as the reverse complement.
TTTCCTTAGCAAAAGGAATAGAATAAGGCCTCATACAGATGGGTCTAGCAGTTTCATATCATATTCCAACAAATTGGTGTACCCCGGCGTATCCGTTAACACGTCTGTATGTTTCTCCAGGACCTTTTGAATCTTCTCCCTCTGTCCTTTTGTCAGGTGATTACTGATTTTCACCTGTGCAAACGTTTCACTGGGTTTCAGTGGATATTCAAAAGAGGTGAGAGGGTCATTTTTCATTTCGGTTGCGATAGACAGGGCCATTAAGTGTGTTCTTTCCTGGATTTGTCTGTCCAGATATTTCTTCAAAAGGTTCACATGATAGACTTTTTCCTTTCCCTTCTTGTCTCTTATAATTTGTTCTGGATACCTTTTCCAAAACAGTATATGGACCTTGCCATCAGATTTGAAGTTTATTGCTGCTGCCTGGTAATAGAAGAAGCACATTCTTCCCTACAGCAAGCTCCCTGTCCTTCGCTTTTTTATTATAATAAGCAGCATGCTTTTTCCTGGCTTGTCTCAAATTTTTATTTGCCAGTTTCCAACTAGTTTTTAAACGAGTGGTCAGTTCGTTCACATATTGATATGCTGAGGTAACAGTCTCTTCTGCCTTCTCATCGGTCCACGTCCTTAGCAAGGCTTCTAGTGGACCTTTTATTGGCCTCCCAAACAACAGGGTTGCGGGTGCCATCCCGGTTGAATTATGATGAACTTCCCGATACGCAAACAACGCACCGGGCAAATATTGGTCCCACGTATCAGGTTTTTCATGGGCCAGCTTTCTCAGGATAGAATTGAGAGTCCCATTGAACCTCTGTACCTGGCCGTTCCCTTGGGGGTGATACGGACTACAATGAAAGTGCTTGGCTTGAAATAACCTAAAAACTTCTTCTGTTAGTTTCCCCTTGAACTGTGAGCCGTTATCAGTCAAGATTAGATGCGGGAATTCTAACCTCGTGAATATAGTAAGTAATGCCTCTGCCACATGTTTCGAATCGATTGACGACAGGGCTGCCGCCTCTCCCCACATAGAACAAGTATCCACCAGAGTAAGGATGTAACTGTTCCTCCTCTTGGTCCGAGTGAGAGGTCCCACAATATCCACTGCAACTCTCTCAAAAGGTGTTCCCACTATGGGCATTTCCGCTAGAGTTGCTGGAGCACTCCAATGCTTTGGAGCTACTCTCTGACATTCTGGACAGGATTTTACATATCTTTTTATATCCTCTGTTATCCCTGGCCAGAAATAATGACAAGCTATACGCTGTCCTGTTGCGCTGATTCCCATGTGACCACTGAAGGGAATCGCACGTCTTAATTTCATCACTCTCTCCCTATATGAAGTAGGAAGTACCAGTAGTCCATGACCATATGTTCCAGTTCCGGTCTTCCTATATAACAATTTGTTCTTCATATAATAATCTCCCTTGCTAGGAGGTGTGTGGCATTTAGGTATTTTTTTAAAAACAAGGCTTGAGTGACCTATTCTCAGCCTGTGCCTTCCTCATCTCTTCTGGATGAGTATTTATAGGTTCATCTTCTTCCTTCTTGGACTATGATCTGGTCTGCACTGCTGCCATGACCACAGGTCTCTTGGGATTCCCCAAGAAGACATAACGACACCCCAATATCAGGGGTAAATGGGTGCGTCTATCACTGCTGCTCTGATTACTCCTTCCACATAGCGAGTTTTCACTGTTATCCTTGCAATGGGAAGTGTCATAAGTGGTATTTCCTTGGTCGCCCCTTGTGTCTCCACTGTTTCTGTGGTATACTGATCTGGGTTCACCAAGTGCGCACTCACAACAGAATCAAAATCTAAGCCTGTATCATAGAGACACCTAATGGTGACCCCATTGCAGACTACATCCTCACACACTGGGGAGTTATAAGGTTCCTGCTGCCCAGTAGGTTTGTCCTTTTCTCCTTTGTTCCCCCTTTTCATAGCAGCAAATCCAGAAGGTTTACTAGTACAAAATTTGGTATCATGACCCTCTCTCTTACACCATTTACAATAAAATCTACCTTGATGAAAAGATTTTCTTTCATCATATTTTCTGTCTTTGAACTGTGGGTTTTTATTTTTATAGTCATTTCGTGGCCTATCAAAGTTTTGCTTACCTTTGTTGTCAAATTGTTTAGAGTTTTGTGGAGCTTTATAATTGTCTACATGTTTCTTTTTGGCGCCAGCTACCTCTGCCTGGGCCGCCTGATAACTCTCAGCGACATTAAGTAACTCACCCAGCCTCTCTGCACCTTGTTCCATGAGAAACTTTCTCAATTCTGGAGCCATGGACTCTCTCAATTGCTCAATAAGGATCATTTCTTTAAGATCTTGGGTTTTCCCCAGAGCAGTCCATTTCTCCAAGTACATCTCTTACCGTGCACAGAACTGGTGATAGGTCTCACCCGACAGTAGCTTGGCATTTCTAATTTTTTCCTATAAAATTCTCCGTTCTTTTCATACCTTAGCAAAAGAGCCTGCTTTAACATGTCATAATTGTCTTGGTCATTCCTGCTCATTTTGGAAAACACTTCCTAAGCTGTTCCCCTAAGACCTTGGGATGACTTCAGGCTCCATCTTTCTTTTTCTAGCCCATAAGTTGTAGCTAATACCTCGTACCTACTTAAATATGCTTCAATATCATCGTCTCTCTCAACAAAATAATCTAAGTGAAACCCCATGGCTGAGTTAGAGGCCCCCTGACTAGCAGTAGCATCAGAGGTAGAATGGCTGTGACCATAGTCAGGAGCAGTGCCTTGCAAATCTAATTTCCTCAGTCGCAGCTCATGCCCCCTCTGTAATCTTTTATCTTCTGCTTCCCTCTCTAATCTTTTATCTTCTGCTTCCCTCTCTAATCTTTTATCTTCTGCTTCCCTCTCTAATCTTTTTTCTTCTACTTCCCTCTCGGCAGCCAATCTCATTTCTTCTGCCTCCCTTTGCAGTCGTTTTTCTTCTGCCTCTAAGACCCTAGCCTCCTTCTCAGCCTCAATTTGCAACCTTTTAATTTCCCTAGCTTCTTCTAACTGCATTCTCCTTTCTTCAGCTAACCTATGTTCTTCCCTAGCAATAAAATTATCACATTCTGAGGTGACATAGTCAATCAAGACTTGACCCTCCATGTTCATGTCTCTGGCAGTCTGCACAGCAGCAGAGCGAAACTTTGATAAATCTGCCATCTGATAAATACTAAAATGTTCTAACTCAATTTCTAAAAAAAGTACGACTCTAATTAATAATTCCAGGCTCTGACACGTCATCAAATTCCCAAATCTTGGGCAATATTAATAATGGAGATTCCCTGGGTAAAATAGAAATGTTGTTAATGCTAACTCCCAGAACAGGACCCCAATTTATGTAGTACTAGAAGTTCAATCCCGGACAAGCCTACCAATATATGTAGCAAGTGTAATTTGCTGGGGAGGTTAAGATGTTATACCTAACAAGAAAGACAGCTGTGTCTGTGTCACCCGTGTGAGGTCAAGCAAATGTAGGCTCCTGACTATAAAAGATGATGATGATGATGTATTTTCAAGGAACCTAACGCTACCTCCCTAGATCTCACACGGTCTGTATATTTTAATTCTAGTGGCTGGTGTCTGATGTGTCTAGTGTCTAGGAGTGAAATGATAATGGTAGTACATGAACACAATACACTTTAACTCACTATAAGGAAATGAATAAGACTGTGGTTAAAGTTTTCTATAAAATTGAATGTTTTTTTTCTTTTTACAATTTAATCTGCCTGTCCCGCCATCTCTTTTGGACAGGTCTTTGAAAATGAGGAAAATTTATTTTACATATACTGATTAACTACAATGTTTGGACTCTTTGTCCGATAAGTATAATGTCACTATATTATTCCTGTAGGTGTATTCACAGACTAAAACTTTAATAGATACTAGGGTTAGTCATTTGTTAGGATGAGCTGTTGTTTCATCACGCCCCATATATTTCTGTTTATTCTTGGAACTAACAATTTTTATTTTGAATGAAGTGTCAGATGTCCCAGATGTTGACACATCACCTGGGATTCTTGGTATGAAGATAACAAGTCAGTATGTCGCTGCAGAGAATATATAGATCAGCACACACAAGCTCCTTCAGACTATCTGCTGAAAGCATAAACTTTTGAATGGAGACTTTTTGTCTTTACAATCACTCATCAGGTTTCCTGTCACCGGCTGGTAACAGGAAATAAAACCCTGCAATAAAAGACACCCTGGCCTTTTCACATCTGATCACAATTTCTTATCACTATTGTACACATGATGGTATGGGGTCAGCCTCGTGTGCAATACAAGTGCACTAGCCCCTAATTTATATGACTCACACCTTTCTGTGCCCACATCTCAGGTCCCTATGGCAGATACGCCACTGTACTTTTACATAGTTGTCTTCAATACAATAACGTGGAGTAACCCCATCTCCTTGTTATATGATTTTCTTTTCTTTTCTTAATTATAAACGCTCTAGGCATGTTGAAGAGTGTTCATGGAACACAGAGGCTTACTAACATCTTCTAATACAAAAATATTAATACAAAATCATAACAATATGCAACAGTCAAATACAGTTCAATGTGAGGACTCAATAATGTTTGCTCCCGGCATGTCCTTCACTTTTTCCCAATAGCAGTATCTAACTTTTTCAGTTTTAATCAAGCATATTAATACATAAAGCATTCTTACCACAAATTCAAAGAAATATGTCACAAATAACGTTGACTGGCAAAAGATATGGCCTCAGTTTTCTCTGCCCTGTCCAGACTGTGAATTTAGTATTTATTTTAAAATTTATCACATCTGTTCTCAACGTACTTGTTGATATAAAAATTTCTTGTCAAATGGCCACGAGACCCCTAAGCCTTGGCCAATATCTATTAGAGCTGGCCAATGAAATCAGGCCACTAACAAATTTTGAATTTAGTTTTGAAAAAACAAAAACAAAATTCCAAACAAACTATGCGTCTCGTAGTCCATTTGTCAGTCCGACTTAGTTATGCCAATACAAAAAGATGTTTAGTTTTGGTTAACTTTTTCCTACCTCCCCCCTTTACTCCTATACTCTTATACCACCCAATCCGATTTGAATTACTCCAATGCCTCTTTTTTAAACTTGCGTCCCCAATAACGTTATGGATAAACGAGCAAGAACAACAGTCCGTCCGTCCTTGCGTTCGTAGACATATAGTATTATCTCAATAACTTGGCTAATAATTGGACTACCATATATATTAAAACATATTTTTAATCAGGAAACACTAAGCTATCCTAATATATTATTTTTATGGTCAGTTTCATTATGGTTTAGATTTTCAATTGTGTCACAGTCAATCGTTAATTACAATTTTTACACAAGTCGGCCATCTTCCCCCCTCATTCTTTATCATTTTTTCCTTATTCAAATAAACCAACAAGTTTGGGTGACGTCAGAAATACACTACGCGGCGAGAATTTAAACTGTCTGTGTGTTTATATCTGCTGGCTTTTCCAACAGAGTGGTTATAGTATTAGTTACGCGTGCAGAGCGAAGAAGGGTTTGTGCCAAGCGTTGGTAGTATTTGCGTTAATTATTACAGTCGTTTCGTTCTTACTACTGGAAAATGTTCGAGTTACTACTAATTTTTGCGTTAAAGTTAACATATTACGTTAATTCAGACAGCAGTTTTGCGGCACAGTTCTGGCAAATCGTTAATTATAAGTCTTGCCTCAGTTTCGTGCAGCAGATCGGCGAAGATGTTAAAATGTTAATTGTACGTCTCGAAACCGAAACTAAAAAGAGTGTTAGATTTTACGGCGGGTCATTTTTCAAGCATTCCCATTGCACCAAAGGCAGCGCTATCATGGCGTCGAAGAAGACAATAGTCAGACACATGCGGGCGGCTTTATTTATTATCATAGGACTAAAATCTTACTGAATTTCGCGATTATTTCACAGATTTCACTACAACTGGTGATAATGCTTCTAATAATACCGCTTCTTGGCGTCAGGTAAGCAAAGGTAATTCTACTGTGACAGTCAGTTCTGTACATCACGGTAAAAGCAGTGATAAATTTCAAGTCAAATTTCCAAAGATTAAACGAGTATCTACTTTCAGAATTTCTGATAAATTGATAACTAAGGACAAAATTAGTAGTACTTGTGCCCAAAATAATACTCAGTGTATTGGTAACCATAAGGATTCTATTATACCTATTACTGATCAAGGTGTTAAGCATATTGCCACAGAAAAGAATAAAAACGGTTTTGGTAGGAGAGACAACCCCAATGTTAGACAGTACCAAGGGAGTTCATCAAATTGTAGTTTTCCTTCTCCAAGAAACCAGAGACAGTTTAACAGATATCACAATTTTGATTCTGAAGATTTTGGAAATTATGGTAGAAATAATTACATTAAAGATTACCAATCTAACAATAACAATTGTTCTAGGAGACAACAAGAGCCATCTAACAGATATTTTTATCAAAGGAAAGATAGTAAGCACAATAATGCTAATTGGTATTCTAGACATAACAATGGTCCCAAAAGAAATAATTACAATAATTTTTCTCGAAGACAACAAGATCCATCTAATACGTATTTTGTTCCATGATGAAACAATAACCGCAATTGCGCTAACTGTGATTCAAATCAGTATAATACTTTCAATAGAGATAATAATTCCTCAAGTTTTACGTCGCATCACCATGCTAGCTTTGCTCAACATGAGCCCAAGATTATCAATAACACTGACAAACAAAATTTTTCTTTCTTATAAGAATAAGTGTTCTTAGGTCAGTTTCTTGCGCTGATTTCAAATTTGAAATCCGTTTATCTCTATCACATCGGGTTCTTAAGATATTTGTGAATAAATATATTTTTGGGAAACCGTTATTTGCTCAGTTTCATTTTTATTATATAACTTATTAAAAATTAATAAAATGCAAAATAATTCTACTTTTTATACTGCTAAAAGATGCATGACATATGTTACGCTATTTTTCAAATAGTTACTGTATTTTGAAATAATTCTGAGCGAAATATGGCTTCTAGAAGTTGTAGAAATTTGGCTGATCTGTTCTGTTACGTGTGCGGATATTTTACCGATCGTGTTCACCAGAAAAACTTTACACCATTACTAAAGAAAGCATATGAACTTTATTTCGATTCAAAAGTTGATGACGCAAATAAATCTTGGAAGCCAAATGCAGTTTTTTCGACTTGTGCAAATACATTGGCAAATTGGTTACGAAAATCGCCGAAGCATAAGTCGATGCCTTTTGGAGTGCCAGTAATATGGCGTGAACCGACAAATCACGCTACTGATTGTTACTTCTGCTTGACAAATATCCATAGTTTCACTTTAAAAACTAGAAAGTCTGTGGTTTATCAAAATATTGAATCGGTTTCTAAACCATTGCCTCATGATCCAATCACATCTCCGATCCCAGTTTCACCAGAACAGTATCCATTGGACATGAATGAACCATCAGCAAGTGATAGTTTACCTGCTTTAGAAACTAATTCTGACTCCGATTATATACCGGTGAATGATGGTGTTCACTTAATTAACCATTCAGAACTTTCAGATCTAATACGTGATCTCGCTCTTACCAAAGTACAAGCGGAATTACTCAGTTCGCGACTCAAAGAATGGAATCTTTTAGCGCCCAATACTCCGATATCTAAATTTCGTCATAGACACAGAGAACTTGTTCAATACTTTGAGATGGATGATGACATTTGCTATTGCAAAGATGTAAACGGTCTAATTGTGCACCTCGGTCATGAGCACATAGTCAACGAATGGCGACTTTTCATCGACTCTTCCAAGACTAGTCTAAAAGCTGTGTTATTGCATAACGGAAATTTATTTTCATCAATTCCAGTCGCCTACTCTGTTCATATGAAAGAAACTTATGACAATATGGCTATACTCTTGGCAAAAAAAAAGTACGATGACTACCAATGGCGGATTTGTGGAGACCTAAAGGTCACTGCAATTTTCACAGGCATGCAGACTGGGTATATTAAATTTTGTTGCTTCCTATGTGAATGGGACAGCCGCAACGACAGGAACATTATGCAAGAAAGGGGTGGCCTATCATTGATCGTATGCAGCTCGGGCATAAAAATGTAATACATGAGCCATTAGTTAACAAAGACAGCATCATTTTACCACCGTTACATATAAAGTTGGGGCTCATGAAGAATTTCGTAAAAGCGTTAGATAAAACGAGCAAAGCTTTCACTTAGCTTCGAGAAAAGTTTCCGCAAGTTAGCGATGCAAAGATAAAGGAAGGTATCTCTGTAGGACCTCAGATTAGGAAAGTTATTGCAGACAAACAATTCGAGAACTTGTTACATGGTAGTGAACTTCGCGCATGGATGGCATTCAAATCGATCGTCGATAACTTTCTGGGAAATCACAAATCTGTCGACTATGTGCATATTGTTAAGCAGTGGACAGATGCATACAGAATTATGGGCTGTAAAATGTCCCTCAAAATCCATTTGCTCGATTCGCATCTTGACTTTTTCCCTGACAACCTTGGCGAAGTCAGCGATGAACATGGAGAACGATTCCATCAAGATATCGCCATAATGGAGTCACGTTATCAAGGACGGTAGAATGTGACCATGCTTGCCGATTATTGTTGGATGCTTCATCGCGATGTTCCACATGCCATCCACCGACGAAAGTCGACTGCAAAGAAATTCAAGCCTACATAACTGTTATACTTCTTGTACGAATGATGTTGTAATACTGTATGCGTTGTTAAAAAAACTTCAATTGCGTATTTCTAGAGATCCTGACCTGATAGAGAAAAACGGTTTGCAGATTTAAAAACAGCGCATTAAAATTGACCAGAACAACATAGAAATGTTAGAGAAAGAAAAAAAAAATTTTTTGTTAGCCAGTGTAATCAAAGTAATAACAATGGTAATAGTCTCTCAAATGCTACTACTTGTTATGCTTTTGATTTCGAGAGAGCATCTCGTTCCCTTGAATGTAGAACTTTATTTCAGCCTACAGCAGTGACGACCTTGAGCTGCGGTCATATTACCCCTAAGCCGTCTGTGTTGTCTTCACATGACGAAGGAAGAGTTGTTGTGCATCATAAAGAGGCCATAAGTTGATACAGCCACAAGTATTAGGTAATTGTGAAGTTAGCTTTCCGCTTTGCATCATTAAATTCTACCGTTAATTAAAATGGAAATTTTCATTTGTATTTTTTCACAGCGACGGCTTTGCGATAAAAGTCAGTGCTCCTATGTTACATTAGCTGTGAGAGGAATGTATGCCGCCTTGCGCCTAAGTGATTGATCAAGTGAAGTCAGTCAGCATGTAAATTCCGTATTATACGATGTTACCCTTTCAAGTTTGGGAGTTGGTTCAAGATTGCTACAGTGTTTCGTATATTTAATTTTTTTTTTTTTTAGGATAATGAATTATTGTATTGTATAGTATGGTGCATTATATAATGTTGTATTAGATATTGTGTATGTTCATATTTATGCACTATTTCAACACCATGTTATTATTTACATGATTGTGTTGTTGATAAACATTGTACGTATTACAATTGCAATGAAGTGTAACATATCACTTTGTAGTGACTTGTCTTTAATTTTTTGTGTGATGAAATAGTGGATTGTTGGTGTTTATATACACTGGTCGGAGGACTATTCCACTTAGACCATATGTGCTCCGTTGTGAAGTTTGGAGCTATGATAGCTGGTACATCAAACATTGATGTGCTTTTGCAGCTGTGATTGTTAGGACAGTTTTCTATGCATGATGAGATTGCCAGCCCTATGCACAAACTCATTAGCTAGGAGTGTGCAGTAGTCGCCTTCAGAGAGTCTTTTTATTCACTAAATTTAATTTAATATTTTTTTCTTTCTTTTTCGTATTTTGATGTCATGTTTAATTAATATATTAGCACATACAGAGATTATATGAAGTAACCGTTGTGGTGTGAAATGTGATTTTGAAATGTAGTTAGATTGTATCAAAGATAATTTTGTATTTGAAGTTAGTAACATATTCTGAAACACTGATTTTTTCTAGAACATGATAACAAAGAATTTAAATAATTTGATTTTCTTGTCATTTAGGCATGCAACAATTTTCATAGCAGATTATTTTGATAAATATTTTTTAAACTGTTGCAGAGAATTTTATAGGAACTTTTTATATCTCATAGTAGCAATAGATTGTGGATTTCTTTATAGAGTATTGCATATCAGGTTGAGAAAAGTATTAGCTGAACTGAACGTGATTGTCAACCTGGAGTAACTTAAAGGTTAAAATTAAACTGTATATTAAGAATTAACAGCGATAACTGATATTGTTATTTGACTGAAGAATTTAGAGGTCTGACTTAAGCACTTAGTCAAGATACATAATGTTATGCATATATATTTGCAAGTTCGTATGCAGTTAATTGTGTTTTTCCCATTAATCTTTCCTGTGACGAATTTTTTTTTTTAACTGGCATGTTTTGATTTGTGTCTGTTAAAGGATAGGAATTTTTTATATGACACACATTTTGTTAAAGCTGATTACATTTTTGGTATATTAGGTATAGGTTAAAACTTGAAAAAAATTAAAATACTATTTTTATGTAACTTAGCGTTACGAAACATTTTTGCATTGTACCTTTTTGGGAAAAATGTTTTTTCTGACATTGTAATATTTTTCTAGAGATAATAATGTATAGTGAGTAATATGAGTACTTTGATAAGGTACTTTTCCTGTTGTTAGAATATATATATTTTTTTATTTATTTAGCGCTTGATTGTGCGTTAGTGGGAACTTATTTATAACGATGTTATTATTATTTCTGTTTCTATGATGTCTATAACAATTCACTTTAGTTATGAATAGGTTTTATAACGTGGTTAAATTACTGATTATGCTTTATTTAGCTATAGCTTTCTTTTATGTTTTGGTATACATATATACATTGCCTTTTTGTTCTATAATTTCCTGTCAATATTGTATGTATTTATACAATACGTTGTTTGATTAGATAGTTATTAGTATGTACTATTGCCATCTTTCTATACATACATATCTTGGTTTTGCTTCTTTCTTTAATGATTATTCTTCATTTCATTCTTTTTCTTTTATTGACTTTTCAGTAGCGGTTTATATTTTGGTTATGCTTCCATGTTTCATCTACGTGTCACTTAATTCTATTGGTATACTTTTGCTTCTTACACTACTTATACTTCCATCCTTTGTATTATTAGGTTAATTATATGGCTTGGTATAATGTAACTATTTGTGACAGTTGTATTTATTTTAGGCAAGGAATTGGTTAACTTTATTGTTACCATATGGTATTATTGATTTCTTTTCCTATTTCGATTTCATTGCTGATTTTCAGTGTTGATCATTCTTCTTTTGCTTGATCTTGTCTTTTCACTTACTATTTATTGGGTCCTGCTTGGTCTATACTGAACATATTTAACTTTGTTTGAAACCGATTATCTCGGTGTACTTAGCTGATTATTTTGTGTGCTTTATTTTTTATTGTACACTTACTGCTAAAAAATTTGTTTGTCGATGTATTATTGTGCCTTTACATAGGGTGATGCTTGTAGGTGCATATTAGAGCTTTATCGACCTCTTATTTTGGGTAATGTAATTTTCAAAACAAAAATGATAGAATCATTTTTTTTCTCCGGGGGTCGGTGTAGATGTTAAGGTCACAATTGGTCGTAAGTTAAGAAAGGGGAATTAATCGATAAAAATACTTGGATGTACAAGCCGGATTTTGGTTATCTCGCTTGAACAGCGTTTTTATCTAGCTGTTAATTTGTTTAAAAAAATAATCTAGAATTTACTCGTATGGTCGAGTACAAAGCGTATGATCGCTACTCACAGCGGCGAGTTACCACGTGAGATGAATTTGACTAGAGATGTTTTTGAGCTGAGCGATATTTGCTCGCGAGTCTCGGATGTGTTGTGAGCTGTGTTAGAGCAGCCGAGTCTCGTGACAGCGAGTTCTCAGCGAGTGTGCTGGAAGGATGTTAGCGATGTTTTTTCCGCAGTATGGATATTTTGTGTAGAGATTATGAGGCCACGATTTGTGCAGGCCATATTTGGTAAACTGCAGTGTGGATATTTTGTGAAGATTTGTTATTATACATCTTCTATGAGAAATGCGCCTTTATGTGCTGTCATTGAGCTCTATAAAGTGTTTGAGCTTTACGGATTTATTTATTCGATACTTCGTGCTTTTGCTGTAAACTGTATTTCGACTATATGAACGTGACTATGTTGTGTCGTGAATAAACTATCTACATGTGTCAGAACGAGTTCCACTGTTTCCTGACCCAATGTTGCTATGGGTGAGTGTGTGCGCTATGGATGCTTGATCTATGAATCTACCTACGCATTCGCCTATCTTGATGTATACACAGTACACACATGTCGGCCATACGTAAGCCCGACCATACTGACACTTCCTGGTCAGTGAATCCACACACCCACCAACATTCTATATACAGCAGCACATATTTATAAATAGCCATGTGTGAGCGTGATTAAGAAAGTATTTACACTAACGTTAATGGCCTCAACCACAACATCGTATGCAACAGTGATGATGATGATGTTCAACCTCGACGGCAACGGAGGTGGTTTCCTGTCATTTAGGGTGTGATACCCATTACAGAAGGTTACTGCAAAACAGAGCGGTAACAATATTCCCTCTACTGAGAACCGAACCCGGTAGCTTTAGAACTAGAGGCGGACCCCATACCTCTTAGTCACTCCTACCCCTATATAAAGGACCGTCTATTAATGCTATCAATTGGTTTCATCAATGCGTGTCCTATCCATCTCTAGGGTCTCTTTTCATCTTTTATTCCACTTACACTGGCCTGGGTCTTGTCATTAGTTCCATACTCTTGATCTTGTCATACCACTTAATTCTTTTTATTATACGAAAGCACATTTGTATGAAAGTCAGTAATTTTTTTGTTTTTGTTTTTGATGGTCTCCATGTTGTACGGAAAGGTTTAGTTTTGATAGCCTTCTAGGTTTAAGATTCTTAGACGTATCCAGAAGTCTGGTATTGAGCGAACCGTCACTAAAACTTTTGATCTTTAGAAGTAATGTGGCAATGCAAAAATACACTCCACTGCTTAAAGGCGCAGTTGTTACCTTTAAAACTATATTTATGTATAACATACTTGCTGTTATTGTTGTTATTGATCCAGCGGTGCTTCGCCTCTCGCACGTCGGCCTATGTAGTGATATCTGCATGTTTTCGCAAGTTGTTTTGTTTCTCCGTACAAAGTGTTCCCCTTATCTGGTCTCGGAGAAAGGAGCATTTTCCTAAAATTATCGAGTGCTGGGCACTCAAGGAGGTGGTGGTCAACAGTTACGTAGGGGTAGTTACATAGCTGGCACTCTGAAGAATGACGTGGTTGGATTCTATTCAAGTGATTGTTAAGTGGTATTTGTTGTGATTTGAGCCAAAAATGGTTCTCTGATCCCTCCTTGTAAGATAGCCAATGTATTCATTAGGATCAGAACCGGCCATATGTCTATAAATCTCTCTTCCGGTGTTTCCCATGGCCCATCTGTTCAACCAAGTTTCTTTGTTTGTTGCTCGTATGAGTAATTTGGCTGTTTGGAGAGTTCTTGCTATGAGTGGTTGTTTTTGTCTTATTCGCTTCTTTGATAACCTGTCTACACTGTCATTATCTAGTATATTTGAGATAGAATACTTGAAAATATACAAGCTACTTCATACACCATGTGCATGATGTATAATAGATCATTTCGTCACAAACTGCATTAGGTAAAGAACTAGATCACACGGTCAAAATCATGAAGAAAACAAACGTACTGGACAAATTTGCTTATCAAAATGTCTTATTTCATTTGACATTATAAATCAGTTCCTGAAAATAAGGTTACTATGAGTATGTAAAATTGAATTTTTCAATTCAAATTTCGAAACTGATATACATCTTTTACTTTCATTCTTTTTGTTACATTGTTTTTTTAAATATGTCACACACAACAAAGATACTGAAATATTTTGTAACAAGGACTTTGAATTACATGACGAGAAGAAGACGCTACAGATGGATAGGACACGCATTGAGGAAACCTGTTAATATTACTACAAGACAGTCCTTGGGAAAGAGAATCAGAAGTAGACCCAAAAAATACATGGAGAAGAGAACTGGAACCATAAGTAAAAATGATGAGGAAGAATGGAAAGAACTTGATTGATGGCACGTGAAGGGAGAACTTGACAAGTGTTTGTTGAAGGCCTATATTCCGTAGGAGCTAAAGAGTATAGAATTGAATAATATTTGAATTATCAGTCAGAATCTTCAGTTTCATTACTTTATGGTTAGTTGTCCCACATCAGTGATTGAACTATGACTTGGCATGTCTTAAGAAACAATGGTCATACAATGTTCTCATCGCATTCTTCCTCAGTTAAATAGTTTCTTCCTCTGATTACGTAGATGTAGCCTTCTAAATGCAAAAGCACATTCATACTTATCATTAGTTTGATCTGTTTGGAAGTTTCTATGTTTTTCCGTGAAATTCTTTTACGAATACTTCAGTTACTTGAGTAATGATACTTCTTATGCTACGAAAATTGGGTTATCAGGTATATTTTGTTAACTTTCATCGTATCTATTTATGTAATGTATTTTGTTTTGCCTTGTGCGAATAAATAAAAACAATATTACCTGTACTCATATAAACTTGTGTCATAATTATCATGCTTGGAAATCAGATACTAGTGGTATTGGCTAAAACACCGTGAGCCTAAGAAACGCCTTATGTTGTCATCATGATCTAGACAAAGGAATCACTGTGCACTAGAATGTGCAGTTTCTTTATCTTCTTTTGAAGAAAGTTTCACTAAGATTCTCTTAACATTGATACTGAAATGTTGTATTGATATAGGAATTTTTGGTTCAAGTAAATCAAATTTCAAAGTTTTTAATAGTAGATATTAGTGTCGTATATAATTGTAAGGTATAATCTGCTTGAAATTGTCTAATGTCCCAAAGATAAGTGTACGATTCCATCAAACTCGACTATGGACAATCTTATTTAAGGAATTACGCATCTAAAATAGCTAGTCACTGAAATAGCAATGTATATGTAATTTTATATTTTGACATTTCAGTGATGCGATTTTTGTTCTGAGGAGAAAAGTATCATTTAACAGTCCCATCGAAATTGAATTTCTCTGTAATTACATCTTCCTACTTTGAAAAATATACATTATTGAACATTGTACAGGCTTAATTGTGTTAATTTGTTTATAGTAGTTACGGATTAGAAAGAAAAGCTTTAATTGTAAACCGTCTTTATCTATTTTGAATGGTGAGCTTAATTACGATTTCAGTAGACATTGTAAATTTGAACAATTTGAATAGATGTATGTTATGAATGAAAAGGAGATAAATAAAGTTTGAGGCAAATTGGTTACGAAAACCAATTATAGCAAAAAGTATATCTGGCCCCTTGTGCCATTTTCCAGAACACTGTTCTTTTTTTTCAAGCGGGCATATTTGTCACCATTATCCGTTTGCTCCACATATCGATTGAATAATGCTCTTACCTTTTCTTCGTTCTTCTTCAGGTTTAGTCCTGAATAACTTTTGATATTAGGGATGGATTGGCTTGCCTTTTTCCTATTTATTTTTCGATGTACATTAAGGACCAGAACTTGTGTAGGGTTTTTCGTGTGCCCACCTGTGTCACAAAGTCCGCCCACACATTTTCCTTGGCCTCCCTTGCCAAGCTCTTGAATCTGTTAACGGCTCTTTGCGTTTTCTCCTTCATCTCTTCAACCTCTCCCTCATTCATCATTCTTCTGTATCGTGCTTTACGCAATTCCTTTGTTTGCTCCTTCCTTTTCTATCCATGCTTCCTTCAATGTCTTATTTCACAAGGGACGTTGGGTGAAAAGTGTTCTCGCTGTCTTTGTCGGGCATTTTGACACAATGTGTGTAAAGTGTTGTTACAGTCGAGTAAGTCTGTAGGATACGCAAAGGTCTATTTAGGTTTCCTGTGTCTTGGGCCCCGCTTTTTGAACTGAGTATGACGCAAGGTAGGTGATCACTTTCCTGTGCACCTAATACATCCCAAGGTGTCATGGTGGTGGCAGCACTTGAGACTATTGCCAGATCTATGACATCATTTCTATCCCCAGGTTTAGTTGCCAGTCTAGTTGGGCGTGCCAGTATAACAACAGATGAGAATAAGACGCTAGTGATAGATATAGCACACATTGAGGAAACCTGTTATCTTCAGAGCATGAGAAATAGAGGGATATCAAAGTATTCCGGGAGAAGAGAACTTGTGACAGACATGCAAAATATGAAAAATATATGGAAATAATTTGAGGTGACGGGACGGCAGAGAAGACTTGACATATGTTTGTTGAAGACGCTTGCTCCTTGTGGTGATTATTTGTGTATACAATATTATTGTTTTAAAAATAAATACTATTTTTGAGGCTGTACATTTGTCATCAGATACAGAGACAGTTTTATTAAATAAAGCATAAATATTACGTTTTGGAGAATAGACTTTAAGTAACTACTGTATACGAAAGTATTACACATGGGCTCTTAAAGGCAAAGAGGATGATTGGGGCATTTAACCAATCGGATACAGAGGACTCATCCAGAGATATCTTTGTTATAAATGATCGAGCAGTATCAATATATACATGGGTCGTCTATACAGTAGTGTGTCCGATGATTAATATGTTTGGTATTGTTACAAACATTATCAACATCATCTGCTTCGTCAGTCAAGGATTCAAAGAGTCAGTCAACATCAGTCTGTTGGGTATGTGTGATAAATTAATTGAAGACCATATATTTCTTTCAATGTCTGCACATTTGTATAGTTGTACATAATCTCTTGGCTCGCTTAGAAAATACGCACCTTGTTTGTAAAACAAAAACTGCTTATATAAAATACTGTAGCTGTTAGTGTGTAAATGCATTAGCTTAAAAAATACATTTAGTCTCGTATGAGTGATGGAAAACACAATGCTTTATGGGAAACAGCTAGCTATTAGCAGATCATGCCTTGAACATTTCGTTCTTACTTCACGTTAAAGTGATAACCGGGCTTGAGTGACATATAGTAGTTATTGTTTACAATACCAACCAAGACATCGTAATACAGATCAGTCTTGAGGCATTCTGGCTTCAATTGAGAGGTTTATCACATGATTTTAACGAGAATCAAATATAGGACATTCATAATTGTCACATCCCTATTTTGTGTTTGCTAGCTTGTTAGTGAGCAGGCAAACCGGGCGGAAGCCCGGCGGAAGCCGACGGAAATAGGTGAACGATTGTATCATGTCTTCTTCTTTCTTCCGTCCTTAGCCAACGACCGGCAAAGCAGTCAGTGGCCATTACGCCTAGTGGCGTCTTAAGGGCAACAGCGAATAGATTTTCTTTGCAGTTGTTCCCATCACGCCTAATGGCGTCTTTAGGGCAACGACAAAAACAATCCGTTTGCCGTTGTTTCCGTAATCAAAGTGACTGGCAAACGGGTGATCAGCCCGTTGGGGATTGTATCATGTGACCAGTGGAAAATTCAGGCGCCAACAAAATAAAGGGGGTATTAGAGTCCCGACTGCGGTCCTGGGTGGACACAGATTGTCGCCAGCTTGAGGCTGCCGTTGTTCTGTGAAGTATATAATACAGTACCCGCCATATAAGTCGTTCCTAGTGTTAGTTATTCTATGAAGGTGATTGTTTTCCTCGATGCTAGTTCTATGCATAATGAGTATGTTTGTAAATCCTTGACTGTCAGTTCGACAGTACCACTTTGCTTGTCGTTCGATTGAGCGAAGCTCACGATAGAGTGCTCGTGCCTGACTTTTCGTGTCGACAAGTTTGGTAGTTCAGGTTTGTATTAGTCCTTTTAGGGCTAGTATTTGTATGCCTGACTGTGCGTGTCGGCATAGGTTACCTTCATAGTAGGTTGCTGTTGTTTTATTTTTCGTAGAACTTTTGTTACGATGGCTTCAGCAACGTACAGGTGTATGTAGGTATAGTTGGCTCGTAGAAAAGACTGGCGCAGTCGGGCAACTATGTTCGCAAGGCGACTACTATCGTCTAGTACAACCCACTACTGTTGTGTAAATTTTGCAGCGACGGCACACTTTGCCGTATTTACCTGTTCCAGCTACAATATCAACTGCTGGTGTGCACCTTTGCAGCTACAGCACTCAATGCTTAGTTTACCCGTTACAGTTACAGCTCCCACTGCAGTTGTGCACCTTTGCAGCGACAGCACCCATTGCTGAGTTCATACTTTGTCCTGCCTGGCTGATCTGATGTCCCATCTGATTGTGTGATCTGCGAAGTATTCAATACCACTTGGAAGGCTGTTCCTGAGGTTTGCTGTTCTGCTGATGTGACCTTATCTGCTACTCGGTGAACAGAAGCTAATCACTGCTCAACGGACTACATTGTCATTAACATTTTTCGTACGCCAAATACGACTTTGTGCTGTGGGTCTCTGACTTCGTTATGTGGCACGTATTTGCTTGTACCAAAGGGTTCATCACCAGAACCGTACCTCCTAGTATGGTGGACATTTGTGGACTGTGCTGGGTTACACGTTGTAATGGCACCTGTTTGAACGTCCAAGTATATTCGGGATTGACTTGTTAGTGATGTTTTCATCATACTTCATCTGTGTCTGAGGAGCTTCGTGGATATGTATCGCTTTGAACGCTGGATTACCAGTTAAGTTAATGTTTTTCTGTATTTTATATTGTAATTTGTTATATTTTCTATATTTCATTCCTATATGTTTGCTATATTCCATCTCTTTTCTGTCTCTTCGTTTCTCGAGCTATCTGTCACTTCTTGCTCCCTTCTTGTAGAGTAATTAAACATTTCATCTGAGATCGTGTTACCCTGTAATTTAGGAAGTCTTCTTGCGTATTTAGTTTCTTGAGTTTCTGTTTGAAGTGTTAGTGGGTTCCAGTGAGTCTGTTCTCCTTCTATTTTATAGTTGTAGTTATTTTGTAACTTAGTTTGAGTAATTTTACACATTATACTAGGTAATAGTGATTGCTTTGTATTTGTGACACACTTGATCTGTGTGTTCTGGCCGGTGGCTAGGTTGTGCTCAAGCTCTCAGCATTTCACTGTTTACGTGTAGTTGTTGTTTTGTCTATTATTATTATATTGGTGTGATTAAGGGGGAGGCGGCGAATTTAATTCTTTCCTTTCTCCCCGCAGGAGAAGATTGGATTCGACTGACTTCTTTCTAGGGCATGGCTGTGTTTGTTTAGGGGCGGAGTCGAGCAGACAAGTATTCCTGCAGCTGCCTTGTTTAAAAAGCCCTGCACAGTATTCGTTAGTCATGCTGATGCTGTTTGTATATACGGTGTTGTGTATATTGAGTGATTTTTAACATCTTATTTAACTGGCGTATTCTCAAGTTTCGTACTTGCAGTCTTGTATATACGTTCAGCAAGTATCCCTTGTTTTCGTATGTTTACAGTCACGTATTGTACATATCATGCTAATTCTAACCTAGCTTAGTCCATCGTCCTATTCTACGCGACTTGTAGTTTTCATGGTGCTAGAGTGTTTGTTTCCTCATCTTTCCATTGTTATTATTTGCCACAAAGGAACATTTTGGTTAACAACTTTGGTAGTGCTACACTGAAGCACTAGTGTGAGTACTCTTAGGAGATAGTGTGTAACGGTTTAGCAAATGATCAGGTTGGGATCATTGCCCTTAACGGTTTTTACTGGTATAGTATTAGCTAGATACGGATTTTTAGGGATTGACATTATACTATTGAGTTATTGTAAATCAGGAGTGTGATGTGCTATTGATATACGAAACATCGTCATTGTAGACTGAGTATCGAGGGTGAAGAACCCTAGTAAGGAGGTATATATAATCCAGGTGGTATAAGGTGTCGATAGATTGTAGAGAGCTAGAGAGTATTACTGAGCATTTATATATAAAGATATACACGGGGATTGTACATCTTATGTGAGAAGATATGTATAGGTATTCAGTAAGAGTGTACATGATGGAGTACTAAGAGTTTATTAAGATAGGCAAGGAATTTGGTTAGACTGGAAAAGAATTGTCGGATTTTGCCAAGGCAGAATTCCACTCAAAAGAGAATCAGAATGCCTTATGATTTTTACGTGCTGAGGAACGAGAACTCAAGAAAGCAGATTTAGAATTACAAGAGAGGAAGATGAAAGAAGATAGAGAATTACAAAAGAAGAAGAGGAAAGAAGATAAAGACTTACAAGAGAAGAAGACGAAAGCAGAGTCAGAGTTACAAGAGAGGAAGATGAGAGAAGATAGAAAGATGAATTAGAGAGGGAGAGAATGAGAGTATCATTGGAGGAGAAGAAACTACAGTTAGAAACTGATAAAGAAACAGAACTAAAAAGACTAGGATTAGGTGCGAGTGGTCAAAACTCGACTCCGAAGGAGTCCCATCGTCCCTTTAGACTGCGGCTGCCGAAATACTACGATAAAATTGATAGTTAAGACTTCTTCCTCAAGAGGTTCGAATCCGATTGTGTGGTCTGGAAGCCCTACAGAGACGAGTGGCCATCTCTGTTGTCCACATTATTGGTCGGGGCCAGCAATGGAGACTTTTTATTCTCTCCCGCTGGAGGAGAGAGCAGATTACGAGAAGATGAAAGAACGACTGCTCAGGAAGTTGCGTCTGGCGGCAGACGGATACCGTATACGATTTAGAAATGCGACGCCAAGTGCAGACCAGGACTTCAAGGATTTCATCTCGAAGATCAAGCTTCTGCTAAATAGATGGATTGCGATGGAAGGCATTAACAAGGACTATGACGGATTGATAGATCTTATGCTACGGGACAAAGTGTTGTCGTCATGCTCATCAGAGCTAGTAGCGTTTTTTCTTGAACTTCAGACAAAAGACATTAATTCTATGGCACAGTTGGGCATTCATTATGTTCTGGCCCATCCGGCCAAACCCATCTATCGATCCGGGCTGTTTGATTATTTAGTTGCAGGGGTCGGGAAAGTTCAAACACAAACGTGCCGATAACTTCCATGAGCAGAAGCACGATTGGCCCTCCCGTCCTTATCAGCCATGTAGAGGGAACTATGATAACTTCCGATCTCATCGCTATCACCTCTCGACTGCCGTTTGTTCCAGCTCGACCGGCTACTCGAACTGGAACAAACGACAGTCGAGAGGTGATAGTGACGAAGAAGAGCGACAAACGCGTAAACAGGTGCGCTTTGACAAGTCGCGAGGAGAAGATAGATTCTACTACAAAGAGAAACAGTCAAAGCAGAGAAGTGGATCCTCGGAGAGCCGATCATCTGACTCCGATGCGCGAACTCCACTTGCTAGCAGCGCTAGCAAGATTGCACGCGGTGAGTCCAAAAGGGCATGTTCCAACTGCAATGGAAAGCGGTCATGACTCAGACGTGTGTCCAAGCCCTATCGAACGCGCGAATTCCGTTTATGTGTTAGACGCAGTCAACAACGAAGACTGTCTAGGGTGCCGACTGCTATTCTGTTCAGATGAGACTAGTTTTATGGTGCTGACATGCATTACTGTGTCTGTCTGTGGTCTACGAGACTAGCAAACTGGTGTCCCACAAAGGTGTGGTGGAGAAGAAACAAGTCTCGGTGATGAGAGACACGAGGTGTTCTACAGTTGTAGTTCGTCGGTCTTGCATCGATAAATCCTGCCTCACAGGCAAAACTGTAAAGTGTACCACATTTGGGGGCAAAGTCGAGTCTTACCCCTAGGCGTGCATTAATGTTTACACCCCGTTTCTGTCAGGTAGAATGAACGCGTTCGTCCTCGAAAATCATGTCGCCGATTTGATCGTTGGTAATGTACGAAGAGTACAGGAAGTTACATGAGATGTTGGAGCTGTGTCCCAGCAACACCGTGGTCTCGTGACCGAGGGTCGGACGGTCGCACTGTCATCAACTGACAGGAAAGTGCATCAGCAACAGGGTACGGGGCAGGCATCCTTGGGTACTCAGAGTCCTGTGCTAAGCCGCAGCAATAGAAACCATAAAGGTGTTTCAGAGGCCCTGATAGCTAGTGGCCGCACTGTAAGGGTCCGCAATGTCCCTCTGAGCGCTAGTTGGCGCACACTCAAACCTGTATTTAATGAGGTCGCACCGGTGAAGTTCGTGGAGTTGTAGGTGAGAGACAATACGAAGGTAGCACGAGTTACATTGTCGAATAAATGGGGTGCGCGCGAGGCAGTCAGGTGGAAGCATATGATGCTGCTTGATAACCACCTGCTGATAGTCCAGTATTGTTAAGTTTCAGTTTCGCGTATAGTCAAGGGGTTTTGGTTAGCGCGAACCGAACTTTAGTCTGACCCACTCCACCAGCACTGTTATACTAATTCTACGAGCGGATGATAACATTGTTCTATTCCTTTGTATGAGATAGTGAGTGTGGCTGAAGATATGTAGATTTCACATTTTAATATTATGTAATTTTGTGTACATTAATATCATGATGTACGTCGTCACAAAGTCAGATTGTTGATTTTGTGTTTGAAAGGATGATTATGGGAGTAGGCGAATCTAGACATTCATATACTTAGTTACCTTACGGGGATTATTTCGCAAAAAAAAACGAAGAGTGTATTAGAGTCCCGACTGTGGTCGTGGGTGGACGCAGATTGTCGCTAGCTTGAGGCTGCCGTTGTTCTTTGCAGTATATGATACAGTGCCCGCCATATAAGTCTTTTCCTAGTGTTAGTTATTCTAGGGAGGTGATTGTTTTCCTCATTGCTAGATCTATGCATAATGAGTATGTTTGTAAATCCTTAGGTTGACTGTCAGTTCGACAGTACCATTTTGGTTGTCGCTCGATTGAGCGAAGCTCACGATAGGGACTTGGGTAACCATTTTGCCTGGTGTTATATCTGCACTTGTATTTATTTGCATTTTGGTGGCAGTTGTACATCTACGTTTTTGTATTTCATTCGACCGAGTGTGGCCAAAGTTCGTCTTGGTAATAATGGGACGTGAGCTGATAGTGAGTGTTAATTTCTTATATCACCCATTGTTGTACAGTCATACCTTAGTGGACACGAGCCATATTATGTGTCGTAGTGAAATCTTTACAACAATGGTAATGTCCTATCTGTGAGGGGTTAGCTAGCTAGCACCTTACCATCACCATAGCAAAATAGTGGTTGTGAGTTTAACGAGAACCAAATATTGGACATTAGATTGATTACAGGACTTTAAGGAGAGTCAAACACAGGACATCAAACCACAGATAAATCTTATAAGGGCAAGGAAAAACGTCTTGAGAGGCGGCACGAGGTTATACAAATAGAAAGTACATCAAGGCATGAAAAGTTGGCACTATGACTTAATGTGATTTGCTATCCGAGTAAATAGAACAATGATCTTTATGTTAATGTGGGTAAAATTATCATCCATTCAAAACACGAAGGCCACGAACAAATGTAATTCAACATACAAAACCGTTCAAAATTTTCGGAAAAATCTAAAACAATATTTTTAAAAAACAAGCAGCAGTACAAACATTACAAAAATATAAAAATAAAGCTTAAACAGTATATTCAAACGACTTGTAAACAAATAATACACAAATATAAAGGTATAGTCTCTGGCACGCATGATAAATAAAGAAGTATAAAACTATACAACAGAAAAAAACAACAGACGTAAGTGGCTTTCCGGGGAACCGAACCCAGGACCTTCCGCGCCTCACCCCCACCTTGCTATGGAAGCGAATCATACTATCCTCCCTGCCATCTAGGCACCACAATATTTTGTGAAATCATACCTTAATGTGTGTGCAATATTTATTTACTGTTTACAGGCCTTGGGTTTCCCTTCTTAATGTGTTTAATCGTGTATTAAAAAGACTGTTGAATGAGTGATAAACTAAGATTTTGAGAGCTGACTATTTTACAACTGAAACACCTGAATGTGATGATTGCGTGTCTTAATCTCTAGCAATAAAATATAATATATTGAAGCAGGAGAAATCCTCATGTTGCTTAAACACTGCTAGGTAAAATGGTTCGGTCGAAAGAAATAAACATTTGTGAATGTAGCAAGTTTAATTTGCTGGAGAGGTTATGATGTTATAAAGTAATGGTGTATTGCTGTGGAAGTGTCAACCGTGTGAGGTCAAGCTATGTAAGACCCTGAGTCTAATAGTTGCTGAAAATGAATGATGAATTCTCAGGGTACCTAACGCTCTCTCTCTCTAGATCTCACACGGGCTGTATTTTATTTCTAGTGTCTGGTGTATGATGTGACAAGTGTCTAGGGGTGAAATGAAAATGATGGTACATCAACACAACACACTATAACTCACTATAATTAAAGGAATAAGTCTGTGGTTAAATTTTTGAACATTAATTCTTTTTTTGTACAATTTTAATCTGCCTGTCCTGCAATCTCTTTTGGACAGGTCTTTGAAAATGAGGAAAATATATCTTACAACTAATGTTTAACTAAATTTTGACTCTTTGTCCGATAAGAATAATATTAATATATTGTTCCTGTAGGTGTATTTGTGACAGCGTCTGCTGATTTACTTTAAAACTGGGTTTTGCGTTCCCTTCTTGTACTAGGTGACTGAGGCAGGCCTAGTCTTAATCTACTCGAACTGGCAGACTAACTCTTTGACTTTATCTTTGTCTATCTTCCAAGTAAGATAATCTCTTCACTGGCCCTTACCGCCAGAGGTGGTGATTCTTAGATGAGTTATGGCTTGGTTCTTTTATAACCCAGGATCCGTTCTTCCCTCCTAGATGTTATGGCGACTGGATCGTATATTAGCGTATTCTGATTTTTTGTAAATATTGTGCTATTATTCCTGTTCTTCTACACCCTTTTAATAATCAACTCAACTTGTGTGGAGAAAGTTCAACTGATAACACTGACTAACAAAAAAAAACTTTTTTTTTCTTTCTCTAACATTTCTATGTTTGTCTGGTCAATTTTAATGCGCTGTTTTTAAATCTGCAAACCGTTTTTCTCTATCAGGTCGGGATCTCTAGAAATATGCAATTGAAGTTTTTTAACAAGGCATACAGTATTATAACATCATTCATACAAGAAGTGTAACAGTTATGTAGGCTTGAATTTCTTTGCAGTCGACTTTCGTCGGTGAATGGCATGTGGTACATCGCGATGAAGCATCCAACAATAATCGGCAAGCATGGTCACACTCCACCGTCCTTGATAGCGTGACTCCATTACGGCGATATCTTGATGGAATTGTTCTCCATGTTCATCGCTGACTTCGCCAAGTTTGTCAGGGAAAAAGTCAAGATGCGAATCAAGCAAATGGATTTTGAGGGACATGTTACAGCCCATAGATCTGTATGCATCTATGCACTGCTTAACAATATGCACATAGTCGACAGATTTATGATTTCCCAGAAAGTTATCGACGATTGATTTGAATGCCATCCATGCGCGAAGTTCACTACCATGTAACAAGTTCTCGAATTGTTTGTCTGCAATAACTTTCCTAATCTGAGGTCCTACAAAGATACCTTCCTTTATCTTTGCATCGCTAACTTGCGGAAACTTTTCTCGAAGATAAGTGAAAGCTTTGCTCGTTTTATCTAACGCTTTTACGAAATTCTTCATGAGCCCCAACTTTATATGTAACGGTGGTAAAATGATGCCGTCTTTGTTAACTAATGGCTCATGTATTACATTTTTATGCCCGAGCTGCATACGATCCCTGATAGGCCACACCTTTCTTGCATAATGTTCCTGTCTGTTGCGGCTGTCCCATTCACATAGGAAGCAACAAAATTTAGTATACCCAGTCTGCATGCCCGTGAGAATTGCAATGACCTTTAGGTCTCCACAAATCCTCCATTGGTAGTCATTGTACTTTATTTTTGCCAAAAGTATACCCATATTGTAATAAGTTTCTTTCATATGAACAGAGTAGGTGACTGGAATTGATGAAAATAAATTTCCGTTATGCAATAACACGGCTTTTAGACTAGTCTTGGAAGAGTCAATGAAAAGTCGCCATTCGTTAACTATGTGCTCATGACCGAGGTGCACCATTAGACCGTTTACATCTTTGCAATAGCAAATGCCATCATCCATCTCAAAGTATTGAACAAGTTCTCTGTGTCTATGACGAAATTTAGATATCGGAGAATTGGGCGCTAAAAGATTCCATTCTTTGAGTCGCGAACCGAGTAATTCCGCGTGTCCTTTGGTAAGAGCGAGATCACGTATTAGATCTGAAAGTTCTGAATGGTTAATTAAGTGAACACCATCATTCACCGGTATATAATCCGAGTCAGAATTAGTTTCTAAAGCAGGTAAACTATCACTTTCTGATGGTTCATTCACGTCCAACGGATATTGTTATGGTGGAACTGGGATCGGACACGTGATTGGATCATGAGGAACTGGTTTCGATACCGATTCAATATTTGGATAAACCACAGACTTTCTAGTTTTAAAAGTGAAACCATGGATATTTGTCAAGCAGAAGTAACAATCAGTAGCGTGATTTGTCGGTTCACGCCATATTACTGGCACTCCAAAAGGCATCGACTTATGCTTCGGCGATTTTCGTAACCAACCTGCCAATGTATTTGCACAGGTCGAAAAAACTGCATTTGGCTTCCAAGATTTATTTGCATCATCAACTTTCGAATCGAAATAACGTTCATATGCTTTCTTTAGTAATGGTGTAAAGTTTTTTCTGGTGAACACGATCGGTAAAATATCCGCACACGTAACAGAACAAATCAGCCGAATTTCTACAACTTCTAGAAGCCATATTTCGCTCAGAATTATTTCAAAATACAGTAACTATTTGAAAAATAGCGTAACATATGTCATGCATCTTTTAGCAGTATAAAAAGTAGAATTATTTTGCATTTTATTAATTTTTAATAAGTTATATAGTAAAAATGAAACGGAGCAAATAACGGTTTCCCAAAAATATATTTATTCACACATATCTTAAGAACCTGACGTGATAGAGATAAACGGATTTCAGATTTGAAATCAGCGCAAGAAACTGACCTAAGAACACTTATTCTTATATAAGAAAGAAAAATGTTGTTTGTCAGTGTAATAAGTTTATTTACAGTACACAGGTTCCAACATTTTTCAATTGTGGATGTTTCAACAACTCCATATCATTCCATATATCCTGCCCTTAATTCACTTTATGTTCCAACCAGGTTATTATTTATTGTCTTTACTACCGACTCTTACCTATATATATATATATATATATATATATATATATATATATATATCTATATATATATATATATATATATATATATATATATATATATATATATATATATATATATATACATAACTAGTCTGCTCTCCATTTATCCTCCTTTCCTATCTCTCTGTCATATTACTTAAATCTCCAGACCTGTCAAACCTAATTCTAAAATGGCATCAATCGCTATACATGGTTGGTATATATATATATATATATATATATATATATATATATATATATATATATATATATAATATCAAATACTGTCAAGTACTGCTATTGTGGCCTTCTCATACTTACTCGTCAAATGTGTGAGAGAGCACCTAAACTTTGCATAGTTGTTAAGTTCATCAATATCTTCTCTTTCCTCTGCTTTACTGTTCCTTGAGAGGGAGAGTATGACTTATCTCATGGGTATCAGTGTTGCAAAGAAAACCTTTATTCATTTATTCATGCCAGTGACGATACCTCGTCTTATTTACACAACAGCCTTTCTGGCAATCAGCAAATTACAATGTTATTCTCTTTATACTCTCTTTAGTCGTGCTCGTTTCAAATGTTCTTTCTGGTTGCTCGCCCCTTGTAATGTGAGCATCATTAACCTCTTGGAAAAATAATTTGCCTGAAAGTCTATAAAATAGTTCAAGACTTCTCTTCCCGTTATATGCGAATTCCAGCACCTATCACATTTCCTACTATTCACCCCTATGTTAATCCTATATGTTCAGCACAGTTTGTTAACCACAAATTAAGCTATTCTCTAGAATTACTACAGCTAATAGATCTAGGTCTAGCTACTTCATCTGGGTAACCTCCTGTCAACCACAGGTTTCATTTTCTTGAGAGCCCAGCAAGGCACGTCTTGCCTCGTCAACTTTTCTGGTAGGACTAACTTCTTTTGTCCTTCAATTCATTCCCATGATCCGTTATCTCTGTTCCAGTCAATACGATTGGTCCATTGTTCAGTTCACTTACCGATCACAAACTCACGGTTAATTCTCCGCTGGCAAAACAGTGAGCTTCGTTCCATGACTGTTTACATCTTACTCACATTTTTCTCGTGCGTTTGTGTAGCTCTTCGTTCACTTAATCTGCAAGGGGCGCTAATATTTGTAGTTATCTCCCTTAGTAGTTGATAAGGGTGGTTTAGGCTGACTACTGGCCACTATGAACGTTAAGGTATTAAGTCCAAAGTCGTTGCTAGTGTGTAGCCATATAAAGTCCCACCCCTATAGACACCTGGTAGGTTATATGCTGGAGTGTGAGGTGTCTTGTCTGGTTTATGGGTGCTGGCTGCGAGTGTAGGTGATGTGGTTTCACAGGTTCACAACACATGTGGTATGACATGAAAAGTCATAGAAGGGTGTAAACTGCTATTGACGTTTTCCATCGTTTATTTTCTGACGCCAAAAAACAGGTACTGTACATCCATTTTACAAAAGTCATAGTCACTGTAGTACATGGTAATGTGCATACATAAAGTTCTGCAATGGATCTTGCAAATCCTATGAGCTGATATATATAAAATTCCAGCTTACAACAGCGTCAGCTTCATATCATAATGTACATAAGTCTAACAAACTCCTCTCTGATGCTATCCGATCAGATATGTAAATGAGTTCACCACTGAACGCACGGGAATGGCGTTTCAAGAGTACAGGTCAGATTGACCTTTGTAGATTTTCTAAGTCTAACCTCGCTGTAGATACCGTCGCTAGCATTGCGAAGTTTAAAGAGCATAGAAACTGTTCTCTGGGCCTAGCATGACCCGTATACATCTAAATCTCAGGTATGAAGATACCTGGGGTGTAATCTCTAGTAGAAGAACCTCTCCTTCCTGTAACTGGTAACTGAGCAGAGAACGACCAATGTCAAACATCAAAATAGATTACAGATTTGAACATAAGGAGGGTATTACCTTGCTTCGAAATCACACCACAACACATACGCCTCCAGGCGTTTTCGAATCATATAGGGAAAGACCTCGTTAGCTAAACTAACTCACAGGAGGACTACCATTTCCCTATCAAAAGATCACAGACGCAGATGCGTCCTCTCTGCTCAAAACATCTTGTCGAATCCCCTGACCGGAAGATTTCTCCAACTCACTTAAAGTTCAAACATGCGCAGAACGCAAACACCTGAGTAAGACTCAAAACGGTACGATGTAGGAGACATTCCAGGCAAAGATATAACGAAATCACGCCTTATATGGACAGGGAATAAAACATCAACTCTGGTTTCAATCATTCCAAGAAACAGTTGACCGATGCTACCATATAAGGAGAATGACCTGACATCGATCGAAAAAATGGACCGGCGAGTCAGGACACAAGAGAAGGTAACCACCATTGAAAATGTAATCACAGTCAAACAAGGGTTATTTACCTTCGACCAAGAAAAAATTACAGTGTACAATTTAGACAGATTAAATATACAAAGTCTTAGAAAAATTCTGTGCGTAACAGTAGTTTATGCTCAAAGGCTATATTCCCTTACTTCAAGCTTATTAAAACGATCGTTATGCTAATTTTATATACCACAACTGTGTACTCATAAAACTAACTAAGTGTAAACTAGCCTTACTTTTCAGAGACTCAGCTCTATAGGATTCTCTCCCTTTCCCTCTAAGCATAAGTGCACAATCTTTTATCTCCCATCTTTAGAACAAATAGCCCTTTTCCCAAATTATTCAAATTTCCCAAACCATTTTTTTAGGCACCCTTGTTTCAACAAAACCAAATTATTATCCTACCAAACCTCACGGTGACATACTCGCAGACGGTTCTTTAGTACATAATAGTGTAAGTCATGCCCCCTATCTTTATAGTTAATTTTGTGGAAAAACACTTTTTATCCCAATGAACTGTCAGATGGCCCAGCTAATGGCACATCACCTTATATACTTTTATGTAGATTCAAACGTCCACACTGCTCTGCATAGAATATGTCCGCTCACAGAAGCTCCTTCTGGCTAATTGTAGACAGTATACACTTTCACTGGAGACTTTCTGTCTTCACATATACCTTGTAATTCATAAGGTTTCCTGTCACCGGCTGGTAACAGGAAATAAAACCCTGCAATAAAAAGACACCCTTGCCTTTTCATATCTGATTGCTACTTCTATTAATTATTTATATGAGTGTTCATGGAACATAGAGGCTTGCTAACATATTCTGATCTAATAATAATAATAATAATCATAACAATATGCAACATTCAAATACAGTTCAATTTGAGGACTCCATAAATTTGCTCCCGGCATGTCCTTCACTTTTCTCAATAGCAGTATCTAGCTTTTTGCAGTTTTAATTAGGTATATTAATAAATAAATCATTATTTCCACAAATTCGACGAAATATAACACAAGTAACGATGACTGGCAAATATGGCCTAAGTTTCTCTGCCACTGTCCAGACTGTGAGATGTTCATTTATTTTACAATCAACACTTCTGTTCTCATCGTACCTTGGTACAGAAAATTTCTATTTAAATGGCCAAGAGCCTTGTAAGCTTTTTGCTAATATCAATTTGGGCTGGCCAATGAAATCAGGAGACTACCAAATTTTGAATTTAGTTTAGAAAAAAACAAAACCCCAAACATACTATGTATCTCGTAATCCATTGGTCAGTCTGCCTTAGCTAATCCAATACAAAAATATGTTTAGTTTTGGGCTACCAATTCTGCCTCTCCCTTCCTCATAGTGTTAATCAATCAAATAGAATCACTCCCATACCTCTTTTTCAAAATTGCGTCCCAAAATGTTACCAATAAAATAAGCAAGAACGATCGTCTGTTTGTCACATTGTACTAACATATATAATAGTTCTACAATATCTTAGTTATTATTTCCCCTTCTCCCAATGGTTATTTGAATCGTAGTTACATTGTCTAGCCTAACGAAGTGGCGGGTACTAAACAGTAAAGCTTTCTTACGCAATAGCCTTTAAACCTTGGTTACTATGCGACGTGGATACAATACAATGCATTAGTTTATTTTTAGATTCATAAAAAGCATTTGTTTTATTCTTCTCTCACTCCCTCCCCTTTCCTATCGCTCTACCAAGCGAAACCAGTATGCCGCACGCAAACTGTTTCATGTCGATTCCAAATTTTCAAGACGGAGTGACGAAAACGCGGGCGGGTTTTGGGATAGGCTTATCATTTTCTTAGCGCGAACACTTTTTAACATACAGCTCGCCCCGAGGCATAGCTGATGATGTCGGGTAACAAACACGGGCTTGTAATAGTTGTTTTCTACTTTTTAACTCTTTAGTTAAATATTATTGACATTTTGATCAATTGTATCACTGATCTCACCACAGTGAAGAAGGCATGTGACTATTCTAACAGTACATTTTCAATAAGCACTAAATCTAATCCTGAACAAAGCGCATGAAATATCAACATTTAGAAATATCTGAGCAGATTCACGGTTGACATACCTACTTTACACATTCTGTGGTTAATTTTGGGTTGTCTTGATGAAACAGTTATATTAAAACAATATATCAGACAAAGTGATGAATACACAGACAGAACTACAGAACTAGATCTACCATCATCGATAATTATAAAAGTAAGATTTTTTGCAACACGAAGAGGAACAAGAAATCATTGTTCCGCTCTTAGAAACTATACATCCAAACAAGAGTTTTATAAAAGTGCTTCACAGAGCATTTTATTAATCATGCATATGGCTATTGAAGATTCAAACCCAAAAGTCTTGAGAGGAACTGATAGTGGAACAAAATAGGAATGACATCATAAGATAACTAATGTGGGCCTGATGGGATGAACTAAACAGATACGAGTGGAACACGATTTGACTCACAAACAGAAAAAAACATTTGATAACATTACCAGACAGTCTAACATTCCTTGAGTACGAGAAACAGACGAAGGCCAGAAAATATACCAACACGATTCCAGGAAACAGACTTTGAAGGAATAAAAAGACATTGAACGAACGGCACAAGATCTGCGCTCCACCGGAAGCTTATATTTACGATGAAGATTATGATACATGTTTGTCTGTTAGATTTATGAGTTGTTCAGCTGATGGTATGTTTGTCTACTGTTACCTGTTCTCAGTCTAAAAATTAATAAACATTACCTATTGGTAAGAACTATTATGGTTCTGTTACCTTTTACTCTAGTGGTTTTTTTTAACGTTTGTTCTTCGAAGCTATTGTTGATAATTGAGTTTATCATTGTGTGAGTCTTCGTATTCTTATCTTAAATATCTTGGTGAATAGCCATAAGAATCATGTTCCGACCAACATTACGTTAAATGGGCACATACCAGATTGGAAAAGGAAGGCACATTGAAAGAGTGCATGTACAACATCTCTGGTAACAGGAAAATGACCCGACCGTTATTCCCCCAGAGCGATCCTACACAGAGGAAAGTCCATTTCGTTAAAATACCAGGCGAGAGAAAAGCGGAAAAATATGTAATCCCAGCATCACACCACAAGATACACAAAAGCAGGTTATAAACAACCATACACAGAAAAGGTCAGGAATACGCAAGGGTATAAAACCGAAGGACTTTGATTGGGGTATAACTTCAAGAGGCGACAACTGGGTAGTCCAAATGACTAAGAGCGACGAGGACATATACATTATTTCCAGTGAGATCATAGCGACGGCGGTGAACCTCCACCAGCGGGGGAACAGATTGTTACCAGAGCACAAGTACATACGGAACCTAGGACAACATCTACTCGGTTCACCCTCATGCCCTCAAAAAGATTTACGAACAAAGAGAACAAGAAATCGCAGGTACACCAGAAGAAGGTAGAAGACTCTTATGAGAGGATTTACAAGAAACCACGCGGTATGATAATATTTTAGAAAAAACTACAGGAATAAGGAAGCAATGGAATAATGTTCATACAGATATAGACGCACCGTACAAACATACCAGATCGGCAGAACAAAGGAGCAGAATACAAGATGTGCAGCTATTGCAACAACAGGACCAAAAGAGAGGGACGAAACAACAAAGTGCTGGAAGTCAAACTCAGAACAAAGAAGATACATCAGACAAAGATTCAGATACGCAGGAAGAGATGGAAGAAGGGAGTATATGGGACGAAGAGACAGTGGTCCTTGTGGAAGTGAAGAAATTGACGAAAGAGCAAAACCGAGGCAAACGGTTAATGACGCATTAAGGAACCGTATTAAGGAGAGGTTGAGAGAAATGTGGGAGATATGAGAAGTAGAGAGGTAGAGAGTAAGCAAAGTGTTGAGGAAGTCAGAAGAATAGAGGAAAAACCAAATATTGATAAACAGATAGCGTTAGAAGCGGTTAGAGCCAAAGAGGCCACGATGATGAAAATGTTCGAGCTGATGAAGTAATTGAAGGAGAGAGGAGAGGCTATGCGAGGAGACTCATAGTAATTATACAAACAAGATGGCAGCGACGGCTGAGTCTTGAGGGGGACATATGTATAATCGGTCTATACTGTGCACACATGTAGAGAATTAAGTACACCTGACCGATAGGGTACTGCATAGAGGGAGAGAGGAAAGAGGAAGTAAGAGGAAGAAGTAGTTAGTTTGTTATCCTTTACAGGACGTGGCAATCAACCCCAGCTTTTGTTTGGCTGTTTGTGATTTTTCTAGGCAATGTTTTCATTCAGTAGTTTGCCATTGCTTTCTGAACGGTACGGCGCTTATACCATTGTTAAAAATCCACAAAAAGTGATCTGCTACCAAACCGCCTGCAGCAGATTTCGATCCTGGTATTTTTGGATTATGAAACTGCGTTCATATCCATTAGGCCACAGACGCCGACGGAAGAAGTAGAGCAAAGGAAAATATGAGAGTTACGGATCGACAGGGTTACCGATCCAAGAGCCAGGAGGTTAGGATTGAGGAGTCCATGGGTATGACGAGAAGTAAAATAGGGGAAGCATAAGAGTTTTGAGCTAAATGAGAATATGAGATTTTGAGAAGCCGTAGAGCAGGACGCAGTAATATGGGAGAACTATGGAGATTAATATATGGATTAATATGGAGATTTTGAGTAGCCGTAGAGTAGGATGGCAAAAATAGGGAGTGATATGGAGATTTTGAGAAGCCGTAGAACAGGACGGCAGAAATAGGGAGAAATATGGAGAAATATGGTGATTGAGATTTAGAGTTGCCGTAGAGCAGGACGGCAGCGGAGAAGTATGGAGATGATGATTTTGAGAAGCCGTAGAGCAGGACAGCAGCAATAGGGAGACATATGGAGTAATATGGTGATTGAGATTTAGAGTTGCCGTAGAGCAGGACGGCGGCGGAGAAGTATGGTGATTGAGATTTAGAGTTGCCGTAGAGCAGGACGGCAGCGGAGAAGTATGGAGATGATGATTTTGAGAAGCCGTAGAGCAGGACAGCAGCAGTAGGGAGACATATGGAATAATATGGTGATTGAGATTTAGAGAACCCGTAGAGCAGGACAGCAGCAATATGGAGAAGTATGGAGGAAATGGCGAAATGTGATGTAGAGAAGCCGCTGAGCAGGACGGCAGAAATACGGAGAAATAAGGATATGTAGAATTGAGAAGACGTAGAGGAAGATATTGAGAGATTGAGATCTAATAACAATGACAATATTGAGAAGCCGTAGACGAGGACGACAGTGATAGTGAAAAATAATTGGAGAAACTGGAGAGCACAGTTCCAGGGAGGGAACGATAGCTAGAGGAGATGAGGCTGAGACGAAAGAGAGAAGTAGAAAATGGCAGCGGTAGTCTAGTTGTGTGGAAACCAATCATTCTACACTAAACATAAGTGCAGCTGAGTAGGTTCGACGGTGGACTACGGCAGTGGAGCGAATAGGAGGGAATGGAAAAGTCATAGATATTAACGCAGGGATATGTAGGTAGGGGACAAGTTTATAAAATTGCATAAAGGATAGAATACAAGAGAGATAGAAACGAAGTTTATGAGAAGGAAGACAATGAACAGGCTAAGAGTTGATCGGCGATTACGATGGAGAATAGACATGGATGGTGGGAAAAGTAAATGCCCAAGGAGGAAAGATATTCAACTAAGAAGAATGACTAATGAGATAGGCGTCAGGTAGAATTACGGAATTTCAAGGTAATTTGAGTAGGGGCCACAGTTCAGGGTCAGTGATAGAATGATTTAGTGGGGGGCTAGCACAAAAAGTGACCGTGATCATTAATGTGACACGCATGTATATGTTGAAGAAAACCAATAACAGTTAAGTACGCAGGAAACTAGAATGTTTCGGAGGAGGGATGGAAACATTAGTTATGGGACTTAGTAAACTTAGGAGTAGATTCAATATATGATAATAGTTAGCAAATGAAGATACTTGTATAAGGGAATTGGAAAGAAAGGGAGGTTGAAGCGGCAAGGTATAATAATAATAATAGTAGTAGTAATATGTTATTAGAAGATTTAAAAAGAATAGTAAGAACAAAAGTGTGTCTTGGTGATATTATAATATTGATTGAGCTGGTATGTTGAGCAGAAAATTTTCCAAATTGCATTATGTAACATGTGTAATATGTATAGTTAGAAATGGAGAGTTGCCAGTTGCATTCAAGTCAGTAATGCACTTAGCTGACTGAGACCAAGAGACTAGGGAGTTTAAGGTAGACAGATAGTAGTTAAGAGATCGAGGACAAATTTAGAAACGGGCGTAGAGGAAGGACCATTTGTCTAGTTCTTGTTCTAGAAAATTGTCTCTATGGGATACATTTTATTTTTGGAGGGGGGGTGGCGGGGGGGGGGGGGGGGGGGGGGGGGGGGGGGGGGGGGGGAAAGAAGAGAGAGATGTGGGACCGGTAGCTTGGGACTTTAAGAATGAAGGAGAGTACAAAATAATGGTTTAAGCAGGTTAAATAGAGTTGTTAATAGACTATATGACTTTATTAAGGGGAAGTAAAATGAGCAGGAGAGTGTTTTGAAGGAAGGGAGGTAACTTTATATATCCTCTTTTGGTAGATTTAGCTCGGTATCTTAATTTAGTATTTTTTGTGAGTTCCAAATTATGGTATAACTGATTTGCATAGTAATGCTGTAGAAAGTTTGTTAAAGAAGGGTTTATGGGTTTTAAGCTTAATCAGCAAAGGGACACGACTTTAAATTACGTCCCTTGAAAGGTTTTGGTAAGTGATAAAAATATACTCGCACGAGAAAGTTTTGCTAAGATGAACACATTTTAGCAGAGATTGGAGAATGTTAAATCGGGAAGAAAATTAAAGCAGTCTGATTTTTGAGCGCGAAGTAGCGAAGAAAGTAGGCCCAGCGAAAGTTATCGATGTATTAAACTTTTGTGTAGTGGTTAACGCTAGCTTGGATGGTGCAATGGGGCAAATGGGCCACTGGAGGTGGTTGGCTTCTGTGTTTACAGAAAACTAGGTTGCCCAGCCATCAAGCCGTTTCATTTAGCTACCTTGATAGATGCAGGTGCAGGTTTCTGCTATGGTGTTTGTTTATTCATGGAGCAAGAAAGGCATGTTATCTATTTAGTATTTTGATGGTCAGCCTAAGGCGAGAGACTACAGGTACGTCAAGACTAGTAAGTAGCACACGTCGTGTAGAATAAGGTGAACTTTTAGACAGTACAGAAGAAAAGAGACGGTATAGGAGAAAGAGACGGAATAAACTGTCAGCCCTGGTATTAGACCAGTCTAATTTAGATACCCCAAGCTACTCTAACAAAGAAAGAAGGAATTATATAATTTTATGTCAGACAGGAATTAGATCACAGGTAGAGCAACTAATAATAATCACATTGTAAAGATCAAGCAGTCGATAAACAACAGTGACTTCACAAATAGTCATATATTCTAATCACTGACATAACAACTGTCAATCAAGAAGTAGCGAAAGACGATAAATTAGAGAAAGGAAAATGATAGTATCATTATGTACAGCAGCCATTAGTGTAGAAAGGTGCCACCAAGTGATGGTGTGCCACCCAGTGCTTGAGTGAATTGACTTTTTTTGTAAATAAGGCTTGATTTGGTTCAGCCGATGTTAGCGTGAGGTCTATACATCTGAATGTAACATCATCATCATCCTGTGTGTTCTTCAGCATTGTGGAGAATCATTAAGTGGTTAAACTAATTATACGTGATCTAACTGACTGCCTACTGTCGGGCAGTGAAACGAACTATGCGATAATACAACACTCTCTCTCTCTCAAATAATTGCACATCCGCTGGTACGGCCACACTCAGAAGAGCATTTCTTTCTATTCTTTTACCATAGTTATTAGTGGTACCAGCAGAAAGTACTATCTCTGGAACAAGAAGGGAACCGTGGCCTAAGCTTTAAGACGAAGGACCCACATGGTAAACTCTCCTTGACAATTCTGGGAAACGAACTACGCCAGACAACCTTCATCAGGGACGAGCGTGAGCAGAGTGAAAAGACCCAACCCATTACAAAGAGCAGAACCGTCATTGGCAACTAAGTTCAAATATATACTGCCACTTGAACTTCTTGTAACATCTCACATTCCATAAAGACTGTGATGATAACATTTCTTAATTCATAACTATTCACATTATTTTCCATCTGTTAAAACATAAAGTGATTATTAAATTTTGTTATTTGTAATGTTACAAATTTAACTTCGATTTAATCATTTTTAAAGTTACTGCATGTCTGTCTCAGTCAAATTACTACACACACTCTAAACAGAGCTATACTAGAGTAATAGAATTCCACTGAGTAAATCAGGGGTGGGGGCTTAAACGAGCTGAACTTAACAAGTGCTTAAATCCTTCACAAAATGGTTGGCAGAATTACAGAGTTAACATACTCAGCCAAAGCAGTATCGTTCTCCCTTATTCTGAAAATCTTGTGAAGACTCCATTGATAATAGAAGTGTCATCACCCTTCTTTCTACATCTCTGCCAAGTGTAATCTTGTGCGAAGGCAGATACCTTTGAAGCCCATATTAAATACTCTTGAGTTTAGGCCACTGTTAGACCACTACTGCAAAGCAGGGGAGGGAATACCGTGACATCATCCCGAAAGATATCTTCTATGGACACTGGCAGATGGTAAATTAACAGAGTAGCGACCGCAGCTGAAGTTCAAAGATGTGAGCAAGTGAGACATGAAGGCATTGGACATAAATCCAGCAACCTGGATGAAGCTGCCGATCGCACAAACTGGTGATGCTTTCTACGGCGCCACCTCAGATTGGGCAAAAATAAGCTCTCACGGCAAGCAGAAGAGGACAAAACGTCGAAAAGAACACCAGGAAAATAAGCAGCTGAGGTCTGTCATCTCAGGGGCGCATTCCCATAATCAGTTATCACATAAGGGACAATTATTCTCATCTTGAATATTATGCTAATTACCGGCTTGAAACCAATTCATCCATACTCGAAAATATTGTATTTTTATTTTTATCTTTTTGTTTGGTCAGGTTTGTCAGTCTCTGATCTAGGAAGTCTTACAACGATGATTTGGACATGCTTCTGCATGACCCCTCCGGTCGTTGCTGCAGATTTACCTTTCGATCCGATCGAAGTCATGTACCTGACATCAGGAATGCCGCATTTCGCCTTCACCAGAGTGAGCAGTTGTATCACTGCGCTGATTGCTTTAGAAAGATGGTTATGCATTTCAGCACCTTTACAGGTAAGAAAAAATTTGTAACTGCAGCATTTTATTCATTTGTAACAAAACAGTCATGGTTCTAAAAACGGTTTCTTTAAACAATCACTTTACATAATTAATGTTCATTATGCTCTTTTCACAATTTCCTAGAAGCGTTAATGTCTTAGAAATAATCTCTTAATTGCATAGAGATCAACGAATATTTAACGAACTGATTAAAATAGATAATAATATAAATATTAGAACTTCTGGAGCTGTGTTCCTGAAAAGAATAACATTAATCCTAAACATGACATCAGTAGCACTCTCCTACTTTATATGTCCTTGTGACTGGGTTTTCTGTTCTATTTAAGCTTTATATTATTGTTTATATTGTAATAATTATAATAAACATTATATCATATGGGGACATATCTTATATTCCAGAATGTTCATTTCTATTCATGCAGATAACACTTATCGGTACTCCGAATCGAACGACTGTCATCATCATCTGTATCTTCTTCGTCCTTTTCTGCGGCACTGCCCCTTTCTACACTGTCAACAAACTGGACATGAAGTTTTCTCCATTAAGAAATAAAACTATTTTTGGTCTTGTGTTTATGGATGATCGAGAAAACGTGGAAAAGATTTCTTTTATCATCAACAACTTTTCTATTCCTTTCGCAACCTTTTTGATCATCGTTGTGTGCTCTATAATAATTTCATTTAAACTACATAGCAACAGAAAATGGAGAATGGAAAGTACCATTAACCCAAGGGTTGACAGAATTTCCACCCGTAACCAGAAGGCAGCGAAAATGGTTGTTATGATTTCCACTTTATTTATCGTGTGCTTTATTCCAGTTAGCATCAACGTACTCGCGGTAGCGTTTGTACCAGAGTTGTCGGTACACGGGAAATACGTCAACTTATCAATTGTGATTCTTGGACTGGGCTAAATACTAGAGGGCGTTAACTCTTCTATGAATATATTTGTTTATTACAACATGAGCAGTAACTACAGAGATCGATTACTCAAACTATTCTTCAGGGACAGACCATGACGATATACCATGAACAGCCACAAATATAGTTTGATAGTTGTGCAACATCACGTGAAGAAAATATACACTGTTTTATAGCAACTATCGTGTTAGTCCTGTTCGTAAAGTTTGTACATGGATTTGCACACATGCAAGACGGTCTCAAGTGACGCAATGTTACGTCATTTCTGACTCTTTCATGTTCTAAGCATTATTGTAGGGCAGCACATGATATGATATAACCCTGCTGCTTCATTCCTGCCACCAGCTAATTCCATTGTATTCCCATTTATTGTGTGTCTCAAGTTTACTCTTATGTGTAAAATGTATTTCTTCACTATTAAAAGTCGCTTTAACCGCAGTTAGCTATTTGAGGCCACCATTGTGTTAGAACCGTACAGATGTACTGGACAAGCTTTCGTCACAATCGCGCATGGGGTTGTGAGGCTGCAGCGTGCAGTGAAGACGATGATGTCTGAAAGCAGTGTTGCCAACGATAGTTCAAGATCGAACTAGATCAAGACGAGAACCTGGTATGTACAGTAGTATTTTGAGATATCGTCATGCAACGCGTATCAATGACATTCAACATACATTTAATGAATTCGTGAACCACTTGTTAATAGAGAAGGTAGAACAGTGCCAATTGTTGTCGTAGCCAGAAGTGGAATTGAGGACAAGCTCTCAATATCTGACCAAATGCTCCTAAGGCGTACGTAACACATAGCCTCTGACAACAAAAGTCCAGCTCCTGGCCTTCTCGTGGCGGCACCGTTTAATACTAACATGAGAAGGGCCGATGGGCGAGTGCCTGGTGCCTTAAAACCAGATTGCTCCAGGTAGATATTTGTATGTACCTGAAAGGATACTTGGAGAGCAGATGGGCACCTCCAAGCAAACATCTTGTCCACTCAAATGATGTAATGGAAAGTCACCTCAGTAATATTATTCCGGATCAGCCGAGACTCAGATTAACAACGACCGCTCTCTTACTGCCCATTAAGAGAGTGTTAAGTCAGCTAATGGGGTACAAACACCTGTTTTGTAACTTCCTAGAGAAAGTTTTATTGTTGGAACTTGGAATGTACGCACGCTATATGCGTGTGTAGAAAAGTAAGAGAACTAACACACGAACTTGTTAAACTCTCGTGGGACATCCTGGGCTTAGCAGAAGTCAGATGGACAGGATTAGGTGAATCAATAACGGATGATGGTCACAAAATTTGGTTTAGTGGAGATGAGGCCAAATATCAGTATGGAGTAGGTTTTATTGTACGTAAAGATAGAATGAACTCTGTCATCAGCTGCACCCCAGTAAATAGCAGGCTTATCACCATACGTATTGCAGCACATCCAAAGAACATCTCCATCATACAGGTATATGCCCCCACTACTGACTATGAGGATGTGCTTGATACATTTAATGAAAATCTGGATGAAACGATTAAGAAAATTTCAAAGAAAGATCTTCTCATCGTGCTAGGTGATTGGAATGCTAAAATAGTGCCAGATGCATACGGTCAGTGGGCTGGCACAGTGGATAAATTTTGGACAGGGGAAACCAACGATCGAGGACTAAGGCTACTAGAATTTTCCAGCAACTATAAACTTACCCATGCAAATACACTATTTCCACATAAATTATCAAGAAGAACAAAGTGACATGCCCCGAAAACTGTGATACATGGCCAAATTGATTTTATTCTTGTATCCAAAAGATTCAAGTCCAGTATTAATAAAGCCAAGACTATGACTTTTCCTGGCGCCGCCATTGGTAGCGATCACAACATGGTACTGATGACGCTCAAGCTTAAACTCAAAAAGAATTATAATCAAAACAGATGTTCTCAGTTAAGATTCAATTTAGGCAAACTGAAAGATCCAGAAATCGCGGGAATCTTTGAGGCAACTGTTGGAGGGCAATTCGCAGCTCTCAACTTTCTGGAGGATGATATCAACTCAATCACATAGAACATGAAAGACGTGCTCATTGAATCAGCAACATAAATACTTGGTAAAAGAAAAAAAATAGACAAACCATGGGTTCCAGATGACATTCTGAAGTTACGTGATACACGGAGGAAAATGATAAAAGTTAAGAAAGAGGTTCCTGAAGCAGCATGGCAATACAATATGGTGAATAAAAATATTAGAAAGAAAATGAAACAGGCCAAAGAAAAATGGGTAGCTGATCAATGTGAGTCCTTTAATACAGGGCTAATAAAAGGTAACTGCAAGGCATCTTTCGACACATTAAGAACTGTAAGCTCGACACTGACTATAGCATATTAAACTACATTATGTGTGAAAACAGGGAACTCGGAAATGCAGCAGTATTATGGGAAAAAGTTGAAGAGACTATATGTTCGATGAAAGGAGGGAAGTCACCGGATGTGGATAAAATCCCAGCAGAGCTCTTGAAATATTCTTCTTCTTCCGTCCTTAGCCAACGACCGGCAAAGCAGTCAGTGGCCATTACGCCTAGTGGCGTCTTAAGGGCAACAGTGAATAGATGTTGTTGCCATTGTACCCATCACGCCTAATGGCGTCTTTAGGGCAACGACAAATCAATCCGTTTGTTGTTGTTTCCGTAATCAAAGTGACTGGCAAACGGGTGATCAGCCCGTTGGGTCTTGAAATATGGAGGACCAGATATAGTAAAAATCATGACAACAATTTGCCAGAGATATGGAGTAAAAGAAAAATGGCCTAAAGAGTGGACGCTGTCATTAGTAATACCGCTTCCAAAGAAAGGAAATCTAAAAATGTGCAAGAATTAATGAACCATTAGCCTTATTAGTCATCCAAGTAAAGTGATGTTAAGAATACTTTTAAACAGAATAAAACAGAAATCAGAAGAAATCTTGTCCGAGGAACAGGCTGGTTTTAGAGCAAACAGAAGTACCTCAGAGCAAATCAATATTAGATTACTGATCGAAAAACATCTCCAGCATCAACGCGATTTATACTATAACTTCATCGATTTCACACACGCCTTCGATCGATTCTGGGATGATGGCTTATGGCAAATAATGAGAAAATTCAATTTTGATACCAACTTCATAGATATCATTGAAGCACTATACAAGGGCGCAAGCATTGCTGTTTTTGCATGCAATGACATTGGAGAATTTTTCAAAACAACTGTAGGAGTTTGTCATCGATGTATCCTGTCCCCAGCGCTCTTTAAATACTCGTATATATCTAGAACATATTATGCAGGAGGCTTTCTACGATTATAAAACAACCATATCGATTGGAGGCCGACCTCTTTGAAATCTACGTTTTGCTGATGATATCGATCTTATAGCTGAAACAGAATCAGAAATTCAAGACCTTACCTCTAGACTGGAGAAAGTAACAAGAACGTATGGAATGGAAAT
Source organism: Oreohelix idahoensis (assembly GCA_024509875.1). Lineage (NCBI taxonomy): Eukaryota > Metazoa > Mollusca > Gastropoda > Stylommatophora > Oreohelicidae > Oreohelix > Oreohelix idahoensis. The sequence goes on along the minus strand of JAMPIV010019385.1, from coordinate 92,599 downwards.
TAATATAGAACAAAGCAAGATATTGGTAAATAGCCATAAGAAACACGTCCCGACCAACATTACGTTAAACGGGTAAACGTTAGAAGAAGTGAACACATTTAAAAATCTAGGTCTACTATATGTAGTGATGGAAGATCAAGTAAATAAATCAAGACAAGACTTGAGATGGCCTCAGCTGCAATGACAAGGCTGAATGTGATCTGGAAAAGTAACATCAGTTTTCCTGCGAAGATCGAATTATACAAATCACTTGTATTATCTATTCTCTTGTATGGGTGTGAGGGCTGGACACTCTCTGCATATCCGGAGCGAAGGATTCGGGCTTTCGAGTATAAATGTGATAGAAGAATTTAGCGCTGTAAAGAGCACAAAACAAATGTCTATGTTAGAGAGAAAATAAACACGTATGCAGGCCACCAAGATCCACTTTTGAAAGTAGTGAAACGTCGAAAGCTTGCCTGGTGTGGGCATGTAACTCGCCATGACTCCCTTTCGAAAATGATCCTCCAGGGAACAGTCCAAGGTAAACGGAGAAGAGGAAGGCTGATAACATCAAGGAATAGGCAAAGCACTGTTTGTCCTCACTTGTACGCATTGCTCAGGATAGAGAGCAGTGGAGGACCCTGTCTGCTGATGCTTCCACCAAGGCACCCCTACGACCTAAGATTACGGTTTATTTCACGCCCAGTATAACAGAGATGAGATGGAGGTGATTTCAAACCACAGTCCCGTAGTATAAAGTAAACGAAAGACTGAAGGGTAATCCATCTTCATTCTCTGAGGTAGTCCAGTTTACCATAACACCCAAAGCCAACGTAGAGAATTTCAAAGTTACCAAGGGTAAAAAAGTTTTAAATGAGAGATATCAGGACTGTAGAAGCAATACCCCCTTCTCTGAAAAGAGTAAGGGTGTATGGACATCAAAGGTAAGATTAAGTTGTATAAGTTCCTAGGTATGATGGTAGTATTTTGCCCTAGGTTCCTAAATGCTCCTCTCAAGATTCTCCTCTGTTTATAATGTTAGGCTCTGCTAGGTGTATTAAGCTAAACTATTAACCAACAAAAACTGTAACTTAACCTAAATAATCCAAGTAAGTCTGTTGGTAAAATTTACAATTTATTTTGTACACGTTTTCTTTTCTTTGTGAAAATTTTTCACTGAACTCAAAATTGATTACAACATAAAATTAATAAAATCATTTATAAACTGTTCTGAACTAACTACGGTCTTTATATTTATAATGATAGTTCTTCTTTCCTGGCTGGAATCAATCTTGTTGTATACTGTCTGTGTTTTAGGATCAGTAAAAGTTCCTCACAGTTACTGAATTACAGTCAATCACTGACTAGGAATTTGCCTATCTAGATGCACTGATTTGTCATCATTATGTTTTATTGTGGTTATGCTTTTGTACACTGGACAGTAGCCTTGTATGGCTACTTATCATTACTTCTTATTTTTGAAGCCTGTCTCTCTTCTGTTCTGGAAAAAAACGATCAACTATGTTTCCTCCAGGCAGTTTGTACTGGGTGGCTGTCCCTAGAGACTTAAAAGGCGCTCGCACCACTAGTTCATTCAGTTGGGGCTGGCTCTTTAAAGGTGCACTTTTAGTACAGGATGTAACCCTCAAGTACATATGGTTGAGCTGTTAATGGTCATACAGTCTACTCTCAGATGCAGAAGGCAAAGAAAGTCCCACTGACAGACTGTCGCTATTACTGTAGTTTGTGAGAATTTTATGGCCTCCTTCCGAACGAGGGCAAGTCTTTGTATAGGTCATGGCCGGACGACACGGAAAGCAGTAATGCTGAAGTGTGTTGCATACTCAGATAACTGCATACTCTTGTCTAGATGTGCATGTATTGAAAACTAAGAATTCAAATATCTTCCCAATTCCTGGACCGATGTCCTTCATCTTATGCTTAAAGTACGCCCTGGATTATTCTTAATCTTTCTAGATAATTGTCTTTTTCTTTCATACGTCCATATTTTCCTAGACTTAACCTCAACTGGAAAATTTTCGACTTGCCTGATGTCTCGATGCATTCCACTCGAGATTTCGCCATTAACATAATACTTTGTGTGGAAGTCTTTACCCCTACTTATACAGTAACAGTCCTATTATAAATTTACTGACCTCTTCCATGCGGTACTTCGCTCACAAAGCTATAGTTTACCTTCAATTACAATAAGGTTACACAGATTTGAGACTGGCCATGTTGATCTAATACGTTTGTAAACAACATGAATAAGGAGGCCATTTCATTGATCCGTCGAGCATACACTGTTATACAGTTTGTCGTGCCGTTGTGGCATGAATGACGGGTTGTGAATCAGCATTCACGACAGTCATGTGATCAATATAACCTCTCAGCATAAGTAAGACAAAGACATAGAGATGAGAAACTTCACCCTTAGCATGTAACTACAAGTTAATGAACCTGGGTCACTATACACATTTATACTGAACTAAAACAAGGTCACTGCTACAATGATTACATCATTATTTAATCAAAACCATGGTGATATCACGAGAGGAAAGAAGGCATCAGATTATGCTGGGAGAGGGTCCTGGAGCAGGTCGATCACTTTAAATACCTTGGAGCTGTCATAGACTAGAAGGGGGAGGGGCATCAAGGAGGAGTTGGCTTCCCGAAGAGCAGCAGCTGGGAGACTTGTTAAGCCATAAATCTAGAAATCCTCAGCGAAAGAGAGGTTGGCAAGAAGATGAAGATGGCTTTATACTGCACCAACTATGTCCCAGTCTTGACGTATAGATGCAAGTCATGGTCATAAACTACAACCCACAAAAGCCAACCAAAACGTCAGAGATGTTGTATCTGAGTCAAGTGATTTAAGTAACAAGAAGAGACGTGGTCTGCAACTAGACGATACGTCAAGGCCTAAATCCCAACCCCTGTAGACCAAGTAGAACAGTCCCAACTAATATGGTTTGGCCATGTCTGCAGAATGGGAGAAGATCGGCTACCATCACTAGTATGGAAAACTAAGAGCCAGGAATCCAGACAACCAGGACGACCCAGAATCGGTTGGGAGGACAGCATTAGACAATCTCCGAATGACTAAGGACTAGAATGGAACCGGGCCAGGAGGAAGACAGATTAGGTGATAGTGTGGCGCTCTCTCTTGTCCTAACCTCTGCACCTCACGGCAGAAGAGGAACGACCAAGTAAGCATATATCTGTATATATGTATGTATATGTATACTATGTATCTAATCTATATTTTGTAACTTCTGTCTGCATTTTGTGTGCGAGAGAGTATGGTGAGTGTGCGTGAGTGTGTGCATGAGTGTGTGTATGCGTGTGTGTGTGTGTTTCAGGTGATGCAACAAGTTTGTTTGGGTAATACAAGTTATACATTAATTGAATTGTTTCCCTTGGTTCACTTAAAAAACAAAATCCTCTCCTCCCTCCCCCTTTCTGTTCCTGTTTTCAAAAGAAAAACAAGATATTCATTTGGTAAATTATAAAATGCTACCTACGAAAGGATCCCTCTACCTCCCCACTCACTCCTCCTAGCGTAACTGCAAGGCAGCAGTGTGGTCTCTCTGTTTCCATAAGAAATTTAGAAATCCGCTACCGTACAAAATTAGGTCGATTTTTGGGCTACGTCGGACGATATTGTTACCAAGACAAGAATATTAAATAAAACTCAAGATAAGTAAACCCCTGATGTACTAGCAGTAGTTCCAGTCTGAACTAAGTATAGAAATGATGCGCTTTTGAGGTTATAGCCCTCAGAAGCATTTCTTTTCGACGTGTTCTTTTCTTTTCTGCATGTTGTACGTGATATTTTCCGACCAATCAGACGTGGCACCGGATAGAGCATCGCTGCTTGATGCGATCAGCAGCTTCATCCTCCCAGGTAACTGGTTTTATGTCCCATGTCTTTAGGTCTCTCTTAGACACACCTTTGAACCTCAGCTATAGTCGCCCGGCTGTTCTTTTGCCATCTACTACTGTCTGTAAAAATTAATTTTATGGATGTGAGCATCTTCCATGCCGTGAACGTAGTCAAACCAGGTGTTACGGTGATGACAGGGGAGTTGATCAACATTGTTACAAAAATACGACTAAGTACAATTTGATCAATAATTTAACTCCACTCCGAGATCACACATAACATATTTATTGACATCCACTTTGAATCCTGTACATATAATTTCCGTAATCATAATTGCCGCTGCTTAATCAAAATTGTTACGATCCATCCATACACTGAGCATTACCTGTATATTGCTTCTACGCACATAATTATATTTTATTTACGTCTTCAGCTACAAATCTATTGGTGGGCAATAATGCATATTTCTTAACTTTGATAATTTTGCACCAACATAAAGGTATGTTTTCAGGCACTCGTAAGAAATAAAGAAGTAAAACACTAGACAACAAAAACAACAGACGTTAGTGGCTTACCCAGACCTTCCGTGCGACAACGCCACCTAGCTTGGCTGGGTGGTCGCACAGAAGGTCCTTGAAGCCTCAGAGTAAACATCTAAGTGAAAGGATATAGAACTAGGTGCCACAAACCGAGTGGTGTTTCCTCCCTCGCTATTTTGAGAACTGCCAGACCCGCCATTGTTAGAACTATAATCCACTCTTCTTCCTTCGACTTCCAGTTCCTTCATTCTAATAGCGTGGGCTCTGTCGGCGTCATTTTCGGCTCTTTCGGCTTGTTCCTTTTTTCCTTGCAATGTCCTCTCGGCCTGTTCCTTCTCCTTGGCAAATGCCCGTTCCTTTTCTCTTTCCACGGTATCGATTTCGGCTTTGGCTTTTTCGAGTTTTCTGGCCATCCTTCTCTCTTCCCTCTCAACTGCTTTTTCATCGCGGAGTGCGGCTTTTTCTGCCTCCATCCTGTCCTTTTCCTATTTATCTCTTTCTGTCTCTTCTCTCACCGAAGTAAGCATGAAGTCAGAAAGTTCTTTGCTGAAAACCCGAGTTCGCGGCCTAGATTAAGGGAAAAAGGCATGGAGGTTTTCGGACTCTGCCATTCTGAGCGAAAAGTCTTCTTACAACGCTACACAAGATTACAACAGCAATTTAACTAGAAAATCACAAATGTACACCACTAATTAGCCGCACCAAGTGAACTTCTTATTTAACTATAACTAACTTTGGTTACAGAGATTTTGTTTCTTTCAATTAATCTTTTCAAAATTATTTTTACTGTTATTTATAAATACAATGAATGCTCAGTCTTACAATTACACACACTCTTGACTCGATTCTTTCAGTAAATCTGAAATTTATGTCAGTCGTCTGGGGGAATTACTAGACAAGAGTCCTATAATCCCGGAAGAGGTCCGCAATTGTGACCGTATTGCCTCCCCTGCTTTGAGGTAGTGGTCCAACAGTGGCCAAAACACAAGAGTATCTATTATAAGCTTTAATGGAATCTATCTTTACACAAGATTACTCTTGGCAGAAATGTAGATAGAAGAGTAATAAAGCTTCTATCACATGGGAGTCTGCACAATATATTCAGATAAGCGAAAAAAATGCTGGCTGGTACTGAGCGCGTTAATTCTGTAATTTGCCGACACCTTTTATGAAGAATTTAAGCCAAGGTTTATTCTAGCTCGTTAAGCCCCCACCCCTGAGTTAATCAGTGGATTTATTATTATAATATAGCTCTGTTAATGTGTGTGTTTAGTAACTTTGACTGAGACAAACATATAGTACATTTAAAATGATTGAATCGAAGTTAAATTTGTAACATTACAAATAACAAAATGTAATAATCACTGTAGGTTTAACAGTTAACCAAAAAAAAAAAAAATCTGTGAATATTTATGAAAAGGTTTTCATCCCTTGAATGGTTTTTGCTAAGAAGTTAAAGTGACAGCATATATGTTAACTTAGATGCCAATGATGATTTTAACCCTCCTTAAGGGTTGGTTCTTTTCACTCTGTTCGCGCTCGTTTCTGGTCAAAGTTCAGGCGCCGCACGATTCTAAAACGTCAAGAAGTAACGACCGCTGGTTCTGCGTCTGTCTATAAGACCCTCTTATTATGGCGTCTCGCACAACATCAGTCCACTTCTACCTTCACTTGGTTCTATTGATAGTACTTTCTGCTGGTACCACCAATAACTATGATAGAAGAATAGAAACGAATGCTCTTCTGAGTATTTCGTTTTCCAACCCATAGTTATGGGTTCTTATCTTCCCATACCACCATCCCATGTCAGAATTTACCCTCGATGTGAATTAAATTTAATCTCTCGGGATAAAACTTTCTTTACATGAATATGTTTTTTCGTTTACATTTACTCTTAGTGAATGTAGTAACGCAACTCCGCTCAAATTTCCCCGATTCAGAAATCTAGTAACGTTAATTCACAACCTATAAACCACTACTACTATATTTGAAAAATTGCCAAGGGCAAGGTCAAACTTACCGCTAAAAATTGGACAAAATAATTTGAATTTTCCACTATTACAGTTAAAAATCTATACTATAAATTCCTTGTTTGACCTTGGTCTCAAGGCCATCGTCAAATCAAACCGCTAACATTTAAAATAAAGAATTTGAATTTTCTAACGCCAAGCGTAAAAATACAACCCCCCTCCCCCCTTCCCCCAAACACACACGCACCCGCTCGACCCTTCCTAATATTTATGACGAAAGCCGTAAAGCTTGGCCACGAACCAACTTGTTAACTCGTTTTATAGGGGAGAGAGAAGGTGGATTACAATGGAAATCAAGCCTAACTTGTGCGTTTAAAAAGAAACTTAGATAATTTATTTCTTTATAAATAACAGGGATGTCTTGAAGGGTAGCGCTAATATTGGTTAATATACAAGGGGCTTGACATAAGTCTTGGGCCTGACCATGAAGGACATGTCACAGAGAGCTGAAATTTTGTATAGTATTTATTCCTTTTCAATATAGAAACCGTCTGAATTGACACACTTCTGCCATCTCTGCCTGACCTTAAAAGACCTTGGGAGTAGAACACCCTATTTTTCAAACTAAACCAGTCATCACATGCCAGTATAACCTCTTCATCGCTGTCAAAATGATTTCCTTTTAGCTGTTTTTTACGATTTGGGAATAGGAAAGAGTCTGATGGAGCCAAATCTGGAGAATATGGTGGGTGTGGAAGAATTTCAATATTCAAATCGTTGGCTGCTAGCTGCACAAGCCGTGCTTTGTGAGAGGGCGCGTTGTCTTGAAGCAAAGGAATATTTTGAGTGCGTGTTATCCCGCGTTTCCTGGTCACAACCTTTCTTAGTTTGCTGAGAAGATCTGCATAGTACTGTCCATTAACTGTGTTGCCACGAGGCAGATAATCTTTCAAAAGGACACCTTTGCCGTCCCAAAAAACAGTCAGCATCACTTTTCCTGCAGATTTCTTCGCTCTCGGCTTGATAGGTGTTGGGGAGCCCGGGGTTTTCCATTTCATGCTGGCAATTTCGGATTCGGGGTCATAATGGTGTACCCAAGTCTCATCTACTGTCACCATGGTCTCCAAAAAAATTTTTGACTGACACTTTTTGAGCAACTGTTGACAGCAATTTACCCTCGTATGCTTCTGTTCACGTGTCAACAGTCGCGGAACCCAGCGTGCACACACTTTTCTCATGTTCAGTCTGTTGTGTAAAATTCGATAAACTGTTCTTTCATTTAGTTTTACCCTACTAGCTATCTCCACAATTGTCATTTTTTGATCCTGGTCAATGATTTTCTTCACTCTTGTTGCATTTTCATCGTTGCACTCTGAGGCTGGTCTACCAGATCTTGGCAGATCAGCAACATTTGAGCGGCCGCACTTAAACTGTTGACACCAGTTTTTTACCGAAGTATATGAAGGACAAGAATCACGAAACACTGGTTCCATCTCCCTGTGTATTTCTGTAGGTGTTTGTCCCTGAAACACCAGAAATTTTATCACAGCTCTGGCCTCCTTCTTTTCCATTGTTTTGTCAAATCTTTGGAGCAGCAGATCCGGTCAATAGGGTACATTGCGCCGTGCAACGTAGCGGAAAAACCCATTGAAGAAACAAACGCGTACTTCACACATTCAGTGCAAATATGATGAACTATAAATGTGCCAAGTTTCATCTTCCTCCGGTGACTCCTTCATGGTCAGGCCCAAGACTTTTGTCAATCCCCTTGTATATCATAAAATTTTCCTTTATAATAAATTATCTGGCCTTAGAAAATTATTTTATTAATAATTTAGTTCAGTGAAAAGAACACTATAAATTAGAAAAAAATTACTAAGAAGAAAACGGGGATAAATGGGTAACGGAAACCTGTATAGGAAGATAGAGGACAGTTGTCCTGTTAATAATCACTTTTAATATTAAAAATTGACCCATTAATAACAAAGATATTGTATAAATAAAAATTGAGACAGACGAACCAAAACACTTATCAACTGCTCAATTTGGTTGCGTGAGAAAAGTTAGGAATTTCTTTACACGCGTTCTGATTGGTTAAGGCATAGTGAAGCTTGGGGCAATAAAATTAACATTTCGCTGGCAAAAACCGCCATTTGAAATTAAAACTATCTAAAGCTGACATCAGCGGGAGAGCCTGTGTGACCAAAGCTTTCACCGTCTGGACAATTAAAGCAGTGGTAGAACCCATTAACTGCCAAAGTCAAGCTTATGATATGTGATATTCTTGTTTGAGGGTAAGGCACAATAAGTATTTGTATTGATTTAATTAACATGCAGGCCACAATTTGTGTTACGATAGCCAAAATACGAATGCAGTCTTTCGGAGTGAAAGAAAGGCATAAAATATTTGATAGTGGCGTACAAATTTTGCGCATGCCAATGCAGTAACCCAGAAGGGATATTGGCTTTTGCAGTGCCATAATGTTTAAATATTATGTAAAATCATGTAGAGAATGTTAGAAAGAATTTATCCACAGGTTTCAGTGCTAGGTTAAGCACACACTATCTATTGTATGAACGACAAGCCCTGTATAGGATGTTGTAAAGAGATATTAAGGGATCACAAGCTATGTATTGTACACCCCTATCTATTGTATGGAAGAGACTTCTTGGAGGAGGAAACAAGAGCTATGTACTATCACTGAAGAAGAATATTTACACAGCAGTGGTGTTAAACAATGGAAGATACAGATTGGTGCAATGATCAGCACACATAGCTGATCAGGGTGAGTTGTCACCGTGCTTGTGTGTGGAATTAAATATTATACGAGATCTATAAGGGGAGGGCATTTTCCTCTCATTACAGGTCATATACCAACATACCTATTGGTGGCAGGAAACCGGGTGAGGGAAGAAAGTTTGGGAGGAACGCTCAGCCTTGTTGCCGCAGCTACCCTATTTCTTCAGCTCTAAAGCCAGTTGAATGCATATGAGAACCCAAGGGCCAACAGTTGTCACCAGTTTTATAAGTTAAGTCCGTTAGACTGGCACTGAGAGTGTAACATCAATTATTCCACCACAACCATAAGCATAATAATAAATAATAAACTCACCTTGAGATGATGAAGAAGACAATCTGTCCAACATATTAACAGTGATACGTACAAGCTGGGACCTCAAGACGCAGCAATAGAGACCGCAGTCAGCGACTCATAGCTTGACTGCCTGCGTCAGGACCAGCGAACCAGAGCTGGTCAAGACCGCACTCCACCTCCACGTGGTGGTCATGGAAACAGTCTGCAGCTGTGCAGGCTGGCTGAGCGAGTGTGGATCGAAATGGGAAGGCAAACCCGGTCCTAAAAAATGCCGTGCAGAAGTCGGATGTGTCGAAAGAAAGGTGCAGATATCACAGCTTAGGCGTAAACAGACACAACGCAACCACCGTCCTTTTCAGGACGAACGAAGAAGAAGAAGAAGAAGAAGATACGTACAAGCAGATAGACCGATCAGTGGGTGGAATTACTTTACAGTGATCTTTATGCATAGAAACAAGATACTTGGACAGAGTTCCAGTTATTTATTTTAAATAGTGTATATAAATAAATTTATTGAGTTTGACAATCCCTGTCCCCAAAAAAAATTGAGGTACAGGGACATTAAATTGTAAGATAATTACCTAAACTTTAACAAAAGTTTTACTCACTTTAATATTATTGAGTTACAGTTCTGTTTACATTTTATTTCGTCCTTATATTAAATACATTACCCTAGACACACTCAGCCACACAACATCACAGATCATATTTTACACAGAGTGAGATCTGAGAGGTGACGGATAGGGACTCTGAGAATCATCATCATCAACAATTAGACTCAGGGAACTTACACAGTTTGACCTCACTCTGTTTATCATTAATTAATAACACCATTAACCTCTTTTACCACAGTGAAAAGCTTTGAAACGGTAAGTATTATTCTTAGAATGTACATCATTTCTTTTATCTTTCCCTCCATGCTCCATAGTTAGCCTGGAACTACTTTATGCTTGTTAGTTCTCTTTACGAAACTATCAATAAAGCAATCACCGGCTCGTGCAGTGGTGGTTCATGAAACATTTTCTAGATACTGAGGTTGCCAGCCCAAAATGACTTTGACATCCAGTAGCGAGTTTCACACATTAAACTTCACATAGTAATATATACATATATATGTTGGGTCACATGTTAATAATAAATATGAAATGTAAATCACAACTTACGCCAATCTTGGCTACAGACTTGTTGCTCAGATGAATAAAAGAGACGAATCGTTCTCTTACACGGGTCTTTGATGTCTTTAATTTTACAATAGATTCATCTCTGACATCGTGTGTTTCTTCAGTTTCCTCGTCCCGGTGTTCCTTATTAAAATGTGGAAATTGCCTGTGCTTTGTAAGTCTTATGTGGTTCTCCAAAAAAAGGTCTGGTTAAAAAAAGGAATTCTGAATCTAGTCTTCACTCTGGCGAGGTCTGATGTTGTCTTGGCGAGCGTGAAATTCACAATGACATAAAACTGCGAAATGGTCAGACTATAATCCCTCTCTTCCCAAGCGTTGTTTGTTATGTAGTTAAATAAACGCTTCAATCATATTCAAACAGGTCGGGTGTGGTACTTTCAAAATAGTTCCGACATGGACAAATTTTGCAAAGGTCACGTTTCCCATATATGGTAATATACTGTCCTATGCCCTTGTGTACAAACTTACAGACATATCTCTGTCCATCATAATATTGTGACCGTGTTTTCTGGCGAAATGACTCCTGGATGGTCGCTAGTCACCTGTGTTTCGCCAGACAAACAAATCTGGTTCTATTCAGCACTCCTGCCCAACACAAGATGGGATAAAGAAGCACAGTCGCCTGAACAGATGGTCACACAGATTGTGAAGATAAAATATTGTTGCTGACTGTATAATAACCTGGAGTAACTTAACACGTCTTCGTGAAGCGTGAATGCGACACAATAAGATAAGAATTACTCCCGTAGCAAATACTGGCATAGGGGAGCGGCGTGTTACAGACTTTCATCATGATATGTCCAACATAAAGAGTAAAATATATGAAATAGAAATACGAAATGCCAAATAAAAGCGATTGGAGAGAAAAATTAAGAAGAAGAAATGATACTGCCGTAGTGCTGGAGGGGTGAGAGATCACACAAAAGGACAGGGACAGACAATTCGTCACAGTTATTATATTGCAGTCCACAGAAAAAACAAAACTGTATACTGATATCAAATCAACTGAGAGTAAGATCCGGCTCATGATGGCGAGGAATAGGGCGTTTGTCTTCTGTAGGATTGTCACACCTGACGTTTTAAGCTCATATCTCACAGCGTTCCAGGCATGACCTACGTTATGTCTTTAAAATAAAATATATCATAAAACCTGTAAACCTCTGGTCAAAGATGGATACTTTCAGAGTTAAGGGAATGCTTTTCAGGTTTATAAAACAAGTTAAATTCTGACATTGGCATTGTGTATTTAAATCATGAACTAAATATAACATTTATTACTCTGTTTTTAAAGACCACGGACCTAAAGGGATTAAGCCTGTCAGAGTGTTGGATAGACGTGGATAGTAAATCAACATCCACACGGGGAAAAGTGATAAGACGTTATTAATTTATTTTGTGACAAATAATCATATCTGCAAATTATGACTGTGCTAATTCATCGATTTGATCTGAAAAAAAAGTTACTGATCCCTAACATATCCATTTTCTGTACTTAGTTACTGAAGGAAGAAACACTCACGGTGTGTGATAGAAATTACTGTTTATTATATAGATATATGTTTCTTTGTGTTAAGCGTCGTAATATTAAAGGTACTATTATCACATGACAGAGGTTTATGACACTGTAAGATATTTCACATCTAAATTGTGTAATGCCTCTAAAATTTTGAAGATTTCAGGTGACATCCCACTAAAAGCTCTTATTTATTTAATGACGCACTAAATATTACTTGTCACTAAAGAATAGTAAACGTGTACATTCTGTTTTATTATGACACTTAAATAACCCTGCTAATGTAGTTTAACATGTTACAGTTGATCGAAATTAAAATTTCTGTTAGTCATCATGTCTTACTGTGAAAGCTTTACAACATCGAATATCACACATGTTAATATAATTTGTTTTTGTTTCTGGTAGTTATAATATACAAAGAAGACTGTTTGTAAATGTCATTTTCTTGACTCCTGTAATTAAAGCATTTAAATGTAAACATTGTTCCAAGTAGATAATACATCCAGAACTGCACTGAATTATTCAAATAAAGCTAAAACCTGGGTCATTTGTTTGTCGTTCACTGCTAAGCCTGTGTTAAATAAATCGAAAGTTTTACTTAACGTATTTTCAACAAGTTAAATTTAAAAAAAAGATTTAAATAACTACATTTATATTTGTATATATATATATATATATATATATATATATATATATATATATATATATATATATATATATATATATATATATATATATATATTATATATAATATATATATATATATATATATATATATATATATATATATATATATATATATATATATATATATATATATATATATAAACATTTCTCCATAAATTTAACGAAAGATTTGTGGAAGAAAGCATTAATGTTACGTCTTACATGAACACGCTTCCACAACCAGATGAAGAGTCTAAAATTAACCTCTAAAAACTATGTCACAGGCACTCTGAGACCAGAGAATTGACTTCAGGATGGCAGATACATTAAACATATCCGATACTGGAAACTCATCCAAAGACTTCTTCCGATTAGATGACAAAATAATGTTGATATATGCATGGGTTGTGTACACTATACTATGTAATATAATTAACATCTTTGGCATTGCTACAAACGTTATAAACATCGTCTGCTTCGTCAACCAAGGTTTCAAAGAGTCAATCAACATCAGCCTGTTGGGTATGAATAACAATATAAATTGGATATCATCTTTGTGTTTCAGTGACTGCATGCATACATATCTTTTCGTATTGCTTCTTTTGTAAACTATATGCGATGCTAACATGAAGGCTACACAAAATAGTAACGCTGTTAATGTTTATCTTCCAAAGAATTGTATTTTGTGACATGTTTATAACTTGATGTGTTTGCACGAATAAACAAACAAACTAATAAGAGCTTATAAATATGTTGGGCATCCAATTTAGTTCAGCACGAATACGTGATCATGATTCTTCTTCTTCTTCTTCTCCTTCTTCCTCGTTCGTCCTGAAAAGGACGTTGGTTGCGTTATGTCGCCGTTTACAGTTAAGCTGCGATATTTGCGCTTTTCGACACGACACATCCAACTTCTGAAAGACATTTTTGGGACCAGCTTTGCCTTCCCTCTTCGATCCGTACTCTATCGGGCAGACTGCAGTGATGCAGTCTGTTTCCAGGACCACCACTTGGAGGTGGAGTAGAGTCTTGGTCAGCTCTGGTTCGCTGACTATGACGCAAGCAGTCAAGCTATGAGTCGCTGACTGCATTCATCTCTCTTGCTGCGTCTTCGGTCCCATCATAATCCAGAAGACTAAAGATTCTGCAATTCACCCAGTCCTAATTTGTCATCAATGGGATAAACCAGATTGTGACACGTACATTGCGCTTGATGAATCGTTGGGTTGGAGCCCCAACACAGTAGCAATTGTACGAGCGATCATTATGACACGAAGTGATGAAAGCTAAATACTGCTCATCTTACCAACTAAATCCTTCAAAAATGGTGCTGGAACATCCAGGGATGGAACACTACATTTCGGGCAAGAAAATTACGACTACCCAATGTAAAGAAAGAAATATTTAATGATGCACGTATAGCCTTGATAACATTTTGTAATTCAATCTATGTTGGGACTCGAAAAAAACTGGGCAAAATTAGCAATAAACTCTATAGTAATGAAGGTGCTATCTTCCAATTTGACAGTTAACATAAGAACCCCTCTTCCTCCCCGCAAGTAAAAATAATAGTAACAGTAAACGTCGAACAACCGAACGACTGTTCGCAGAAGGTTGAGAGGTGCTCACGTTAATGCAAGTACTCATTATGCCTGTTGACAATGAGTAGTACAATATTCTAACTATGCAATAATAAAATTAGAAGAATATTAAAAAAAACCTTATTATATTTAAAACAATTCAAAGTAGACATCTTTGGGCGAGAATCGTGAGCATCTGTGAAGTGAGGAAAAGTTGTTTTTAACCATTACATTGTCTAGAACAGGAAGAAAAAACACAAAAAAAGACAAATGAAAAACAGTATCTGTTGAAAACTATCTGAGCATCTCAATCTGCATAAATCAAAATCACGTACTGATACAAGTAGGCTTAACCTATATTAGACGAAGGGGTGTCTATCTAAGAAACGAGACATTTATTTTTATTTTTTTTTTAAATTATTATAATGTCTCCAGAGACAGTGACGATACTGCTAGAATCAAATATAATATATCTTTGTAGCACCATGACTCAAAGCACAAGAAGCTGGAGAAACAGCTTACTGTAGGGGCTTTAACTTAACAATGCAGACAAAGCTACCTGACGGAAATGTTTTTAAGTCAGCGTCATATAGGTTATTACACCATATTAAGACAATTACATGAGATACAAACGCAAAAGTAACAACAAAATACAAAAACTACCAATACATAATGGTGAAGAGCAGATTTAGACGTAAATGAACGAATACAAGAAATTATTCAAATAGTTCAACGCAGATATCAAATACAGAAGAAGGTTGTCTGGAACAAAAGGTCTTTGTCGCAAGCGAGAGAAAACCATACGGAGTCTGGGTCGCTGACTCATTTGATTCCTTGCAGGAAAATCTGCATGATTGGCACCTGGAATGTTCGAACATTACACAAACAAGGAAACCTTTACAGATGGCAGCAGAAATAAAAAATACAAAAAGGTGTTAAAACTGCGTATGTTATGACCTTCTTATCTATATTTGCAGCTATTAATCTCTCTCTCTCTCTTTCTCTCTCTCTCTCTCTCTCTCTCTCTCTCTCTCTCTCTCTCTCTCTCTCTATTACACATTTTTATAAGGGCCCCTGCATCCTGCTGTTTACTGTTTCAATATTTGCCTCTATTACAAGTAATGCTCCTTCATTTGTATTCAACTAGCTATGGACCTTGTTTGATGCTTTGTCCACTACGACATTGATATTTATGAGAGAAGAAAACACAGTTTACAGCAGGAAAATATATATACACGAAGACAAATGTGATAAATTAAAACTCCATCAACTCAGTAATCGGTAGCAACGTCATCGGTATTTGTTGGTACAAAGATCAGGTAACGTTATAGAAGTCATGCGAAGGAGTTCATAGCAAACGGAATATACAAAAGACTCGAAGTTAATACTTTCAATTATTGGGAACGTATAAGAAAATCTCGGAACGACACGTGGTGATAGACTCTCAGATGGGAAAATGAAAGACGGGTCAAATAAATGAAATATAAAAAGAACTTTTACAACAAAGAACAGATGTACCAAAACCAACATAAATCAGCAAGGGAATCTCTAAACAAAGGAGACATTCATCCATTAAGAAAACATATTATACAGAAATTAAAGGGGTACATGTTATACCGGTACCAAAACTACTGATGAAGTCGTATTTGCAGGAATACTTGTGCATATCAAAGAACAAAACTTTGAGAAATAAAAGAAGACATACACAGAAGTTAGACACCTCTATATCATTAACTATATGGGTATCTGTGTAAGAATTTGAAAGTAAGAACATTATTAATCACCAACGATATCTGATCTAAAGCGACATGCGAAAACTGCCAAGACCAACTCTTAGAGTCATTTACGACAACTAAGACTAATGAGATAATAATGTTCCTCATAGTCATCGAATGTACGATGGTTGTCGTAACAGAAGGTAAGATCAAATATAGAAGTACAGAATGTACACAAGATTATAACGCACGGTGCACTATATTTATACATATGAAATACATCGCCATTTATACAAGCGTAACATATACGAACATACCTTCAGGGTCTCAAAAGAAGCAGCTAAAACAAAGCTCAAAGCGAACAAAACAAAGGAAAATAGAATTCGCAGGAAAACAGATGAACTTGAAAACCTATGAAGATCATTAGTTGGATAAGTCACAACACGCATCATCACAGAGATGGATTGAAACATCGGTATTCAGTGACAGGGTTTAGAAAGCATTTGGAGGAGGAAAGGGGGGGGGGGGGGGGGCAGAGCTACAGCACTTTTTCTTTAACCTGTCTTATTTTCTTGTCCTGGTTGCCTATTTGTAACTGTGGCTGACGAATGATGAAACCCGAAACGTCCCGTGTTTCCTGTGTACCGTTAATTTGTAAAACTGATTGAATACTGTTTTATATACATTTTAAGTCAAAATAGCACAAATTTAGACATTGGGATTAGTCTATATTCAGAAAACGTATATTCTCCTGAACATAAATCTGGAACAATCATTATTCAGAAAACATATTAAGTAGGTGTATTTTGATTTTTTAAATAGTAATGTATTCAGAAATACTTTTCATTCAATATTAAAACCTTTAACAGATCCGGTTTTTAATATCTTATCAACGTTTTAATTTATTGCAAATAATGTTGTAAAATCCAGAAAATAAAAATGGTTATTATTGTCAGATACAAACTTTAAAACTCTATAACTGGAGATCTGTTATCAAAAATCCAATCTTACAAACGTTTAAAAATGTAATGATAAACAAAGCTTAGTAAATAAAAACTCCTTAGAATATAGAAATATAACAACACAATTCAATATGGCTGCCGTTTCAATGACAACCAATTATGTAATACCATCAAACTGTTCGGTATGCCCATCTATGATTGATGTACGCGGTAGGTTAATTCTGTGCATTCTCGTTGAAATCATGTGATTAATAACGAAAATAGCATCTCAGAGTGGTACCTCCCAATAGGAACGTAAAAGGAAGTTAGAGACAAGTATCTGCTCAAGAAGACCGAAAACGATGTATAATAATGCATTCTTAAAATTGTTGGTAATGTTATCCGTAGTAGAATATTATTCATCAGCAGGAAATCAATTCTATTTAACATTGTTTACAGCAGTACATTATTACTCTGTCTATTCAGGTTTATCAATATCTGATCTCTTCAATCTTACAACGAATATCTGGACATGCATCTTCTTATCCCCTGCAGTCATAGAAGCAGATTTACCTTTTGATTCCGTAGAAGTCATGTACGTGACGACGGGAATGCTACGTTTAGTTTTCACCAGAGTGAGTACTTGCATCACCGCTTTGATTACTCTGGAGAGATGTTTGTGTATTACAGCACCTTTAAAGGTTAGAATGCTATAGTATTTTGACAATGTTTCATGTTTGTAACAGAATGAAAAGGGCATGTTCCCGATTGAAATTTTGTTAACAATATTTTTATCTTTTATTTAACAGTTGCTTCAAGTATTTAACTTTGTACTTGGTCTATTGACGGTTACTTACTTAGTCATTTCTTTTCTACCCTGGAGTGTAGAGATTGCCAGAGAGAGTGCCATCCTATCCCATCGACGGTCTTCTTCGTTGGCCAGGTTCCATTCTAGTCCATGGTCCTTTAGAGATTGTCCAGTGTAGTCCTACCATAGAACTCTAGGTCGTCCTGGAAGTCTGGTTACATGGCTCCTGGTTACCCGTATTGTCCTGGTAGCCGATCTTCTCTTATTCTACAGACATGGCCAAATCCTCGTAATTGGGACTTTTCAAGTCGGGTCTGCAGAGCTGGGTTTTGAGGCCATGACGTATCGTATAGTTACGGACAATGTATCTTCTTGTTACTTCAACCACCTTCCTCATATACCCCATTTCTGAGGTTTGCTGCTGGCTATTGTGTGTTTTAGTCATTGTCCATGACTTGCGTCTATGTCCATACTGGAACATGGGCGGAGCGGTATGCAACCGTCTTCGTCTTCTTGATGCTATTTTGCGTTTCATGTAGGTCTTTGCTGCCTCCTTTCTTGATAACAGCACCAAGGTATTTAAAGTGGTTGACCTGCTGCAGAATCTGTTCCATCAGCAAATCCGAGGTCTTTTTACCTCTCTTAACATCGCAATGGTATTTGTTTTGGAGCTGTTGATGACAATCCATCTCTTTTCTAGCTGCTTTTTCCAGGCCTGCAGATTTGATTGAAGATGTGCCACTGATTTAGCAATCATGGCAACATTATCGCATACGCCAGCTGTGAAATTCAGAAATATTTCATCTTTCAGTACCCCACTGAATACTTTCTTGTCCTCTCTTTACATGCTTTGATGACATTGTCTATGAGGAGTACGAAAAGATAAGGTGACAGAATATCACCTTGAATTTCACCAGGTGTGATCCTAACCTCTTCGGACTTATGGTGTCTCGTCCTCACATAATTTCTGCAAGCCTTGTAAAAGCTCGGTATAGTATGGACCAGAAGTGCTGGAATGTTATTCTTTAGAAGTCGTCTTAAACCAAAAATCTGGGTCAACCCCTGATGGTTTAAGGTTTGGAAATAAATCATCTATAAATGTAGATATTCAATTGTCGCTATTTCCTTATGGTATTAACCATCATAATCATGTCATGTGTGTAATTCAAATGAACTTGTACAGTCCTGTACAAAATCGAGGCCCTAAGCAAACTTGAATGTCTGAAGTACTTTGTAAATAAATCCCTGTTGTCCCTGATAGCGACACACCTTAGGTAAACGCCAAGGCAGCCATTGGGTAAAACCGCCACTGTGCGTGTGCTTTCTAATATTTGTACTCAACGCTCACTTGCACTTCGTCTATAAACCTTCAAAATAGATATATTTTTCTTTAACTTTTACTGCAATAGATCCACCTATTAATGTTTTTATAATACAGACGGCGTGTCCAGTGACTTTGATTTGTGGCTAGTCACATTTTTATTATCACTCTCTGGTTATATTTCAAACTGATATTCGTGGTGTGACTATCACATTGGATGGCTTATGATTCTTGTGGCAAAGCTATGGATACGGATGTAAGTACACCATCAAGTATGATGCATTTGTCTTCATTTATATTCAAAATTCTCTTGCACTGCGAATTTCCAGTTCTGTAATTAATACTTGGTCCAATCACATTGCCTTTCATCGTGTGACATATGTAGACTACTAAATGTCCAAACCACGTATTGGTTGCTCACAGAAGTGTCTAGAACATTTTGTTCCAGTCGTTCGTCTGTATATATTATATCTATCTATGTGTTGCATTATCATGGCCGCCAACATTATGCTGTCCTTTAATCATTAACAGAGAATGACTACTAGTATGTTATCCTACCATTCAACACTTTTTTTACCTGTACATTGGCATTGCGTCTTTTCTGTAAAACGCGTGGCTCACAACATGATTGGTTGGTCATGCCTCTTGTGTTGTCTTTCATTTTGCAATATTTTAAATGTTAACACCTCTACACCTCACGGTAGAAGGGGAACGACTAAGTAAGTAAGTTAAATTGTTAACAAGTACTCCACACTCATTGTTATTTTGCATATCGTTTTTTTTTAACTCAAAAATCAAGTGAATCATATTGTATGGCTCTAAAACATGAAATGCAACAATCTTGCGTTGAAAAGAAAGATTGAAATGGTAAATGGTCACCAACGAAGAACTGCTGACAAGAACCAGAAACGTGCAAATGGAAGAAGAGCTGAAAAGAAGACTCTGGCGATGGAGTGAACGCACCTTGAGGAAATCTCTTGATAGCATTACCAAGCAGTCTTTGGTTTGGAATCCTCAGGGCGAGAGAAGTAGAGGTTGACAGAAGCACATTTGGAAAGAGAGCTAGAAACAGACACACGTAATGAGGAAGATATAGAAAGGTCATGGACCTATGGCACACAACAACAGAATTTAGCATGTGTTCTTTGAAGGTCTGTGTTCATTGGAGCGGTAAATGGTATTGATTGATTGAGATTCCTCTTTTTAAGGGTCAATTACATCTAAATCTTATTTGTTTGTGGCATCCTTTTTTGTCTTTTCAAGTCTTCAAAGTACTTAATAATTCTTACAGACCGGAATTTTTTCATCAGTTTTGCCAGAATTGTTTTTTACCTTAAAGCAGTACCTTTATAAAATCTAAAGTTTCGGATTTACTACATAACTAAGACACATATATTATACATCACAGTAAAGATAAATGAATGTAGAGTTAGAATATAAAGGATTTTAGTGATATTCTACATATTTTGTTCATTTGACTAATAACATATACTTATTTTTAATAAAAACTCATTTTAGTGAATGAAAAATGTACTCACCAACCCATGCATAAAGACTGAAACATTATCCAGAGCGCTCCAGCATCATTTAGTATAACACTAATCTATATTTGAATATTATTTACAAGTATCAGCTTCCTGAGATATTTTATTAATGTTTTACAGACCATCCAGCAGACCGTACCATCATTATTAAAATAAAAAGAAGATATTCAAGGCAGCATGAACTTTTAAATTAAATCATAAATTATGTTTAACACAAAAAATTCACACAAATTATGTTTTATAGTAAAGATTAATGGATTTAGAATTATAATATTGGGCCTTTTAAATGATATTCTTCCTATTATATTCAATTATGAGTAATAATGGAGACTATTAAACAAAAAAAAACTCATTTTAGTAAATGAAAAATGTACCCACCAACCCATACATCTTCTTCTTCGATCCTTAACCACCGACCGTCAAAGCAGTCAGTGGCCATCATGCCTAGTGGCGTCTTGTAGGGCAACAACAAATTGATTCCACTTTGCACGGTCGGTGGCCATCCTTCGTACAGTGCCCCAACTCTGGTTCATTCTTTGCATCTCAGCCTCCACAGTCCTCCGCCAAGTTGTTTTTGGTCGGCCTCTCTTTCGCTTTCCTTCAGGGGTCCAAAGCATAGCTGTTCTTGTGATGGCATCGGGGTCTCTTCTGAGGACATGACCAACCCAGCTCCAGCGTCTGCCAGCTATGATGGTATGCATGTCCTCTTGCTTGCTACGAGTAAGCAGATCTTGGTTGGTGATGGTATTCGGCCAAAAGATTCGGTGAATTTTTCTTAGGCATGTTGTGTGAAAAGAGGACAATTTTGACATTTCCTTCTCTGTGACTCTCCAGCATTCCGCACCATAGAGAAGCACAGAAAGCACGCAACTCTGGTATAATCTTAATTTTGTGCTTGTGCTGTATTGGGAGGACTTCCAGATGTTATTTAGGCTAAAGAAGGCTGTTCTTGCCTTATTCATTCTGATGTTGATGTCTTTGCCTGCCCCACCGTCTGGTGTTACTATGCTTCCTAGGTATGTGAAGGTATCTGTCTGTACCAGTTGCTGATTCCTTACTGATATGGGCTCAGGGTTGCTCACATTGAGAGTCATGACCTCAGACTTCTTTAAATTGATGTTCAAGCCCACCTGCTGGCTAAATTTATTAAGTCTATCCGTTTTTTCCTGGATGTGTTGATGTGAATGTGCCAGCAGTGCAATGTCATCTGCATATTCCAGATCTTCCAATGTTGAAAACGTAGTCCATCTTATTCCTCTTGGACTGCCCTCTGTTGTCTGGCGCATCACCCAGTCTATGACTGTTAAAAATAGAGTGGTTGATAAGGGGCATCCCTGTCGTACTCCTGTCTTCACCTCGAAGGTTAGGTTGCTCTGCCCAACACTACACGTAAAGTTGGCATAGAGGCTTTTTATGATTGACACCATGCAGCTTGGAATTCCATAAGCCCTCAGTATTTTCCATAAACTGTCCCTATGTATGCTGTCAAAAGCCTTTTCAAAATCAACAAAATTTATGTACAGTTGTCTTTGCCATTCTGAGCACTGCTCTATAATGTTCCTGAGAGTGAATATATGGTCTACACATCTTCTGTTCTTTCTAAATCCTGCTTGTTCTTTCCTCAGTTTGTAGTCTACTGCCTTTGAAATTCTCTGTATAATTATCCTGCCTAGTATTTTGCTGGGAACTGAGAGAAGAGTGATTCCTCTCCAATTATTGCAGTCTGAAAGATCTCCCTTCTTGGGCAATTTGACAATTATTCCTTTGTTCCACTCTGATGGTGTTGTCCCCGTTTTCCACACTTGTGCAAATAGTGGTTCTAATAGTTCTGCTGCTAGCTCAGGGTCTGTCTTAAATAGCTCTGCATTAAGTTATCATGTCCCGGAGCTTTACCGTTCTTTAACCCTTTGATTGCTGTGATGATTTCTTCTTTTCGTGGAATGTCTGTATTTACATCTAGATCGTTTTCAGCCTCAGGAACATTCAATTGTGTCTCTGGTATTTCCTTGTTCAGAGTTTCTCTGAAGTGCTCTGCCCATCTTGCTTCCTGTCCCTCTGCTGTCTTGATGAGATTTCCTTGCTTATCTCTTACTAATGTAATATTGTTTGCTGATGAATTTAGTTATTTTGTATACTGTGCTTTGTTCATTTCTCAGTGCTGCCTCTTCTGCCTGTTTTGCAAGATCGTCTAGGAAATTCCTTTTGTTGGCTCGGGTTTGGCGTTTAACTTCCCTGTCCAGTTGACTGTACTGTTCGCTATATAGTTGCTTTAACCTGGGGGACTTCGCTTCTGTTTTCTTTCTTTTCATTTCCTTTCTCATCTTTATGGTGTTTAGTGTTTCTGGTGTTATCCAATCTTGCTTCTTCCTTTCCTGGAATCCTAAGCATGATTTGCTGCTTTCCTTATATATTGTTGAAATGGTGTTGAAATTCTGGTCTATATCATCAGTCAATGTCTTTTCCTGGCTTTTGGCAAATTGATATCGTTTCTTAATGTCGGCCGCAAAAGCTTTTCTGGTAAGGGGGGTCCTTCAATTTGCTGATGTCAAACCTTTTCTGTGTAGTTACAGTTGGTCCAGCCCTTCTTAGTTTCACTTTCAGTTTTGCTACTACTAAATGGTGATCGCTTCCCACATCTGCACCTCTTCTTACCTTCACATCTTTTAATGCATGTCTCCATCTACCGTTAACCATGATGTGGTCTATCTGGTTTCTGTCCCGACCATTTGGTGATTCCCATGTTAACTTGTGAATTTCCTTATGTGGGAAAAGTGTTCCTCCAATGACCAGGTTGTTAATGCTACAGAAACTTATTAGCTTATCCCCATTTTCGTTTGCTATTCCGCTGCCACATTTCCCCATTGTTCTTTCATTGTATGTATTGTGTGTACCAACTTTCGCATTGAGGTCTCCCATTACTATAACAAGATCATATCTAGGTGTGTCCTCCATTTCTTTCTGCAGTTGTTGATAGAATTCATCCTTGACCTCCTCATCGCTATCATTCGTTGGTGCGTAGCATTGTATTATTGTAGTGTTGGTGAATCTCCCTCTCAATCTCAATCGTATCAGTCTGTTGTTGATGGGTTTCCATTCCAGTAATGTCCTTTCTATCCCTTTCTGTAGAATAATGGCTACGCCTTCACTGTGCTGTCCATCCTCTCTTCCAGAGTAAAGTACTGTTTCTCCTGTTGCTGTTTTAACTTTTCCTGCCCCTGTCCATCTGCTCTCGCTTATCCCCAGGATGTGTAACCTATAGTTTCTCATTTCTGCCGTGACCTGTCTTAGTTTACCTGTCTCGTACATTGTCCTGACATTCCAAAATCCTATTCTTGTATCCTGTTTTGCGGTCAGGACATCCGTTTTCATGTCAGTGGCTTCCTTTCGGCTTTCACCACTGACAGTCATACGAGCCACAGACTCCGAATGTCCATCCCGCAGCAAAGTTTGTTCATTTGATGTTGTTTCCGTAACTTCATTATTTTTTTTACATAGACAGGGGTGTCAGCCCTATGCTAAAACCCCCAACCTGGAGGACCAGGGTACCAGCTTTTGTCTGACCCCTACCCACACAGACCAGTCCAGCTTGGTTGAACCTACCAGGAGTAAAACTCCCACTGGCATAGCTCTGGGGATCGTCAGGGTACGCAAGCTGCCATACCGCTACAAGGTATAGGTACCATTGATGGCAGCAACCCATACATAAAGACTGAAATATTATTCAAAACGCTCCATGGTTTTTTTAAATACAGTAGACATTCAAAAATCCGGCAACCTCCGGACCTGAGGAGTGCCGGATGTTGGAAAATGCCGGATATTTTATGGTTATATATTCTGTATATATTTAACAGAAAATGACTACCTATACACTTTATCTGAGATCGACAATGCACGATGTTTACGTTTTACACCACTTCTTTTATTTGCTGAATCCATAATGGGGCTAAACAGCAGCAAAAAAATGATAAAATGAGAAGGAATGAGCAGGAATGCCTGTTAACACGTGCAAGCAAGACCCAACAGCTGCATCAAAACATAAACTGCTCCAGAAAACAGTGGCGCGCCAACGCGGTAAATTTAAAAATGCCCTAAGACTTTTATTGCCATCCCACTATTGGTGTCTGTGCTTGGATCGTATGAGGTATCAGCTCCGTAATAAGTAAGCAGTGATAAAACATACCCAGTGGTACTGCCAACAAGACCAAAACTCTTTATATGATACTTACTAGGTAAGTTGCATTAAATTGCTTGTATTTCCATCGCCCTTTAAATCCTACAATCGTTTCATCAACCGAAACTTTTTCAAAGGGCGTAAAGGCACTATTGAAAATTTCAATCAAAGAGTTGATGAATGGCTCCACTTTACTTTTCCCCTCAGCATCAGGCTCGCCCAAACGCAACTTTGTTTGATAGATAGACAAACATCTATCTCTTTCAAAGTTGTTGTGATAAAATGGAGCATAATGGAAATCAGTTTCTGATGAATAATAGTCTATAATAGATGGTCTGGGATCAATGCCCGTAGCATTTATTGTGGCCATAAATTTTAACAACTCATAACAACTTTGTGTCGTTTTGTAGCACTAGGGCCTGGCTGTGACCACGCCTCCTTCTCATTAGAACTAGATTCTTCATTAACGTCAAATTCGATATCATCAGGGACATCATCTCTACTAAAACTCACCAAACATACACAGTTCCCTAGCCTTTTCTACAGTTAAAAAGACCTACGTTTTGATAAACATGATGTGGTTGGTTCGCTAGACATTGTATAAACAACAATAATCACCTGATCGAAAGGTAACAGATATACCTTTTTTTCACATTGAAATTTGCTAGAACAAGCGTGTTTCCAAATTACTACTCAAAGATAGCGCTGTCCTGGGTAAAAAAGAACAACTTCCGTTATGTTAAAATACTAAATTACGAAAATACGGAACAAATAGTACGGAACACAAAAGTGACGATATGAGCGTTCTCTCAGCTTCTAGTGGGATTACGGAAGTACGCTACCAGCGTCGTTTGGCCTGTACGATGTTGGCTTCATTACTATGTTCTATTGCTCGTGCATACTTTCGAAGTTAATACCACATTGTATCTATTCAATATTGATATGGTAATCACTCACTCATTTTCTTATTTGATTTAGTAAGGCTATTTCTAGCTTTTCATATCTGACATCAATTTCACTTTTCAGTTTTATACTACGGTTTTCCGATAGTAAACTGTCACTCCTGTGGTCTGCTATGGACCTATTTCTTAACAAATTCCAACATCTCCTAATTTCTCGTATGTCGTAAATATATTTACAAAATATTTTGTCTTGGGCTTCTTCGTGCCAAAAAGTGTGTATGACTGTCTTTAAACCTGATGTATTTGACCCAGGTGAAAAGCTGGTGACAATATGGTTTCTTCTGATCGACATGAGAAGAACTCAAAATTGACTGTCTGGATTGCCGACGTCCGTGTCTGTTTGTCTGGCAGATTACACAGAGGGTAGATGCGTTTATCGTTTTTTTTGTGGGACAATCCCTGGTGATTTTTACAGATAGCCTGTCTGTTTAGACATCTTGGTGGAAGACATTACGCCAGGCATACATGGTCACAAGTTCTTGTGAGTGGGCGGAAATATTACCGATTGATTTGAAAGAGGTCACCCGTTGGAATATTAAATTTAATACGTGGGGGATATTAGCGTCTCGTATTAACACTCATGTTCCTTGAAACATTATTCAACATATCAATTTGTCGGAGGAATTTGGCGTCCCGAAATCTCAATTATTTCATTTATTCAATCTTAAACATTTCCATTTTGTCGGGGACTTTTGCGTCCCGTAATTTCACTCTTCTCCAATTAATTAATATTATACAAGTCCATTTTTGGGGGAATTTGGCGTCCCGAAATATTAATACTTGTTATTTAAGGATACACATTGAAATTCAATACTTCATTTGAACATTCTTGCTTACCGGCGATATTTCTTATCCATGAATTAATACACTTTCAATAAAGGATTACAAGCCATTTGCCACAACACATCAAGACGTTATCGCGTCACACATCCAATCTAACGTTTCTTTTTCATACTAAGATACATGTCTCCTAGTAACATTTTCACACTCTCGTTTCTGCAATGTTTAGTTGAGGTACGACAAGGTGTGACCAAAGACCCGGTATTAATAATAATTAGCCGCGGTTAATTTCACACCATGAAGTCGAATAAATTGCAAGATTAATGGTAAAGCTCGGAAATGCTAGTTTTGTTATTCATCAAAGGATTTCAATTAGATGCACATACTTATCTACATCAATCATACATCCTCATTTTCGACGACCGATTTTATATACTCTTGACATTTGGCCACTGTTGGACCACTACTGCAAAGCAGGGGAAGCAATCTGTGACAATGACTCCGTCTGATATTGCCCCTAAGTAATTTACCCTAAATGCTAATTATACATGTAAACTAATGCCATTTCTTCTTTCACTTTCACGTTCTACGACATAAATTATTTTGTAGGTTTTTAATATTCTTCACCAGTTCCAATGCATCGTATCTCACGTTATCGTAACATAATCGTTCAATTTAAACATTGTATGTGTTTATTTCTAATGTTTAATCCTCCTGTAGTGCTCTGACATTCACGTTTCTAAGGTCAAGGTAGCATTAAATTCACTTGTGCTTTGAACACCTTGATTATAGTGTACTATGTCCTGTAGTATTTGTCCTTCACCGAGGAGCTACAGTGAAATTCTAGTTTCGTTATTCATCAAAGGATTTCAATTAAATGCACATACTTAACCTACATCAATCATACATACGCATATCTTCTTCTTGTTTGATCCGTAACCGCCAACCGTCAAAGCAGTCAGGGCCATCACGACTGGTGGCGTCCTGTAGGGCAGCAACACGCTGATTCCACCTTGCTCGGTTGGCGGCCATCCTTCGTACAATGCCCCAACTCTGGTTCATTATTTGCATCTCGGCTTCCACAGTTCTCCGCCGAGTTGTTTTTGATCGGCTTCTCTTTCGCTTTCCCTCGGGGGTCCATAGCATAGCTGTTCTTGTGATGGTATCAGGGTCCCTTCTGAGGACGTGGCCAACCCAACTCCAGCGTCTGCCAGCTATGATGGTGTGCATACCCTCCTGGTTACTCCGAATATGTAGTTCTTGATCGCTGATGGTGTTTGGCCAAAAGTTTCGGAGAATTTCCTTAGGCAGATTGTGTGGAAGGAGGACTGATTTCGACATTTCCTTCTCTGTTAATCTCCAACATTCCGCACCATAGAGAAGCACAGCAAGTACACAGCTCTTATACAGTCTTAATTTGATGTTTGTGCTGTACTGGGAAGACTTCCAAATGTTGTTGAGAATAGCAAAGGCTGTTCTCGCTTCATTCATTATATTGTTAATGTCTTTGCCTGTTCCGCCGTCAGGTGTTACTATGCATCCTAGGTAAGTAAATGTGTCTGTCTGTTCTAACTTCTGGTTCCTTACTGTTATTGGCTCAGGATTGCCCACATTTAATGTCACGACCTCTGTCTTCTTTAGATTGATGTTCAGTCCAACCTGCTGGCCATACTTATTCAGTCTATCGGTTTTGTCTTGAATGTGTTGATGTGAATGCGCGAGTAGTGCAAGTCATCTGCATATTCCAGGTCTTCCAGTGTAGAAAGTGTTGTCCATTTAATTC
The DNA here is from genome assembly GCA_024509875.1 of Oreohelix idahoensis. NCBI lineage: Eukaryota > Metazoa > Mollusca > Gastropoda > Stylommatophora > Oreohelicidae > Oreohelix > Oreohelix idahoensis. Next base: position 64,162 of record JAMPIV010019385.1, on the reverse strand, counting down.
CTCTTGGAATGCCCTCTGTTGTCTGGCGCATCACCCACTCTATTGCTGTGAAAAATATGTTGTTGATAAGGGGCATCCCTGTCGTACTCCTGTTTTCACTTCGAAAGTTACATTACTCAATCCGACACTGCACGTAAAGTTAGAATATCGGCTTTTTATGATGGAAACAACGCGGCTGGGAATTCCATAGGCCCTCAGTATTTTCCATAGGCTGTCCCTGTGTATGCTGTCGAAAGCCTTTTCAAAATCAACAAAGTTAATGTACAGCTGTCTCTGCCATTCTGAGCACATCTCTATAATGTTCCTGAGGGTGAATATATGATCTGCACATCTTCTGTTCTTTCTAAAGCCCGCTTGTTCTTTCCTCAGTTTATGGTCAACTGCTTTTGAAATTCTGGGGATGATTATCCTGCCTAGTATTTTCCTGGGAACGGAGAGGAGAGTAATTCCTCTCCAGCTGTTGCAGTCTGCAAGGTCGCCCTTCTTGGGCAATTTGACAATTATTCCTTCACTCCACTCTGTTGGTGTTGTCTCAGTTTCCCAGATTTGTGCAACAAGTGGTTCTAATAGTTCTGCTGCTAGTTCAGGGTCTGCCTTGAATAACTCACCTTTCAGATTGTCGTGACCAGGCGCTTTTCCATTTTTTAACCTTTTGATAGCTGTGATGATTTATTATTTTCGTGGAATGTCTGTATTTACGTCTAAGTCACTTTCAGCCTCAGGAACATTCAGCTGAGTCTCAGGTGGTTCCTTATTCAGTGTTTCTCTGAAGTGCTCTGCCCATCTTGTTTCCTGCCCCTGTGCTGTGGTGATGAGATTTCCTTGTTTGTCTCTTACTAACGTCATGTTGTTAGCACCTCGTTTTCCACTGACAGTTTTAGTTATTTTATAAACTGTGCTTTGTTCATTTATCAGTGCTGCCTCTTCTGCCTGTCTTGCAAGGTCATCCAGAAATGTCCTTTTGTTAGCATGGGTTTGACATTTTACTTCCTTGTCCAGCTGACTGTATTGTTCACCATATATTGCCTTTAACCTGGGAGACTTAGCTTCTGTTTTCTTTCTTTTCATTTCCTTTCTCTTTGCCATGGTGTTTAGCGTTTCTGGTGTTACCCAGTCTTGGCTCTTTCCTTCCTGGAATCCCAGGCATGACTTGCTGCTTTCCTTGTATATTGTTGAGATGGTGTTGAATTTCTGGTCGACATCATCGGTCTCTGTTCTTTCCTGGCTTTTGGTAATCAGATATCGTCTCTTTACGTCGACCACGAAAGCTTTTCTGGTGAGGGAGTCCTTAAGTTTTGTGATGTTATATATTTTATGTTTTACTGCAGCTGGTCGAGCAGCTCCGGGTTTCACCTTCAGTCTTGCTACTACTAGGTGATGATCACTTCCCACATCTGCGCCTCTTCTTACTTTCGAGTCTTGTAGTGCATGTCTCCATCTGCCATTTATCATTATGTGATCTATCTGGTTTCTGTCTCGTTCATTTGGTGATTCCCATGTTAATGTGTGCACTTCTTTGTGTGGAAAAAGTGTTCCTCCAATGACCAGCTTTTTAATACTGCAGAAGCTTATTAATTGTCCCCATTCTCATTTACTGTTCCACTGCCGCATTTCCCCATTACTCTTTCGTTATAATTATTGTGTGCTCCAACTTTCGCATTTAGGTCTCCCATTACTATAATAAGATCGTAGCTGGGTGTAGTTTCTATTTCCTTTTGTACCTGTTGATAGAACTCGTCCTTGATATCTTCATCGCTGTCGTTTGTTGGTGCATAGCATTGTATAATTGTGGTGTTGGTGAATCTCCCTCTCAGTCTTGCTCTTATCTGTCTGTTGTTGATGGGTTTCCATTCCAGTAAAGACCTTTCCATTCCTTTCTTCAGGATAATGGCTACACCTTGATGTGCTCACCATCCTCTCTACCAGAATAAAGTACTGTTTCCCCTGTAGCTGTTATTATTCTCCCCATCCCTGTCCATCTGCTCTCCCTTATTCCCAGGATATGTAACTTGTAGTTACTCATCTCTGCTGTGATGTGTCTCAGCTTTCCTGCCTCATTCATAGTTCTGACGTTCCAAAAACCAATTCTGGTTTCGTGTTTTGCGGTCAAGGCATACGTTTTCATGCCAATGGCTTCCGTTTGGGTTTTCATCACTGTCAGTCAAACGAGCCTGAGATTCCGGATCTCCGTCCCGCATTAAAGTTTTTTCATACGCATATGTTTGAAGGTATTGCATTAGTGGTTGTCATGAAAACGGCGGCAATATTGGATTGTATTGTTCTATTTCAACTTCTTAAGTCTTTTTAATTTATTAAACTATCAATGACAACTTTAAACAGAATCTTTATCATTATATTGTAAAAAAAAAATTCGTATTAGATTTTTGATAGCTTATGTAGATTGTATCAACAGCTACAAAAGGAAATGAAAACACACCTACATGCGAAAGTTCGAACACACAATACATATAATGAAAGAGTAATGGGGAAATGCAACAACCGAACAGTAAAGGAGAATGGGGATAAACTAATAAGCTTTTGCAGCATTAACAATTTGGTCACTGAGAGAACGCTTTTTCCACATAAAGAAATTCACAAATTAACATGGCAATCAAAAACGGACGGGCAGAAACCAGAGAACTGCTGGACCAGTTGTAGCTAAACGAAAGAGGTATTACATGACCAGAAAAGGTTTCGTGGCTAATATAAAGAGACGATATCAAATAGCAAATAGCCAGGAAAATACGTACAGTGACTGATGATGTTGACCACAAATTCATACCATTTCAACAACATATAAGGAAAGCAGCAAATCATGCTTTGGATTCCAGAAAAGGAATAGACAAGATTGGATAGCATCAGTGTTACGACTTAGATGTGACGAATACAAATACGACAGTCGATCTTGTAGAGTACATCGTGCTATGTAACGCAAATGACCATGGGCAGTCATTCAGGACAAATCTGATAGGTACAACATGAGCAGACAAGTGGCAGGTCCATAGCAAACATGGCAAAAGTTTATTCTTATAAAAACTGGCTCCATCAAGTAATAATATTCGTGGCATGGAAGAATGTATCAACAATGTAGTTCTTCATAGTTAGTCTTCTGTTCATAAATCTCAATCATAGGCATCTTATAATAAGTGGCAATGAAATATAATACAATCCTCTACTCTCCTTAATTCTGGCCGTTGTGTCTAAAGGTACGTGTAGACCACGAGGACCCAAGCAATGCGGCAGAAATATTCATGACAAAAGCTTAGATGCATTATTCGAAAAAATACTCCCTGGATATGGTAATAACTTCTAGGTAAGTTAATGTACCATTCTGCGTAATATCAAGTAAGTGGCGGACTCCGAAATAACAATGCCACTGAACATCAGAATAGAAGACTCCACAATCTTAGGGAGCTTGAAGAAAGTACGTCTACTCCGGACGACTGAAAAATACGAAAGGCCAAGACAGCTGACTGTTAGAATGCAAAAGCGCGTGATACATTACGTCATTTTTTACCGGTGATGTAGCAAGTTATGCGCCGTTCAATATAAGTGGAAAATCGTACACAAAAACGGACTTTACTAAAAACAGCTATATCTCCTCATATCAATGGATAGCTTCCTGCTTGTAGCAACATATTATAACATTAATTTTATCCTTAACAATCAGAAACATTAAACACCATAACGATGGGAAAAAAAATGAAAAGAAAGAAAATAGACGCAAAGCCCCATTAGTTAACGGAAATTTTTACAGAGCAGTACAGTCAGCTTAAAAAGGAAGTAAAACGTCAAAAGCGAGCCAACAAAAGGAAAATTCCGAACCGAGCTTGTAAGATAGGCAGAGGAAGCCGCACTGAGAAATGAACAAAGAATAGCCTATAAAACAACTAAAACAGTCAGTGGAAAAAGGGATGCAAACAATATTACGTTAAAGGCAGGAAACAAGATGGGCAGAGCACTTCAGAGAAACACTGAATTAGGAACCTCTGACATACAGCTGAATGTTCCTCAAGCTGAAAATGATCTAGACGTAAATACAGACATTATGCGAAGGGAAGAAATTATCACAGCTATCATGTGGTTAAAGAAGGGACAAGCTCCTGGTCATGCCAATTTAAATGCCAAATTATTTAATACAGACCCTGAACTAGCAGCAGAACTATTAGAATTACTATTTGCACAAGTATAGAAAACAGAGGCAATACCAATGTAGTGATATAAAGGATTGATAGTAAATTTCCCAAGAAGGGCGACCCTGCAGACTGTAATAATTGGAGAGGAATTACTTAGTCCCCAGTAATTATCCTGAAAATTTCAAAGGCAGTAGACCATAAACTGAGGAAACAGCAATCTGGATTCAGAAAAAACAGAAGATGTGCAGATCATATATTCACCCTCAGGAAAGTTATATAGCAGTGCTCAGAATGGCAGATACATTAACTTTGTTGATTTTCAACAAGCTGTTGACATCATATACAGAGAAAGCCTATGGAAAATACTGATGGAATTCGCAGATGCATTGTTCCAATCATAAAAAAACCTGTATGCTAACTTTACATGTAGTGTAACATTTGAGGTGAAGACAGGAGTACGACATGGATGCCCGTTAGCAAACTAATTTTTTTTTGTTGATAGTCATAGACTGGGTGATGCGCCAGACAACATAAGGCAGTCCAAAAGGAATAAGATGAGCAACGTTTTCTACACTGAAAGATCTGGAATACGAGATGACAATGCACTACACACAGATTCACATAACACATCAAAGGAAAAAACAGATAGACTGAATAAGTGTAACAAGCAGGTGGGTCTGAACATCAGTCTATAGAAGACAGAGGTCATGGCACAATGTAGGCAAATCTGAGCCCATAACAATAAAGAACCAGAAACTGGAACAGAAAGACACATTTACATACATTTAATCCGGTAACATCAGACAGCGGAACAAGGAAAGACGTCAACAACAGAAAAAAAAATATGAAACAAATATTTTAAACACAGGTTTTTAAAGCACTAAAAAGCCACAAATAATTTTTCACGGAGATTATAGCTTGCAGTCAAAAATATGTAACATCAAATTGACAAAAAGCGTGGGGCGCTTCAGCGCTTATCAAATATTGTATCCATAAGTGTCTAATGACGTTTTTTTTTTTTTTCGTACGCCCGCTAATACTCGAGGCGAAATCTTAGGTTATTGTTAATGTCTGACCTGACATTGATTTTACGTGAGTATCCCTTTTCTTGTGCAGAGACAGGTGTCCCTCGCCATTCAGGCAGATACTCGCCGATTTCGGAGGTACCCATTAGAGCTGGGTCGGCTCAGGAGCCGCCAATCCCTGGCCGACGACACTCCTTCAAATGTCCTCGCCTGGTCTCGAGTTAATCCAGTCCAATTCCCGGTCGACGAAAAATCCTCAAATGCCGTCGCCCGGGTTTGATCATGAATCACCCGGTCGCCAGAGCGGTGTTGTAACCACTACGCTAGCGCGGCTCCTAAATGAAGTATAAAGCAGAAGTTAATTTCATGTAGAATCCGTGCCCCAGGCTTTTAGTCAATTTGATGTTACATTTTTTTACTGGAAGCCATAAACTCCGTGAAAATTAATGTGTGGCTTTTTAGTGCATTAAAAGCCTGTGTTTGAAATATTTATTTTTTATATTTTTTTCTTCTTTTTAGTGTTATTTTTTGTTTGCACATTTAAATCAAATTTAATCGATCCTCTAAGGACATTATAAATTTGCGATAAACGAGTCCAGAGCACAGGAGGCAGATTTCATTATTCAGAATATTATACGGAAAGTTAATATTTGTTTGTTTTGTTTTATTTGTTATTTTTTTATTTTGATAACAGTTGTAAATTACATTTTTTTTAAAATATAGTTGCCAGTTGCGTGTATGTCTGTGCACACGCGTGCGATGGTGTGTGTGTGTGGAAGGTGGGAGGGAGGAGAAGTTTCAATATTTCTCTCAAGAAAGACAATCTTGCTGGAAAGAATACATCTAGATTATTTGCAGTTATCGCCCATTTCACTGATGAAACAATACAAAAATAAATATTAAAATTAATTTTAATTTTATTATTTGTACCACTGATTATTGTATTCTCATCGGGAATACATAACTATGCCAAGTTTCAGAGCTATTGCTCATCTGGAAGTGATCGAAAAATCGATTGGGTGATTTGAAGGTGACATAAGTTGCAAGTTAAAGAAAAGCCTGTAATAACGCGTGAACAGTCTTTGCTAGTCTGAACAATATCTGGAAGTCCTCTCAGTTCAGTACAACATCAAATTAAGATTATTTAAAGCTGTGTATCGTATGTGCTTCTCTATGGTGAGGAATGCTGGAGAGTTACGGAGAAGGAAATGTTGAAATTGTCCTATTTCCACAATTTACCTACGGAAAATTCTCTGAAACTTTTGGATGAATACCATCACCAATCAAGAATGATTACTCGGAGCAACAAAGGGGACATGCACACCGTCAAAGCTGGCAGACGCTAGAGTTGGGTTGGCCACGCTCTCAGAAGAGACCATAATGCCATCATAAAGACAGCTATGCTATGGACCCATGAAGTAAAGCGACAGAGAAGCCGACCAAAAACCACTTGGTGGAGAACTGTGGAGGCCAAGATACAAAGAATGAACCAGAGCTGGGGCACTGCACAAAGAATGGCCGCAGAACGGGCAAAGTGGAAGCAGTTTGTTGATGCCCTACAAGACGCCACCAGGAGTGATGGCCAGTGACTGCTTTGAGAGTCGTCTTGGTATACCGGTAGATCTGTAAGAGGGATTTTGTTGATCTCCAATGACAGAAAAAGAATGGAGGCTGGGAGGTATAATTTTAGGCTAGATAAATTGTCCGTAGCCCTCTCTTACTAGCAATTAAATGTACGATATTTCCTGGATTAAATGTATTTCTTTCTCGTTCGGGGAAACCCCGTGAGCTAGCTTAATAATATTCAGTTTAAATGGGAACTGCAAACGACAGGAAAGCGAGTTATTGTTTTCAAAGAGACGTTAGCACTAGATAAAATATCATGTAGTTTGAGTTTCCACCTCTCTGAATATGGAAGTTTAAGAAACGATCTTCTGTCAGATCAGAGGCTACAAGCGTTTATATGGTGTACTTATTATAAATTCGTAATACTCAGAAACCTGAAAACATATTGTTACGCACGGATCATTATTATTTTTCGTTTGTATAAACATTTTTCATATGTATGATCATTTTTTTGACTGAAGTGTGTATTATGTTTTCTATGGTCAAAGGGACATAATCCGAGTTATCGAAACTACAATTTTTTTTAGGAGTTTGCCTTCTCTTGTATAGAGACACGTTCGGTCTATAATTTCTTGAACGAAGCGTGACCACATCTCCTTATTTGGTAGTACCAGTCAACTATGGTAGATGTCTGAAACCTTTCTTAACGCTTCTTTTCATGACCATAAAAGGCGCGACTGTGTAAGACTTTTATCTCGAATGTTCTTAGAATCGTCTTATTGTGAACGGCAACTCAGAGATTGTCGTTCTGCGCATGTCAAAAGCTGGGAGTTCGTTCTGTGTGTTCCGCCCAGTTCGGCAGTTGAGAAATGGTTTAAGAAGCGAGCAGACGCGACCTGCGTCTTGTGATTCTCTGAGGGAAATACATTGTCTTTGTGAGTTAGTTAGCTAACTAGACTATTTCCCAGTATTATTCACGCCTGCCTGGAGGCATATGTTCATGGTTGATTTTCCGAAATAAGGTAATTCCTCTTGTATCGAACTTTATGCTATCATCTAGAGGTTCGTCATTTTGTCGCCTATTTGCTCGCCTGTGTGATTCAAAATGGAGAGGTACTTTGACTAGGATTAAGTCACCGGTATCTGTATACCTGAACTAGTTAAATATATATGGGTCGCTCTAGACCAACAAGACTATTGTCTGTGTTCCAGGATTCGTTATATCAGAGATCACGTCCAAGTCAGATGGTTAGACTTAGGAACATTATAAAGGTCGAGCTGACCTGTAGCCCATGTATGCTATTCACGTGCAGACAGTAAACGGACTGATTGTATACATCTGATCTGCTAGCATCAGAATGGGAGCATTTATTATTGTTTATGAACATTGAAGATCTGTAGCTGACACTGTTGCAGCAGTTATAGAAATTATTATTATTTATACAGCTTCACGAACTAGAACTCTATGATTTATGAATTTCTGAATCTATTGAACTGTGATGTCTTATGACGCATATATACAACAGCTGTCATTGCTGACTACAGAAATTGTTTTCAATGTGCCATATCATCTTGCTGAACTCGTTAACTATGTTGATGTCATAAGTATCATGACTGTTTTGTGGCGTGCAATAAATGGAAGAAACTTATACAACGAAGTTACCCTTTCTATGACTCTACACGTCATGTTGCCTGTGTGATAACCCTGTGAACTGTTCCACTACCACATACACAGCAACATCCTAAATCAGAGAAGACACCTACATCTTACACTTTAATACCAGGTGTCGATAAGGGTGGCAAGTTACCACTTCAGCTCAAATCCACCCTTATCATTTTTGGTGGCCAGAGCTGGTTCTATCATCTGATATTTTGGCGCACCATATCATTTTTGGTGGCCATAGGTTGGTTCACTCTGATTCCAGCTATCAAGGGGGTCAGCAAACCCAGACATCATCATCATACTAGATACAACTACAGCATCAACTACCACCTTACAAGAAATTTTATTGAAAGTATCCGGATTTTCTGACAGTTGCTGATTTTGAAACTACCCGGCGCTGCTCGGCAATATTGAAGTTTATGTAAAATTAGAAGGACAAGTACCGAGCGAATGGATTTCCTGATCTGGTGAAAAGAAGGACAAGTGCCGTAACAACTGTTCCGGTCTCAGGGGTACTGTTGCGGGTTCAGAAGGTCAAGTGCCGGTTAAATCAATTTAGAAGATTCAGAAGGTCAAGTGCCGTAACAACTGTTGCAGTATTAGAAGCTCATTTCCTTCGTCATGGCTGTTTATGGGAGCAGAAGTTAATCAACGTTGGATCATTATCCTCAGAATGCTGATTACATCCTGTTCTGCACCGTGCTGACGCTGGATTTATAGAAGTTAAGTGGCCTGTTTTGTTTGTGAACTGTGCCCTTATGTTCTAACTGAGCCTTCTGTACTTTCACACTTTCTCCTATTGTTTTCATGATACATGTTTATATGTTATATGTTATTTGTTATTTGTATATTTATATGTTTATATTTCAGCGGGTTTTCTCGGTTGGGCGGTGTCTTGCAGTAGAAGATACCACGTCACAGAGGTTCTACTGTTAGCGTTTTCGTTAGGGACTGTGCGAATTTCCTACAGTGAAATTTGCTAGCGACAATCGTTGCTATATCTGTTTAGTTGTGACGAGTTGTGCTTTATTTTTGTTTCTTGTATATATATATTTTTTTTTTCTTTTTTCTTTTCTCTCTTTCTTTGTGTTTTTTTTTTTCGATTTCGATTGTTTGTATTTGTAGGTCTCCCCTTTGCTATTATTCAGTTCTTTACGTATATTTTTGTGTATACACTGTAGCGTCATTTGTTAGTCATATCTTCGCATATTTCTTTTAGTTTTGCTGTTTGTGTATTTGACTTATGCGAATGTTTTCGTATTGTTTGATCTTTGTTGTTGTTTACATTGACTTTGATCTTTGTTGATTGTTTACATTGACTCTGATCTTTGTTATTGTTTACATTGACTCTGATCTTTGTTGTTGTTTACATTGACTCTGATCTTTGTTGTTGTTTACATTGACTTTGATCTTTGTTATTGTTTACATTGTTGGTGACCTTTGTTATTGTTTACATTGTCTTGTTATTGTTTACATAGTTCTTGCATAGTTAGCTTTCACTATTGTTAATATATGCTCATGCACTATTGGTCTATAGTGCACTTATCATAACTAACTGGTGTTTTTTGCTTATGCACTATTGTAGTGCAGTTATGATAAATAACTGATGGTTATGCACTGATTTGGGTAGTGCACTGATGATTAAGAAGTGACTTGTGATATTATTATACATTTGATAATACAAGTTGGTGTCAACTCCTGTTTCCCACAGAGATTGGGTTCAACATAGAGATTATACAAGCACTTTATTAAGTCTTGTTGCTATTTAACATTGAAATAAGATAATTAATTATTTCAGGTTCTGTACTCACATTTTAGACATCATGTCTACATTTGAGTACTTTATTGAGCAGGGTAAAGCCCTTGGGAAGACAGGTGATAAATTAGAAGAATTTGCGACTGTTCAATATGCCAAGGCATTGAAGTCGGAAGAAAAGAAAATGAAAGAACAAACTGAACAAAAGAGAATAGAGGCTGAAATAGAACAAAAGAAACTGCAGATGCAGGTGGAGGAAAAAAGATTTCAAATGGAAATGGAAAAACAAAAAAGAGAAGAGGCTTCAGGCTGAAGCTGAAAATAAGAGACTTGAAAAAGAAGCTGAAAATAAGAGACTTGAAAAAGAAGCTGAAAATAAGAGACTTGAAAAAGAAGCTGAAAATAAGAGACTTGAAAAAGAAGCTGAAAATAAGAGACTTGAAATAGAAGCTGAAAATAAGAGACTTGAAAAAGAAGCTGAAAATAAGAGACTTGAAATAGAGGCTGAAGAAAAAAAAAGTTACAGGCCCAGGCTGAAGAAAGAAAGTTACAGGCCCAGGCTGAAGAAAGAAAGTTACAGGCTGAGGCTGAAGAAAGAAGGTTACAAAGAGAGGCTGATGAGAGAAAAGCAAAAATGGAACATGATGAAAAAGTCTTAGCTTTAGAGTTAGAGAAGTTAAAGTTATTGAACACTGGTAATGCTAATGATGCAAATAAGGTGTCAAATAAGACTAATGCTAAGGATTTCAAGCTTAATCTACCAGCATTTAATCCCTCAATCGATGATATAACATTTTATCTAGATAGATTTGAAAGTGCATGTAATGTGCATAATATAGATAAAACATTATATGTGTATCATCTGTCCAAGATACTTAGAGGTGATGCTTTGACTTTGTTGAGTATGGTAGATGTGCCTGACAAAAACAACTATGAGGTTGTCAGGGCGGCATTGTTAAAGAAGTACCAACTTAACGAGGACGGATATCGTCTTAAATTTAAAACCATGTTACCAGAAACTGGAGTTGAATTCTCTGAATTCATCTCAGGCATCCGTCTTACTTTTTTACGATGGGTTGAGTTGTCTAAGACAGAAAATACATTTGAAGCTCTTATGGATTTACTACTTAGAGATAAGGTTATGTCTTCTGTTAATGAAGCTTTTCTATCTTTTCTTCATGAGCGTAAGCCTAAAAACATAAAAGAAATGGAAGAATACTGTAGCCAGTATGTTACTGCGCATCCGCACATAACCATTAGTAACTCTAAGGTGAAAGAAGGTCTGCCAGTTGCTTCGGCAGCACCTTATGGCCCAAATTTTATGCGTAAATTTCAGGGTAGCCAGAAAAATTTCAATAAAAAGAGTAATCGTAATTATGCCCAGAACCATAGTGATCAATTCCAGGGTGATTCTTCTTCCCAGAACTGGAGACAACCTAATACTACACGTTATTCTACTCCGGTTAACTTTAGAAATTTTCACAAAGGTAATCGGTATAGAGGGAAATATTTTATGCAGAGACCTCAATACCAAGATAATAGAGGTTCTCAACAGCATAGAGAGAGTAATGACAGTTATGGAAACTGGAACTCAAACCAGGATAAAAATTACAGTAGGGACTTTAATGATAATTGCAGAGGCAATAATGGTCGCGGTAGATCGCAACATAAGAGAAAAAGATATCAACAGACAAACTCTGTTCAACAAGAATCTCAGGGAGCAGATAAACAGGTTAATAATGATAAAGACCATAATGCTATCGGATGCTCATCTTTTGATTTTGGTAGGGCAAATAAATGTATCCAATGCAGTACTTTATTTGATCCGAAAACCATTAGTACTCTAAGCTGTGGTCATCCTTTGCCCGCTCTTCCTGCTAATGTTGCTCATGATGGGAGAGGTTCTCTTATATTACATAAGGGGCTAGTAAATAGTAATCCAGTCTCAGTGTTGTTTGATTCTGGATGTACTACTGTCGGCGTTAGGCAATCTCTTGTAGATCCATCCTGTGCTACAGGAAAAGTCATCAAATGTGTCACATTTGGTGGCACGTTAGAAAAGTATCCTACTGCTATAATACACATTGCTACTCCTTTCTTCACGGGAGAGGTCCACGCGTGTCTACTACTTCCAAACCCTATTGCGGACCTTATTATTGGTCGTATTCACGGAGTTAGGGAATGTACCCCACAGCAGATTGCTGTTTGGGAAGAGCAAAACATTGAAGCTACCAATGCGGTGGTCACAAGAGCACATGCTCTGGATCCACCTCAAACTTCATTAACTAATAATGATGAAGTAAATGACCAAGATAGTCACTTGACTATTACACGTGACTCATTTATCAAATTGCAAGAAGAAGATCCTTCTTTACAAAAATTCTTCATTCTAGCAAAAAAAGGTGATCCTAATCAGAACACTAATAGGAAATCTTGGATTTCTATGAAGAACGGCGTACTTGTACGTATGGTACAAGACTCGACTACGTCCACTCATTCACAAATTCTTGTGCCTAAGAGCATGAGATTGCAAATATTGCAACATGCTCATGACTCGCAATGTGCTGGACATATGGGTTTTTCCCGTACAAAGTCGAGGGTTCTTGCGGCTTTCTTTTGGCCATTTGTGAGCAAGGACATACGAATGTACTGTCGCTCTTGCAAAGTATGTCAGGAGGTCAAATCTAAAGGACCACGACATGCTGCGCCTATCCAGGCTGCTGACATTCCTATTCGCCCTTTTCAAAAAATGGCAATAGATATTATCGGTCCTTTTAGAATTAAGTCGGCTAGAGGACATCAATTATCCTTACATGTGTCGATATGTGCACACGTTGGCCAGAGGCAATACCTCTCAAGAGCATCTCAACTGCTGATATCGCAGACGCTCTTTGGCTGATATTTTCTCGCTTGGGTTTTCCCGGAGAAATATTGTCAGACCATGGCACTCAACTTATATCAGACACTATGTCACAGGTAATGTCTATGCTACACATTAAAAGGTCTCTCAGCAGTATCTATCACCCAATGTCTAATGGGTTGGTCGAACGTTTAAATAGGACTCTGAAAACTTTACTTGGTAAAATAACTGAGGATCATCCTCAGGATTGGGACAGGGTCTTACCCGCGGCTCTCTTTGCGTATAGAGAGGTCCCCAATGAACATACGGGGTTTTCCCCTTTTGAACTTGTCTTTGGCGCGCAACCGCGCGGCCCTATGTCTTTACTTCACGATCTAATCACTGCCGATAATATTAGCGATGAGACTCAATCTTCTTATGAGTACGTCATTGCTCTTAGGCAAAAGATCATCGAGGCATGCAAACTAGCAACTTCGTCTTCAGAATTTGCTAAAGAAAAGGCAAGGCAGTTTGCAAATAAGAATAGATGTCTACGACAACTTTGTCCAGGTGACAAAGCTCTCGTTCTACTTCCTTCAAGGGAGAACAGACTTCTAATTGCATGGAAAGGTCCATATGCAATAGTCTCCAAAATTTCTGATGTCGACTATGTTGTCGATATTGATGGAAAGCATAAAACTTTCCACATAAATATGCTCACAGAATTTTATGAAAGACCTGACTATTTGCAGCCTATTTTCCAGGCTACGGACAATTCACAAGCAACTCATGGTCAGTACTCATCTCTGTCAGTTATACAGGATGAGGAAACTACTTTTTCTGATGTCAATCTTCCTCTTTCTATGGTCCCACTTTATTCTACGGAATCTTGGAAAAACGTGACCGTTTCTCCAAATCTTTCCGCTGAGGAACATCGACAAGTTTCTTCGATGTTGCAAACATTTCAGGATGTTCTTACAGACATCCCGGGACACACACATGTCATAGAACATGACATTGTGCTAACTGATCACAATCCTATCAGAGTCAGACCATATCCAATACCTATCCATTTCCAGTCTCAAGTCGAAAAAGAATTGGATGAAATGATACGTTTGGAAATCATTGAACCATCCACTTCAGCATACTCTTCGTCTATGGTTATTGTTCGAAAGAAGGATAATAACATTCGCATTTGCGTAGATTATCGCAAATTGAACCAAGTTACGAAGTTCGATGCTGAACCTATGCCTTCATTAGAAGAGCTACTCAATAAACTTTCTAATTCTAGATTCTTTACCAAACTAGATTTGTCTAAAGGTTATTGGCAAGTCCCGCTAACTGAACGTGCCAAACCTTTTACAGCTTTTTCTACACCTAGGGGTTTATTCCAATGGAATTTCATGCCTTTTGGTCTTATGAACGCCCCTGCTACATTCGTACGCATGATGCGGCGAATTCTCGCATATCGTACAGATGTCATAGCATACCTAGATGATATCTGTCTATTCAGTGATTCTTGGGAAGATCATTATTTGGGTTTATACGAATTACTGTCTACTCTTCGCGAGTATAACTTGACTGCAAAACCCTCTAAAGCCTTTATAGGATTTAGCGAGATTTCTTTCCTAGGTCATCGGGTTGGTCATGGTCTTTTAAAGACAGAGGACCACAATGTTTCAAAAATACTTAACATTTCGGTCCCTAAGACGAAGAAACAAGTAAGGAGTCTATTAGGTTTGATTCAATTCTACGGACGATTCATTCCGAATCTGTCCTCCATTATGGCACCGCTTTCTACTTTATTGAAGAAAGGGTCGCCTAATCTGATCCGCTGGTCTAAAGAATGTCAATCCTCATTGGACCAGGTTAAAGCCCTATTTTCATCTCCACCTATTCTTAAGTTACCTACTATTGAGAAGACTTTTGTTCTTCGAAGTGACGCCTCGTCAACAGGGATTGGGCAGCACTAATGCAGGAGTATTCTGATACTTTGCATCCGGTGATGTATATCTCTAGGAAATTAAACGCTGCAGAAAAGAATTACTCGGTTTTAGACCGTGAGTTATTGGCTATGGTATGGTCTATTCTGAAGTTACAAAGATTTCTTCTAGGCGCACATTTCATTGTGGAAACCGACCAGAAAGCGCTTACTGCTATTCAGAGCAAAAACTTGAAGAGCTCGAGGTCCACTCGTTATGCCATAGCTCTTCAACCATTTCATTTCTCGGTTCGAGCTATCCGTGGTTCGGATAATGTAATGGCAGACATTCTGTCCAGATGTCCACACGATTCCACATGATTCTTCTGTCATATATATATATTTCCTGATATACAGTCCAATGTTATAATGACATGTTAGTAGATTTTGTCTCACTTTTTTTTTTTTTGAGGGAAATTTATAACATTGTACCATGTAATTATCTAAGAAGGCTTAGTTAGTGATATACGGGCCAAAAGATCACTCGGCCACATTTAAATAAATTATTTTCAGGATTGTATTAAGAAATTTACCAGTTGTCTTTAAGATTTGTGTTATTGATATTTTCGCAGCACATCATTGAAGTCTGCGAGTTTATGTCCATTGTGGAACTTTGAGGATATCAAGTCCTGTCCTACATTGGGAGCGGATGATGTCCACATCTTCTTCTATTGAATGTTTTATGTCACCGAAGATCAACACATGTATTACTTATTAATTACTGTTACTTTATATAATGTAATAATATAGTGCGGTATATTAGTAAATTACACCGCTATTTGCAACACATTGTATGATAACACATAATATATTTAATTTCATATATTGGTATGAGAATAATTTGATTGTCATTATGTTGTTGCCATCATTGTGGCGTGTGTTGGTGGCACCTTCCTGGAATATATCAGCGTATACTTAGATAAATTTTTTCTCTAAGGATCTGAGATATGATCTCAGTGTCGCTCCATGCGTTGAGCTAATTTGTTAGGTATATATCCACGCATCATACGTGCGTTAGGAGCCTAGATTTTTTCCGGCTCCAGGATTTAAAAAAAAAAAAAAATGTTTCATTTTTTTTTTTTTCCAGGGAGGGTGCGGTAATGTTACGCACGGATCATTATTATTTTTCGTTTGTATAAACATTTTTCATATGTATGATCATTTTTTTGACTGAAGTGTGTATTATGTTTTCTATGGTCAAAGGGACATAATCCGAGTTATCGAAACTACAATTTTTTAGGAGTTTGCCTTCTCTTGTATAGAGACACGTTCGGTCTATAATTTCTTGAACGAAGCGTGACCACATCTCCTTATTTGGTAGTACCAGTCAACTATGGTAGATGTCTGAAACCTTTCTTAACGCTTCTTTTCATGACCATAAAAGGCGCGACTGTGTAAGACTTTTATCTCGAATGTTCTTAGAATCGTCTTATTGTGAACGGCAACTCAGAGATTGTCGTTCTGCGCATGTCAAAAGCTGGGAGTTCGTTCTGTGTGTTCCGCCCAGTTCGGCAGTTGAGAAATGGTTTAAGAAGCGAGCAGACGCAACTGCGTCTTGTGATTCTCTGAGGGAAATACATTGTCTTTGTGAGTTAGTTAGCTAACTAGACTATTTCCCAGTATTATTCACGCCTGCCTGGAGGCATATGTTCATGGTTGATTTTCCGAAATAAGGTAATTCCTCTTGTATCGAACTTTATGCTATCATCTAGAGGTTCGTCATTTTGTCGCCTATTTGCTCGCCTGTGTGATTCAAAATGGAGAGGTACTTTGACTAGGATTAAGTCACCGGTATCTGTATACCTGAACTAGTTAAATATATATGGGTCGCTCTAGACCAACAAGACTATTGTCTGTGTTCCAGGATTCGTTATATCAGAGATCACGTCCAAGTCAGATGGTTAGACTTAGGAACATTATAAAGGTCGAGCTGACCTGTAGCCCATGTATGCTATTCACGTGCAGACAGTAAACGGACTGATTGTATACATCTGATCTGCTAGCATCAGGAAGGGAATATTATTATTGTCTATGAACAGTGATAACCTGCAGTTGACACTGTCGCAGAAATTATTATTATTTATACAGCTTCACGAACTAGAACTCTATGATTTATGAATTTCTGAATCTATTGAACTGTGATGTCTTATGACGCATATATACAACAGCTGTCATTGCTGACTACAGAAATTGTTTTCAATGTGCCATATCATCTTGCTGAACTCGTTAACTATGTTGATGTCATAAGTATCATGACTGTTTTGTGGCGTGCAATAAATGGAAGAAACTTATACAACGAAGTTACCCTTTCTATGACTCTACACGTCATGTTGCCTGTGTGATAACCCTGTGAACTGTTCCACTACCACATACACAGCAACATCCTAAATCAGAGAAGACACCTACATCTTACACTTTAATACCAGGTGTCGATAAAAAGTTATTACGATAGATATTTACAGAGCTCATTGTTTGTAAAATAGATCCTCTTGGACTGGAGGAAATGCGCCACGATCAGTATCGGAACTTCAAGTGATTTGACCATACTGTATGAAAACAGAGATACTATGGTATATCTCAATTGTAACCCTATTCGAGGTTCAACGATGTATCTAATTACATCTGACAGTGTAAGATGTTATTGCTTTCAGCACGAAAATCTTCTGCTAGCCTTTGTGGCCGGGTGGGGCAGTTGGGGGTTGCTGTTTTTGCAGAGAGTGTTAGGTTTAGATACTAGCTGGTCTGCTAGAGTTAGTAATTGCTCTCTTACAGTCTTACAGGAGTTTACCAGGTTCGGGGATAATCCTCTAGGATGTTTTGTGTTAGAGCAGATGGGTTTTATTTATGTTGCACCTGTAGCGATTAGTCTTTATATGATACATTGATTTATTTGCATGATGGCCAACTGCAAGCATATGATTCTTCAACAGAATTGGGTTTGACAGCAATAACTTTTAATAGTCTTTACTTGCAAAACTGAACTTGGTCAAATACAACAATGTCTATGATACAGGCATATGTACAGCAGTTAACAATTTGTGTAAAACATCTGGTACCATTTCATTAATGCAAAATTCCTTTTGCACCTTTTCTAAATCTTCAATTATTCATGAGACTGTCTCCTTGTTTCTACTGTATTCCTACGTTGAGTATTTAGATTCTGTACTCGCAAATATACTGCCGGCTCTTCAGTATAGTTCTTTATGCAAAAGCTTTCTTTTGTTTTGATGTGGGAATCCATAGGTTTACTGTTCTCCAATTCATAGAGCATTTTCTCTCCACAAGGTTTTAGTTTTCATTTTCTCATTTAAATCTTCGAACCTAAGTCTGCCGTAGACATAGCTGTGTGATCTATTAACCAAAGTGTAATCATTTGTAGTCAATACTTACAATATTCTGAAAACGCAATATCACACAACATCCTAGAATGCACAATGGATGAAAAAGTCTAAAGTTTATCTCTTCAACTAATAATTTCACAGCGCTAGAATAAAACACGTCTGCTAGGGTTCGCTTTCCTTCCCTGACTGAATGGCGTCCTGTTCTCAATTCCTGCCGGGGGAAACATGCTGAGCTCCTGATTGGTCAGAGAGATCACATGACCACTCTGTAACACGTGAAGCGAAGCTCGACCCCAATAAAAAATGCATGTCATCGTTTTTAATATCTTCTGTTTCTCATAAGAATTTATTTTATATGTTAATCTGTGCCTCTTTCTGTTTTAGTAGTGGGATATAGTCTGTATCTGAAGAAAATTACGGTATACGCAGCTACATACAGATCCCGGGGCCCTGCAAATGTATCCCGTAGGGTGATATTTGAGTACTATCAAATCTTAAAAAAAAATTATCCCAAAAATTTCTTAAGTTCAAAAAAAAAATGTTCAGAAAAATTTAAAGTTCAAAAAATGTTCTAAGTCTAAAAAATGTTTCTGAAAAATTTAACCTAATTCTTACACTAGGGTCCTATGTCTATATGAGATCAACTTCTATATAAAAACTTAGGGATGGACATCAACTTCAAAAAATTTTAACTATCCAGCATTTTACAACATTTTTCATCAAATTTTCAAATTGGCAACACTGACCAATAAAATCTTGAAAACATTTATAAGGTCATCACTCAAAAAAAATGTGACAAGTGGCAACACTGGGAAATATGAGCAATAGTATATCATATTTGTATAACTTAATCATAACTAAATGCATGTTGACAACATATTATTAGTCATTGTGGGGAGCAGGGTGTAATATCATTTCTGTTCCTGTCATTGGTTTCATATCCCAAGGCTTCAAGTACTCTAACAATGTTGAAGTTATTTTCTTCCTGATGTTCCATCATCATGGGTGTAATTTATTTATTCTTTTGATTCCAAGTATTTTACAGTTTATTCATAGAGGTTTTGAAGGTGTCCACATCCTTATTGTCATGTTGATCTTTTCTCCATAAAACAGTTTATCCTTCTTTTGTTAACCATCATGTTTTCTTTTCTAATAAATGATCTGGTTGGTCATTGTTATTATATAAAAAAAAACATTGCTAGTCATATGGGTGAAGACTTCTAAATTATAATGTAACCATTTACATGTTTACATGCAATCATATTGTTCACAATAAAAGCATTAAAACCTCATAGCTTATCCTTATTTATTTGTGTCTGAATGTTTCCTATATTTGACATTTTCCAAATGGTAAGTATATGAGTTCGTTCCAAGTCTATCACTGTAGAGAATGTTCTCTATTACATTTTCTCAAATTATGTGATGTTTGTCTCCAATATCCACACAGGTAATGGGTCCGGTAGTGATCCTGTCCATTTATGACTCAACCATTTCTAATTGTTTGAAATCTTTCTTTTTTTCTTTCCTGTTTTCTGTCAACACGTTATTCTCATATGTGAGCCATAGCTTAAAATTATTATTTATTATTACTAGTCTTTTGCAAAAATCAACCTTGCACTAACTTTGTTGCAATGTTCATACATCAACTTATTCAATCAATCATTAACAGAATATGTTTACATGTCATTGAAATAAATTTGCTATATTCCCTTTTTTCTTCTTTTCTCAAGACAAGGTTCCTGGCACTCTGGCTACTATGTATCCTTACTGATCTCTGGTTCCATGGGTATAGTGTAACATTTTTCTTCTTTTGTTCTTTATGGCATTCCAAAATTCCATGCTATGGGGATCCTGTTTAGTTCTCCTGTTATAACCAGAAATATATCCTTAGTGAACCTTATGAGCTCTCAATATTTTTCAACAACACATCATACAATCAATCATATATATAACATTTACATTGTCAACACCAGTTCTGACTTCGCAGGTCGAAGGTTTTTCAGAACTCTATGGTGTTTATAACATCTGCTGCTACAGCCAGATGATCAATTTATATTTCTTAAATTTAGGTAATTTAAGTTAATTATTATTATGGGGCATTGTGGTAAGTTGGGATATTATAAATATTTATGGGGGCTTAGTGTACTGACTGAGATCAGCTGTGAAGGTATCTGTATCTAATAAGTGTGGTGTGTTACAGATGACCTTACTTTGCTACCACATTTAGACCTCAATCAGACTTATTCTGGAATATTGTGATGACTACGTTTAATGTCTAGGGTTATGATAGTGATGAAGTGTATGTTCACAACAACCAACAGACAGATAAACACTTTAATTAAAATCCACAATACTTTACAACACTGTGACACGCACATACATAGAACACTCTATAAGACAATATTAAATAAGTCAAGTGTTAAATTTAAAATATGTATTAATTCCTTTCAATAATAGATATCCTGATTCAACTACAGAGTGAATCAGGAATCACAATCAAATGTAATCACAAGTTGTATGTACACAATTTATACATATGATCTTTGTACTGACATATATTATTATTACAATATGTGTGTAAGTTGTGATGTAGTACTATGAGGTAATACTGGCTTTTAAAGCTAGGTTGTTGTTTGTCTTCATGACTTCATGTGTTTGATACTGGTGGAAATAATATTGGAAAGGTTCACAGTTTCTTTTATTTGAAAACAAATAACTGTCCCTCTTGATTTAATGTATGTAGCGAAATTTGGTTCCTCTTGCTTTGTTGTGGGAAAAAAAATGTGTAGCGCGACTCCCACACACACACACACCAGCGCAAGGTCAGCGCGGCGGTCTTTCTTTGAAGTTTGTAGACAGCGGAAATGTGAATTACGGTTGAAGCCAGCCAATATTACTAAAGAATGAGGAAATAGCTATATAGGAATGTATGACGGACTTTAAAAGTATGCATTTACTGAAAATTAAATTATTCACTACAGGAGAACGCCTGGCTGGAATAATATTAAATAAATGTAACTCAACAAAGGAGATAGACTAGGAATTGTATCCAAAAGGATATTATTCAAATATAAATAGTTTTAAAGATAATTAATATTTTTCATCTTCATCACATCGGCTAAAAGTTAGCTAATAATCTTTAAAAATTTATTACACTAACAAGCCTCAACGGATTTGTATAAAACTTATATGTAATGAAAGCCTCATATGGGGAAAAAGGAATGATACATAGGAAGGACGGAAGAATATAAGTGTGTAGTGAACAGAATAGAAAAACGAGTACAGGAAAAGCACCGATTGTTTCAAATAGCTTCAAACCAGGAGATGAAACGAAAATCTTTTGGGACTTTTAGAGGTGCTTTCTCGTACGCGCGAGAGACTGAAATATAAGGACAGAGGGACGCGTTGAAAATCACACACACTAAATCCAGAAGCCAGAATGAGAAACTGGAAGACAGCATCTGCAAGAAAAGTTCTATTTTCACGCTGCATGCAGGGCAGATTAAATTAAGCCAATACAGTCTCACCGTGAGCTTATTAATCCTAAGAGGGTATGTAAGTTTATTAAAAATATATGTATTACTAATATCATTTTATTTCAGATTTTATTTCTGAGTGATTGTAGCAGATATAATAAAAAAAAGGGAATGACGCTAACCAGAGATAACCTTCACCGGCATTATCAGGAAGCATAACCATTAATTCTCTACTTCTTCCATCCTTAGCCACCAACCGGCAAAGCAGTATGTGGCCAGTACGCCTAGTGGCGTCTTAGGGCAACAACAAATTGATCAATCTATCGCTGTTTCCACCACGCCTAGTGGCGTCTTTGTGGAAAAGAAACAGACCAAACAATCTGTCGTTGTTTCCGTAATCAGATTGGTTGGCAAGCAGGTGATCAGCCCACTGTGCGAAGTTTTTACGGGATGGGGTAAACAGCCCCATGCCCAACCCTCCTTAGTCGCTTTTTACGAGATGCGTGGTAGGGTGCAGTGTTACTATTCTTTGCTCCCCTTTCGGGCCCCGGCAACACACGGGTGAACCATTAATTGGTTAGCCAAATATATCATGGCTAGTTCTTGCCTGGAAGCTTACGACATACCAGCAAGTGCATAAGTGACTTGACATCCATAAGTGGAAGGCACAGGTTATATCGTACCCATGTATCATAACATGTGATTATTCATGTATTTTGTTAATTCTGCACAGTATACATTATCTTATCATGCTATCTCTGTAACATACTACCATGATTCATTCATTTATATACATACACTGAAGACATGGTCGCATCATGAACAGTAGTTGGTGGTGAGATTGTTGGAACAATGGCCACCTATTACCTTTTGTTCCAGGTTTTTATGATCAATGTTTATGATCATTCTTGATCAAGAAACTAAAGACTTGAAGAAGTTGATCCAGCTCACTGAAGCCTTGAGGTCAACCAAACTTCAACACCTTAATCCCCTGTAGTTATAGGGCGGGCTGAAGGAAAGTCTTCCGTACTCCAGTGTGTCGGAGGAACCTCGAGCAGATGTGGCTAATAACACAAGATGAGTGTATATGTATCCATCCAACAAATCCTGTGAGCAGTTTCTAAACGACTATCTAATGATGACAACTATATGGCAAGAGATAATGTGACAATCCTTTTGTTGTAAATTCAGTGGAAGATAAATCCAAGACTTTTTCTATTAGTTATTTTAATTTGTAACTGTAAATAATCATACATTTTACCATCTTCCAACACCCATTTATCATTACAAGAATATATAGATGTACATAATAAATTGAATAATTGTACTTATCTGACTTGTTAAATTTTTAACTGTTAAAATTTTGAGTTACCTTTTCAAATTTAATTATATTATCACATAGGGTTACGATAGCGAAAGTAGCATCTTATATTTCTGAAGCCTAAATCTATTGTCCAGCTCAGAGTATTCACAGCTGTAACTCACTTGTGATACCAGTGTACTTCTCGGGCGCTGGAACATTATACTTTCTGGAGAGAGATTCTACTTCTGCTCTACCACTATCATCATAATAGGAAAACCTTTCGCTACACTGGGGGCTCTTTCGCGGGACATTATTTTTTATCCTGAGCCACTATCTATGTATTCTTCTATCTTGAGCCACAAATAGTTTGTAAAAATAAATTTTTTTGAAAAAATTCTAAAACTTAGAAATTTTTCATAATAGTAGTACCATTGAGTACGAAGTAAATAGGAAACGCTCACAAGGTTTTAAGGATTTGTCTTGTTCAAAGTAATTAATTGATTTTAATTAAGTTAGTTGGTTAGTGAATATAAAGTTATATACCCTCTGGTAAGTAAGCATCATAGCTGAATTGGTGAAGTTTAGAGCTGCGATTATGCAGGAAGGAAAAGACTTGGGTATGACAGGAGATGCTCTAATTCGACATATCACAACTGAATTGGATAAATATTTAGATAGAGAGACTAAAAGACTGGAAGCTGAAGCTGAAAGAGAGACCAAAAGAATGGAAGCAGAGAGAGAGAAGCCAAAACAGTTTAAATCAGAGGACCAGTCAAGGGAGCAGGAACCATGACACTGCCCATAGCCCGAATCAACATAAGATCTCGCTATGTGGAAGGAGAGATCAAAGCAGCAGTGATGGACAACCCTATCTACCCATTAATACTGGGATGTAGATATGTCTTTCTAGGAGAACCTATAAGACCCATAGTGAAGGCAACAGTCCAGACCAGGGCAAGCTCTAAGAAAGAGGAGGACACTATCATCAATACTCATCCAGAAGAGATGAGAAAGGCTCAAACTGCTCTGCTGACAGTACATTGAAGCCTTGCTTTGGCAAATTACCTAAAAGCCATATCCCTCCAGTAGAAAGGAGACTTATATATGAAAAATGGCCTATTATATAGAAAAGCTGGAACAGGACCTAAAGGACATGGACAGCTTGCAGTGCAGAAATCATACAGGGAGCAGGATATGAAGCTAGGACATGCTATACCCTTCAGTGGACATATGTGAATAGGGGCCACTGGACAACGGATAGCCTGTCACTACTTTTGGCCAGGGATCACAGAGGACATAAAGAGGAACGTGAGATCCTGTCCAGAATGCCAAAGAGTAGCTCCTAAACATAGGACTGCACCAGCAACACTGAGCGAAATGCCCATCATGGGAACGCCCTTCGAACGTGTTGCCGTGGATATTGTTGGACCCCTCAGTAGGACCAAGAAGAGAAATACATATATCTTAACCTTGGTCGATACTTGCTCTATGTGGGGAGAGGCAGTAGCAATGTCATCGATAGATTCGAAACATGTGGCAGAGGCACTGTTAACAATATTCACCCGATTAGGTTTCCCACATCAAATATTGACTGACAATGGTTCTCAGTTTAGGGGAAAGCTTACACAAGAAGTATTCAGGTTATTTCAAGCTAGACATTATCACTGTAGCCCGTACCACGCCCAAGGGAATGGTCAAGTAGAGCGGTTCAATGGCACGCTCATTTCAATCCTTAGAAAGTTGGCTAGTGAGAAACCTGAAACTTGGGACACATACTTACCCTCAGCACTATTTGCCTATAGGGAAGTCCCACATAACTCCACCGGATTGGCTCCAGCTACGTTGTTGTTTGGACGACCAATCAAAGGTCCACTGGAAGCATTGTTGCGGACATGGACTGATGAAAAAGCAGAAGAAACCGTGACTTCTTCATACCAATACGTCAACGAGTTGACCTCTCGATTGAAAACAAGTTGGACACTGGCAAATGATAACTTGAGACAGGCCAGGAGGAAGCAGGCTGCTTACTACAATAAAACAGCAAAAGATAGGGAACTTGAGGTGGGAGAAAAAGTTCTGTTACTGTTGCCCAGCAGCAATAATAAATTGCAAACTGGATGGCAGGGTCCCTACGTCATATTGGAAAAACTTTCCAGGACCAATTATAAGATTGACAAGAAAGGAAAGGAAAAGATATACCATGTCAACCTTCTTAAAAAGTATTATGACAGGGAAGCATCAGAAGTTGCACATATCATGACCCTGTCCATTGCAACAGAAATGCAGGATGAACCAATTTCCTCCATGGAATACCCCCTAACAACTACAGAAAGTTATGCTCAGGTTAATGTAAGTGAACATTTCACTCTTGAGCAGAGGAAAAAGGTTCAGGAGGTGTTAGAAATCCATGCTGATGTACTCACAGATAAGCCAGGGTGTACTAATCTGTTAGAGTATGACATGACGATTACTGACCCTACACCAGTTTGTATGCGGACATACCCTATACCTTATGCTAAAGGACAGGCACTCAAGGATGAGATTGATTATCTCTTAAAAGAGAAAATTATTTCACAGTCTGAATCTCCCTACAGCTCAAGTGTGGTGCTATTAAGGAAGCCTAGTGGTGAACACAGGTTATGCATTGATTATAGGAAACTAAATTCTATCACTGAATCTCAGGTAGACCCATTACCTGACACCAATCAGTTGTTTGCTACATTGAGTAAGGCTCGGTATTTTTCAAAGGTGGATCTAAGCAAGGGATACTACCAAATACCAGTAAAACCAGAAGTGAGGAAACTGTTAGCCTTTAGT
This sequence comes from Oreohelix idahoensis, assembly GCA_024509875.1. Classification (NCBI taxonomy): domain Eukaryota; kingdom Metazoa; phylum Mollusca; class Gastropoda; order Stylommatophora; family Oreohelicidae; genus Oreohelix; species Oreohelix idahoensis. The sequence goes on along the minus strand of JAMPIV010019385.1, from coordinate 38,259 downwards.
ACACCGGATGGACATTACGAGTTCAATGTACTCCCATTTGGTTTAAAGAATGTTCCAAGTATCTTCACCAGAATGATGAGGAAATTGTTGGAACCATTACAAAATCCTCATATCACCAACTTCATGGATGATATTCTGATTGCTACCACTACATTCGAGGAACACGTAGTAGCAGTCTCCATGTTGTTAAATAGACTAAGAAAAACGGGATTGACAGCACGTCCAACTAAGTGTCATATTGGATGTGAGACATTGGAATTTTTAGGTCACACTATCTCTACAGGGCAAATGTCTCCGGACCCAAAGAATGTAGAGAAAATGAGAAAAGCACCAAGACCACAAACTAAAAAGGATGTAAGATCCTTTGTGTCACTGTGCGGGTTTTATCAGAAATATATATCCCATTTTAACTCATTATGCGCGCCATTAACCGACTTAACCAAAAAAGGTCAGCCGGATAAAATACAATGGACTGCGGAGTGTGAACAGGCTTATACAGAGTTGAAAAATAAGCTGACAAATAAACCTATCCTTGCCCTTCCCGATCTCACACAAGAATTCGTACTAAGAACGGATGCTAGCAATGTAGGCATCGGAGCAACATTACTACAGCGGGCAGACACACCGCCACATATGCTATTACCAGTAGCTTTTGCCAGTAGAAAGTTAAATACAGCTGAACGAAATTATGCTACCGTTGAACGTGAATGCCTCGCTTTGGTCTGGTCGATCAACAAACTTGCCCCTTTTCTTTACGGGAAACACTTCATTGTGGAAAGTGATCACCAGCCTTTGATGTTTTTAGCAGTGTCTAAAAAATTTAATTCACGACTTTTAAGGTGGAGTTTACTGTTATCTCCATATTCGTTCAATGTGAGATACATTCCAGGACGGGACAATCTTGGACCCGATTTTTTAAGTAGGCATCCTATCAAAGGAGATATAGAGAAACAGAAAAGTAGGGAGAAACTGCAGCATGAGTTACCAAAAAGTTAACTGTGCATGCACTGTTTTAAATAAGAGGGCTCTGTAGCGAAATTTGGTTCCTCTTGCTTTGTTGTGGAAAAAAATGTTTAGCGCGACTCCCACACACACACACACCAGCGCAAGGTCAGCGCGGCGGTCTTTCTTTGAAGTTTGTAGACAGCGGAAATGTGAATTACGGTTGAAGCCAGACAATATTACTAAAGAATGAGGAAACAGCTATATAGGAATGTATGACGGACTTTAAAAGTATGCATGTACTGAAAATTAAATTATTCACTACAGGAGAACGCCTGGTTGGAATAATATTAATTAAATGTAACTCAACAAAGGAGATAGACTAGGAATTATATCCAAAAGGATATTATTCAAATATAAATAGTTTTAAAGATAATTAATATGTTTCACCTTCATCACATCGGCTAAAAGTTAGCTAATAATCTTTAAAAATTATTACACTAACAAGCCTCAACGGATTTGTATAAAACGTATATGTAATGAAAGCCTCATATGGGGAAAAGGGAATGATATATAGGAAGGACGGAAGAATATAAGTGTGTAGTGAACAGAAGAGAAAAACGAGTACAGGAAAAGCACAGATTGTTTCAAATAGCTTCAAACCAGGAGATTAAACGAAAATCTTTTGGGACTTTTAGAGGTGCTTTCTCGTACGCGCGAGAGACTGAAATATAAAGACAGAGGGACGCGTTGAAAATCACACACACCAAATCCAGAAGCCAGAGTGAGAAACTGGAAGACAGCATCTGCAAGAAAAGTTCTATTTTCACGCGGCATGCAGGGCAGATTAAATTAAGCCAATACAGTCTCACCGTGAGCTTATTAATCCTAAGAGGGTATGTAAGTTTATTAAAAATATATGTATTACTAATATCATTTTATTTCAGATTTTATTTCTGATTGATTGTAGCAGATATAATTTAAAAAAAAAGGGAATGACGCTAACCAGAGATAACCTTCACCGGCATTATCAGGAAGCATAACCATTAATTGGTTAGCCAAATATATCATGGCTAGTTCTTGCCTGGAAGCTTACGACATACCAGCAAGTACATAAGTGACTTGACATCCATAAGTGGAAGGCAAAGGTTATATCGTACCCATGTATCATAACATGTGATTTATTCATGTATTTTGTTAATTCTGCACAGTATACATTATCTTATCATGCTATTTCTGTAACATACTACCATGATACATTCATTTATATACAAACACTGAAGACATGGTCCCATCATGAACAGTAGTTGGTGGTGAGATTGTTGGAACAATGGCCACCTATTACCTTTTGTTCCAGGTTTTTATGATCAATGTTTATGATCATTCTTGATCGAGAAACTAAAGACTTGAAGAAGTTGATCCAGCTCACTGAAGCCTAGAGGTCAACCAAACTTCAACACCTTAGTCCCCCGTAGTTATAGGGCGGGCTGAAGGAAAGTCTTCCGTACTCCAGTGTGTCGGAGGAACCTCGAGCAGACGTGGCTAATAACACAAGATGAGTGTATATGTATCCATCCAACAAATCATGTGAGCAGTTTCTAAACGACTGTCTAATGATGACAACTAGATGGCAAGAGATAATGTGACAATCCTTTTGTTGTAAATTCAGTGGAAGATAAATCCAAGACTTTTTCTATTAGTTAGTTTAATTTGTAACTGTAAATAATCATACATTTTACCATCTTCCAACACCCATTTATCATTACAAGAATATATAGATGTACATAATAAATTGGATCATTGTACTCATCTGACTTGTTAAATTTTTAACTGTTAAAATTTTGAGTTACCTTTTCAAATTTAATTATATTATCACATAGGGTTACGATAGCGAAAGTAGCATCTTATACTTCTGAAGCCTAAATCTATTGTCCAGCTCAGAGTATTCACAGCTGTAACTCACTTGTGATACCAGTGTACTTCTCGGGAGCTGGAACTTCATACTTTCTGGAGAGAGATTCTACTTCTGCTCTACCACTATCATCATAATAGGAAAACCTTTCGCTACAATGTACAGTCAATTTAAGAGGGGGTTTACACAAGATTGAGCTGCTCTGGCCAACGAAATCTTATCTTCTGTGTGGGCGGCAGGAAAACTGTCTCCTCTGCTCGCTTGCTTCTCAATTTTCTTGAAAAACAACACTGGTCGATATCTTGAACAAGGAGTATGCTACCAGCCTCTGGATTCAACAAAACTCAGACCAGGTGCAGCTCTAATACTTCAGTACCACGGTCCCTGAAATAAGAAGAATGTACCTCCTACTTCAGAACTAATTTATAATCTATTTCCACACTGAAGCACAATACATAACAAACACAGAGTTCAGCGCTGTAGGCCAACTGCTAGCTTCTTATGTAACAATATACACCAGTATTCCTCTCCCTAATGGTTACAACGCCTCGGCAATTCCAGCATTAATTCCTTCTATACAATAAGATAGGTGTCATAGTACTATTTGGCAATCCCTTATATGCCTATGCAGTTATACTCCTCTCCGACAAGTTTTTTTTCATGGTGGAGCAATATCTAGGCTTTGCCTCATGTTTGCTACTGAACCACACACAGACAGACATAATTTATCAATTCACATTCAATTTTCATCTAAAAGATATCAAATATGTCTAGCATACCACAATTCAAGGAAATATTAAACAAGTACGTTGACTGGCGATGAGTTATGGCACGTTTTCCGATCTGCCTCTGTCCCAGGCTTTTATTAGAAAAATATGAGCTGGTTCTCACCGCATTTGCTTCTTGCAAAGTTTATTTTCAAAAAGTGGCCCTGAACTGACGCTTCTAATTGACTATATCAAATGGTCTAACCAATGAGACCATGTTTACAAAAGCCTTTGAAAAAATTTACCCATCCTACCGTTTCCATTAACAACCAAAATTAGTATTTGCAGTCGACTAATCATGTTTCGCCTTACATATTATTCTAGCCAATCAAATCGGATCTAACGTGTTGGCCTCATTTCCCCTAAAACAGTGTCCAAATATGCCATTATGAGCAAATATGATTCTGTGCTGTCAGACAACACCACTATAGTATTTTGGCTATAATTTGTTAATTACTAGACTATTGGCATAACACCTAACATATTCTTTGTCAGCAAGTCCTAAGGCACCCAAATATATAAGTTTAATGGAGCCACGTGGCTTCGTTACAAATATGTATTATTCTAGGATAGTCGTGTATTTGTTTTTTTATTTATTGTTTTAGAACCGCCACCTGTTCTGCCTTTTCGACTGTTCTGTCAGTATAAAGTCAGGATTTCAGACATAAAACAGTATTGTGTCATGTTTCCTAATAAGCATTAAACATGTTTTTGAAAACCTTACCTCGTATTGGTAGTGTTTTTTGTCACTGTTTATTTGAAAAAAAATCAAGACTGCATGCCTTTCACGTGGGGTGGCATTAATTTTTATATTGCGAGATGACGTGGTAGCATTGCATGCGTTCCTCCGTACATCTCTCTCTCTCTCTCTCTCTCTCTCTCTCTCTCTTCTAAGCCCGTCTGTCTTTTCGTTACGTAGTGTATATAAGGACATTAATGTAATATTAAATCTAGGTCATTATGCAGTGTGTCTATCAAGGTCGTATAAGAAATACAGTACCAGTTTATGCAGACGGAGCATAAAAAGGGGTGTTCTTGTTTAGCTAGTATGACGTTCTATAACACAGGCGTACGCTATTGTGACCGCACTGTTCTTTTACCATTCTTCTTTACTTTTATTGAATTAATTCGTTAGGCTTTACATTTACTTTCTAATTTAAATATGTGGATTAGAATTTCTCACGACAAATTCTCCCCACTTAAAACAGACATCACATGTCAGTCTATAATTCTATATACACATAGAGAAATTTAATATTATTCCTGGTGCTTACGGTGATTCTCATCACACGGATGGCGGCTTAGAAAATCCGCACCCAGGTTAGTTTTTCCAGTAATATATTCTATGCTGAACTTGAATGGCTGCAAAAGTAAGGACCATCTGAGTAACCTCAAATTTTCATGCCTAGCATGCGCTAGAAACGACAAGGGTTTGTGATCCGTTTGCAACTTGAATGCCTTCCCATACAGATAAATATTGAATTTCGTGATCGCCCATATTACTGCAAGACTTTCTTTTTCGCTAGTTGAATAATTTTTTTCAGCTTTATTCAACTTTCTGCTAGCATATGCCACTGGGGTTAATTCCCCATCCAGTGCATCTGACTTCTGTAACAGGGTCGCGCCCAAACGCGATATTTCTTGCATCCGTTCTCACAATGAATTCTTGACTTAAGTCAGGTAATTTCAAAATAGGTTTGCTTGTGAGCTTTTCCTTCAATTCCTGGTATGCCAATTCACACTGTGCTGTCCATGTAATTCGATCTGGATTTCCTTTGCGTGTCAAATCAGTTAACGGTGCACATATGGAATTAAAGTTTTTGATATACTTTTGGTAGAAACCACATAATGAGACAAAGGATCTCACGTCTTTCTTGGTTTGTGGCCTCGGGGCTTTCTTTAGTTTCTCTAAATTCTTGGGGTCAGGGGTCATGTTTCCCTGATGGACTGTGTGTCCCAAGAATTCTAATTCTTTACATCCAACGCAACATTTGGTTGGTCGGGCTGTCAAATTCGCTTCTCTAAGTCGATTAAACAGCATGTTCAGAGAGTCAATGTGTTCCTCAAATGTTTCTGTTGCTATAAGGATATCATCCATGAAGTTTGTGATGCATGGATTATTCAGAGGATCCAACAATTTCCTCATCATTCTAGAGAAGACACTAGGCGCATTCTTCAATCCAAATGGCAATCTGTTAAACTCATAGTGTCCCTCTGAGGTACTAAAAGCTAGGTACGGTCTAACCTCAGGCTTTACTGGAATCTGATAGTATCCTTTGCTCAGATCCACTTTTGAGAAATATTTAGCTTTATTTAGCCTGGCAAACAACTGATTTGTATCCGGCAATGGATCCACCTGACTTTCTGTGATAGCATTCAGTCTCCTGTAATCTATACAGAGTCTATGTTCTCCAGAGGGTTTTCTTAAGAGCACCACACTGGAACTATACGAAGATTCACTGTGTGAAATTATTCCTTCCTTCAACAAATAGTCTATCTCTTCCTTTAAGGCTTTCTCCTTAGCAAAAGGAATCGAATAGGCTTTCATACAGACAGGTGTGGGGTCTATCAGTTTCATATCATATTCCGATAAGTTTGTATGCCCCGGTCGGTCCGTTAACACCTCTGTATGATCATCTAGAACCTGTTGCACTCTCTCCTTCTGATTTTTCGTTAAATGTGTACTGATTTTCACCTGTGCCGCTGTCTCACAGGGGTGTAATGGATATTCAAATGATGAAAGTGGTTTCTTTTTCATCTCCATTGCAATAGACATGGTCAACAAGTGTGTCTCTTCCTGATTTTCTCTTTCCAAATATTTCTTCAGGAGATTCACATGATAGATTTTTTTCTTTCCCCTTTTTATCTATCTTATAATTTGTTCTAGATACCTTCTCTAGAACTGTATATGGACCTTGCCATCCAATTTGTAACTTATTCTGACTACCGGGTAGAAGAAGCAGTACCTTCTCTCCCACAGCCAAATCTCTGTCTTTAGCTTTCTTGTTGTAATAGGCAGCATGTTTTTTCCTGGCTTGTCTCAAATTTTCATTGGCAAGTTTCCAGCCAGTTTTTAAACGAGTGGTCAGCTCATTCACATATTGGTATGAGGATGTAATATTTTCCTCTGCCTTTTCATCAGTCTACGTTCTTAACAGAGCTTAGAGTGGACCTTTTATTGGCCTTCCAAATAATAATGTTGCCCGGGCCATACCGGTTGAACTATGGGGTACCTCCCGATAAGCAAAGAGGGCGGCGTGAAGGTACTGGTCCCATGTATCTGGTTTTTCATGTGCCAACTTTCTCAGGATCGACATCAACGTACCATTAAATCTTTCCACTTGGCCGTTCCCTTGGAGATGGTACAGACTACAATGGAAGTGTTTGGCCTGAAAGATCCTGAAAACTTCTTCTGTTAGTTTCCCCTTGAACTGAGAGCCATTATCAATCAAGATTTGGTTGGGAAAGCCTAACCTTGTGAAAATTGTGAGTAATGCCTCTGCCACATGTTTAGAGTCAATGGATGACAGGGCTACCGCCTCTCCCCACATAGAACAGGTGTCCACCAGAGTCAGAATGTAGCTGTTCCTCCTCTTGGTTCGAGTGAGAGGTCCCACAATGTCCACGGCAACTCTCTCAAAGGGTGTTCCCACTATGGGCATTTCCCCTAGAGTTGCGGGTGCAGTCCAATGCTTAGGTGCTACTCGTTGGCACTCTGGACAGGATTTTACATTTCGTTTGATATCTTCAGTTATCCCTGGCCAGAAATAGTGACAAGCTATACGCTGTCCTGTTGCGCTGATCCCCATATGACCACTGAAGGGAATCGCATGCCCTAGTTCCAAAACTTTAGTCCTATATGAAGTGGGAAGGACCAGCTGTCCGTAGCCATTGGATTCAGATCCAGCCTTCCTATAAATCAACTTGTTCTTCATATAAAATTCTCCCTTGCCTGGAGGTGTATGACATTTGGGCAACTTCTTGAAACACGGCTTGAGTGTTTTGTCCTCCGCCTGTGCCTTCCTCATCTCATCTGGATGAGTATTTATGGGATTTTCCTCCTCCTGTTTAGACTGTGATCTGGTCTGCACCGTTGCCAATATCACAGGTCTCTTGAGATTCCCCAGGAAGACATATCTACACCCCAATATCAGAGGGTAGATTGGTTCATTTATCACTGCTGCTTTGATTATTCCCTCCACATATCGCATTTTCACATGTATCTTAGCGATAGGGAGTGTCATGGTCGCTACTTCCTTGGTTGCAGCTTGAATTTCCACTGTTTCTGTGGTGTATTGATCTGCTTGCACCAGGTGAGAACTCACTACTGAATCATAATCTAAACCTGTATCATATAAGCACCTTCTGGTGACACCATTACAGATTACATCTTAACACACTGGGGGTTGGTACGGTTCCTGTAGTTCCTTAGGTTTGACCTTTGTTCCCTTCTTCCCAGATTTCATAGCAGCAAAACGAGGAGTTTTATTCCTACAATTTTCATTGGTATGATTGTTCATCTTACACTTTGTACACCACTTCCTTCCTTGGTTGAAAGATTTTCTTTCATCAAATTTCATTTCATTGAATGGTGGGGTTTTATTTTTATTGTCATACCATGGCCTATCAAACTGGTGCTTACCTTTGATCTGATCTCTATGATCAAATTTATTAAAGTTCTGTGGTGCCTTAAAATCGGGTTAAAACGGGAGATCAAAAACGGGAAAATATGACTGAACACGTGTTTGAATCTAGAAAGGCAAAAAGACGACGCAATTGGTAGTAAAAAAAAAAAAAAATCACGTCACTAGTTGACACAATGTAAGGAAATGGACAAAAAAAGACCTTAGCTCTTATTCGAAACAGTCATTTCTTGGACGTTTTTCGATACTTGGTCGTTTTATTTGAATTCAGCGGCAAACGCCGTGGAGAAGGTTCGCGAACAAATTTCAAAAAAAACTAAACTTGAGAAAAAATATGTTTTTTCTTAATAATAGAGTTATGAATATAAAACCTAGCTAGTTTGATAGCCCATCTTAAGCAGAGAACTAATATACTTTAAATTGTACAGACGGATAGATAACAAGGAAGATATTGACAAAAGACTGTGTTGTTCATATCAGACTAGCGACTGTACTGTTCATACTTTCACTAAAGTTTCAAATTTTCGTCCTTGAGACACGCAAATGCAAAAATCAAGCTGTAATGGACGAGAGGGGGAAGGTGGAGAATTGTGGCTAAAAATAACTTAGGAGGCAGATTTGTGTAGGGTATTGCATGTAGAACCAAGTGTGTTTTTGTGAAAAACCAAGTAGAGACAGACGGACCAGCAGACAATAATACATACTTGACTGAGATCTGACTGAAATTTGACTTTTGGTTGTAGATTTGAAAAAGTAAGGGGGAAAGTCTGTGATTGGAGAAATGTAATCATATTAACGGGACAGAGACGCGCATTTTTGCCATTTGATACAATTCTGTCCAGGGACACAGTCGGTTATTGCCTGTGGTGTTTTTCCCAGAAGATATTACATACATTTAGTGGGACGCCATCATATAGCCAGCAGCTCAGCTGAGTTTTGCTAGCAATTAACCGTGTTCTCAATTTTAAATTCTGGTAAGAATGAAAGCATTTATTTTGTATATTTTAATATTTCGAGTGATTGATACTGCCATATCATATAAAATGGTTACGACAAGTAAGTGTTCGCTCTAGGTCCCCAGCGCAAGTTCAGGGTCTAGAGACAAACAAAATATATGGACGCCTAACTAAGACTATGGAAGGCGGATCTATTATTGAGATCAGTGGGAACATATCACCTATCTTATTGAATAAAAGGAAACTATTGAACATATCTCAGATGCAATGCAGTCTTGGGGAACTAGTACTATATGAAAACAACCGGATAAGATGTGCTTTGTGGTCAGAGAGATCTGACCCATTCTGTGTAATGTTGATGTGTTGTGCTGTGTGTAAGAGTGGTGCAGTAAATAGAGTACTGACACATAGCACAAATTTTGTTTCAGAATTGTGAGTTTCTGTTGTGGCACTAAGATATTGCCACATAAGTAATCAAGATTACACAAGCAGATGTGTGTGCCGCCTAACAGTTGTGTCGGTGCAGTCTAGCATTGTATTCTAGCTACCGAGAGGAGTGGGCCACCGGAATCCAGCATCAGATCTTCACAGACAAGATGAGTGAATTAGTGGCCTGCTGAGGATTCACCATAACTCTTAAATATTTATAAATATTTCCCCATCACAAATATACTGAATTTTGGGAAATAGAACATTTACTAAAGTCTATAAGTCAATGGACAAAGCTTGTTGTAGTCACAGAGTGGGTGTGATGACACCACCCCAACAGCACATCCAGTAATAGTTCTCCCAGAGACATTAAAAATCTTATTAATATTAACCAGTCTTATAAATTACCTATATACACAAATTCCATTTTATTATGCCATATATTTATGCATTCCATTAATAACTCCATAACATTTCATATGTTCTGACCAAAATAAAACATTGGTTCAGAACAAATAAATTTAGAAAAAAATTTAATATTGAAACTAAAACAGTCTGAGTTAGTTCAGTGTGTTATAGAATTTTATTAATATTATTAGACTTATTAATTATCTGTGTGTGTTTGTATATTCTACTACAACACAGTACATTTCAGTACCCTAGACTTTTTAACGTAGCTACATTCATAATAGTAAAAGAGATATGTTTGGGGTCGTAAGTGGTAGTAAGAAGGGCCTTCTGTAATTCACATCTACATTTATCTCAGGAGCCTTCACAGCTGACCTCATACATTACACTAGGTAACATAACAACCATACAATACCATCAAAAACCACTACAAATATTGGGGTCTTGTCCAGGGATAATTAGTTTATCATAAATATTAGAATCTCCTGGTGGGAGAATTAAACCAGTGGGGACAGATTGTAAAAATTTAAAAAGTGTCCCTTAAAATAAAAAGGGGAAAATAAAAGATAGTGAATCTTCACAGCCAGTGGTAATTGGTTAATTGATTAATTAATTAGAATTACCTTGGTCATTAATTAATTAGAATTACCTTAGTCATTAATTAATTAGAATTACCTTAATCATTAATTAATTAGAATTACCTTGGTCATTATATATAAGTAGAATTGCCTTAGTCACTATATAATTAGATTGATCTTGGTCATTGTTATTTTGTATGATGGCTGACCTAGCAAAATTTAGATCGGCTGCTGTAGTTGCGGCGAAGGAAATTAATATGGAGGGTCAGGTTTTAATTCAGTATGTAACTTCTGAATGTGACAAGTATATTGAAAGGGAAGATAGGTGGTTAGCTGAAGAGAAGAGGTTGCAGATTGAGGCTGATAAAGAACTTAAGAGGTTGCAGATTAAGGCTGACAAAGAGGCAAAAGCATTAGAGGCAGAAGAAAAACGACAGTAAAGGGAGTCAGAAAAAAAAAGATTGACTGCCGAAAGGGAGGCAGAAGAAAAAAGGTTGACTGCCGAAAGGGAGGCAGAAGGAAAAAGGATGACTGCCAAAAGGGAGGCAGAAGATAGAAGATTGCAAAGGGAGCACGAATTACGACTAAGGGAGCTGGAATTACAAGGCCATGCTCCTGAAAATGGTGCCAGCCGTTTTGCATCAGATGCTACGCCTAGTCAGGGAGCCTCAACCTCAGCTATGGGGTTTCATTTAGACCATTTTGTTGAGAAAGACGATGACATCGAGGGGTACCTACGTAGATTTGAATTATTAGCTACTACATATGGGTTAGAGAGAGAGAGGTGGAGTCTAAAGTTATCACAGGGACTGAGAGGTACTTCTTATGAAGTCTTTGCTAAAATGAATCGAGAAGACCAAGACAATTATGACATGCTAAAGCAGGCTTTGTTATTGAGATATGAAAAAAATGGTGAATTTTATCGTAAGAAATTTAGAAATGCCAAACTGTTGTCTGGGGAGACATACCACCAATTCTCTGCCAGGCTGGAAACCTATTTGGAGAAATGGACTGCTCTGGGGAAGACCCAAGATCTTAGAGAGATGATCATGATAGAGCAATTAAGAGAGTCCATGGCTCCAGACTTGAGAAAATTTCTCATGGAACAAGGTGCAGAGAGGTTGGGGGAGGTTTTAAATGTCGCTGAGACGTATCAGGCAGCCCAGGCAGAGGTAAATGGCACTAAAAAAGAAGCACATAGAAAATTTTAAAGTTCCACAGCAATTTAATAAATTTGATAACAGAGAACAGGGTAATAAAGGCAGGACAAACTTTGATAGGCCAAGAAATGACTATCGTGACAGAAACTCACAGTTCAATGACCAAAAATATAATGAAAGAAAACAGTTTAACCAAAGAAAAAGATGGTGCAAATGGTGTAAGAAAGACAACCATAACACCGAATTTTGTAGAAGGAAACCTTCAAACATTGCAGCAATGAAGTCGGGGACTCAAAGATTAAAGGTTAATCCTAATGGACAGCAGGAACCTTATCACCCCCCAGTTTGTGAGGATGTTATTTGTAATGGGGTCACCATAAGGTGCCTTTATGATACAGGTTTGGATTATGATTCAGTTGTGAAGTCTAGTCTAGTGGACACAAGTCAGTATACCACAGAAACAGTGGAAATACAAGGGGCGACTAAGGACATACCACTCATGACACTTCCCATCGCAAGGATAACGGTGAAAACTCGCTATGTGGAAGGAGAAATCAGAGCAGCAGTGATAGATGAACCAATCGACCCTCTGATATTGGGGTGTAGATACGTCTTCTTGGGGAATCCCGAGAGACCTGTGATCATGGCGACAGTGCAGACCAGGTCACAGAAGAAGGAGGAAGAAGGTGAACCTATAAATGCTCATCCAGAGGATATGAGGAAGGCGCAGGCTGAGGATAGGACACACAAGCCATGTTTTCAAAAATTGCCCAAATGCCACACACCTCCAAGCAAGGGAGAGGACTTTATGAAGGACAGATTGCTATACAGGAAGACAGGAACTAGATCCACTGGTCACGGACAGTTGGTGCTTCCCAAGGTATATAGGGCAAATTTAATAAGGAGCTTACATGTTGGAAAAGATGGTGACCATGAGAAAGTAGGTACCATCTGCCAAAAAGTTGCTCGAAAATACTATTGGCCCGACGTAAATGTCGATATTGAAAACTTTGTAGAAGCATGTGGCGTATTTCATGAGGGAACACCCACAAAGGGAAAATATGTGCAGGACCTAGAAACGCCACGAGGCAAACTTAGGCCTGGAAGGAAAAATAATTATAATCAGGTAGACAAAAAAGAATGGGAGCCCCCTTTTCATACCCAGTCTTCACTTGAATGGATTAACATGGCCACTATGCGACGAGTACAAAGAGTAATTTTACCCCAGAATAAGCTGACAATCCCTCGGTCAGCCTTATATCAACTGGAGGAACCTAAAAGAGAGCGAAGATCTCTCATAAGCAATCTAAAGTGGGGAGACAAACCCAAGAGAAAAATTGGTAGTGGTCGATTTGTGAGTAATGATTCTAGGAAGAAAAGTCCTCATTATAAAGCTTCCAATGGAAGAGACCCGACGGGTTCCATGAAAAATAAGTATGAAAATTTAAAAGTCCATATGTAACATTATTAAGGACCTGGACAGATGAGAAGGCAGAAGAGACTTACCTCATCGTATCAATATGTGAACGAACTGACCACTCGTCTGAAAGCTGGATGGAAACTGGCAAATGATAATTTGAGACAAGCCAGGAAGAAACATGCAGCATATTTTAATAGGAAGGCAAAGGACAGAGAACTAGCTGTGGGAGAGAAGGTGCTTCTTCTACTACCCGGCAGCCAGAATAAATTACAAATTGGATGGCAAGGTCCATATACGGTTCTAGAGAAGGTGTCTAGAACAAACTATAAAATTGACAAAAAGGGGAAGGAGAAAGTTTATCATGTAAACCTTTTATAGAAGTATCTGGACAGATCACTCCAGGAAAGCACCCCCTTACTGACCTTGGCTATTGCAACTCGAATGCAAAAGGAACCACTCACCTCGCATGAATACCCATTACATCCTTGTGAAAAAGCCGCACAGGTAAAAGTCAGTAAGCACCTGACTAAAAATCAGAGGGAGAGAGTTCAACAGGTTCTGGAGGAACATACAGATGTATTAACAGATAAAACAGGACATACAAATTTGCTACAGTATGACATGAAACTGGTAGACTCAAACCCAATCTGTATGAGAGCCTATTCTATTCCGTTCGCGAAGGAGAAGGCATTGAAGGAAGAAATAGATTATTTGTTGAAGGAGGGGATTATTTCACACAGTGAATCATTTTTTTAGCTCCAGTGTAGTTCTGTTGAGGAAACCGTCTGGGGAACATAGATTGTGCATAGATTACAGGAAACTGAATGCTGTCACAGAAGGACAAGTGGATCCACTACCAGACACAAAACAGTTATTTGTCAGATTAAACAAGGCAAAATAATTTTCAAAGGTGACTGATCTGACTCGCAAGGGACATCCAGATAAAATAGTTTGGACTGCGCAATGTGAATTGGCTTTCCAAGAGTTAAAGGAAAAACTCACTAGCAAGCCTATTCTCAAGGCTATTACCAGATTCCAGTGAAGCCTGAAGTGAGACTCTATTTAGCTTTTAGCACCTTGGAAGGACATTATGAGTTCAACATGCTACCATTCGGATTGAAAAATGCTCCGAGTGTATTTTCAAGGATGATGCGCAAATTGTTGGATCCCCTGAATAACCCATGTATCACGAATTTCATGGATGATATTCTCGTCGCCACAGAGACATTTGAAGAACACATTAACTCTCTAAAAATGTTATTTGATAGGCTTAGGGAGGCGAATTTAACTGCTAGACCAACAAAATGTTGTATTGGATGCAAAGAGTTGGAATTCTTGGGACACACTGTATATCAAGGTAACATGACCCCTGACCCCAAGAACTTGGAAAAACTGCAGAGAGCACCTAGACCACAAACAAAAAAGGACGTGCGATCATTCGTGTCGTTATGTGGATTTTACCAAAAATATATCAAAAATTGTAACTCTATATGTGCTCCTCTGACTGATCTGACTCGCAAGGGACATCCAGATAAAATAGTTTGGACTGCGCAATGTGAATTGGCTTTCCAAGAGTTAAAGGAAAAACTCACTAGCAAGCCTATTCTCAAATTGCCTGATTTGACACAGGACTTCGTGGTGAGAACAGATGCAAGTAATGTAGGCCTCGGGGCGGCTCTGTTGCAAAGGTCATCTTCACCCGATGGGGAACTGAACCCAGTCGCTTATGCAAGCCGCAATTTGAATAAAGCAGAGCAAGGATATTCCACAAGCGAAAAAGAATGTTTAGCGTTAATCTGGGCAATAAAAAAGTTCAAAATCTATCTGTATGGTAGGACTTTTGTGGTCCAGACGGATCATCAGCCCGTGGTGTTCTTATCTCAGGCTAAGCATGAAAATGCTAGATTGTTGAGATGGTCTTTATTATTGCAACCTTATCAGTTTAGTATTGAGTATATCCCGGGGTCATTGAATGTCGGTGCAGATTTCCTCAGTCGGCACCCCTGTGATCAAAATTAGAGTAGTGGCAGGCGTGAGGAGTAATTTTATCTATGTGTATCACTGGTTTTGGAACTTGCCGTAGTGCATGTTTTCAAGTGGGGAGATATGTGATGAATTTACCGTGATAAAACGTTAAAATATCTCCAAATATAAAGATAAAATGTAGGGATAAAAATAATGCGTAAGATGCTAGGAGACATGCTCGCACATGCCCGCATTTCCTACCGCCATTTAAACTAACTAGTTAGACGTGTAGACGAAACGGTTTACCCTTTGAAGACGGGAGGGAAACGGAGATCAAAAAAGGAAAAATATGACTGAACACGTGTTTGAATCTAGAAAGGCAAAAAGACGCAATTGGTAGTAAAAGAAAAAAAAATTCACGCCACTAGTTGACACAATGTAAGAAAATGGACAAAAAAAGACCTTAGCTCTTATTCGAAACAGTCATTTCTTGGACGTTTTTCGATACTTGGTCGTTTTATTTGAATTCAGCGGCAAACGCCGTGGAGAAGGTTCGCGAACAAATTTCAAAAAAACTAAACTTGAGAAAAAATATGTTTTTTCTTAATAATAGAGTTATGAATATAAAACCTAGCTAGTTTGATAGCCCATCTTAAGCAGAGAACTAATATACTTTAAATTATACAGACGGATAGATAACAAGGAAGATATTGACAAAAGACTATGTTGTTCATATCAGACTAGCGACTGTACTGTTCATACTTTCACTAAAGTTTCAAATTTTCGTCCTTGAGACACGCAAATGCAAAAATCAAGCTGTAATGAACAAGAGGGGGAAGGTGGAGAATTGTGGCTAAAAATAACTTAGGAGGCAGATTTGTGTAGGGTATTGCATGTAGAACCAAGTGTGTTTTTGTGAAAAACCAAGTAGAGACAGACGGACCAGCAGACAATAATACATACTTGACTGAGATCTGACTGAAATTTGACTTTTGGTTGTAGATTTGAAAAAGTTAGGGGGGAAGTCTGTGATTGGACAAATGTAATCATATTAGCGGGACATATGGACGCCTAACTAAGACTATGGAAGGCGGATCTATTATTGAGATCAGTGGGAACATATCACCTATCTTATTGAATAAAAGGAAACTATTGAACATATCTCAGATGCAATGCAGTCTTGGGGAACTAGTACTATATGAAAACAACTGGGTAAGATGTGCTATGTGGTCAGAGAGATCTGACCCATTCTGTGTAATGTTGATGTGTTGTGCTGTGTGTAAGAGTGGTGCAGTAAATAGAGTACTGACACATAGCACAAATTTTGTTTCAGAATTGTGAGTTTCTGTTGTGGCACTAAGATATTGCCACATACGTAATCAAGATTACACAAGCAGATGTGTGTGCCGCCTAACAGTTGTGTCGGTGCAGTCTAGCATTGTATTCTAGCTACCGAGAGGAGTGGGCCACCGGAATCCAGCATCAGATCTTCACAGACAAGATGAGTGAATTAGTGGCCTGCTGAGGATTCACCATAACTCTTAAATATTTATAAATATTTCCCCATCACAAATATACTGAATTTTGGGAAATAGAACATTTACTAAAGTCTATAAGTCAATGGACAAAGCTTGTTGTAGTCACAGAGTGGGTGTGATGACACCACCCCAACAGCACATCCAGTAATAGTTCTCCCAGAGACATTAAAAATCTTATTAATATTAACCAGTCTTATAAATTACACTGACAAACAACATTTTTCTTTCTTATATAAGAATAAGTGTTCTTAGGTCAGTTTCTTGCGCTGATTTCAAATTTGAAATCCGTTTATCTCTATCACGTCGGTTTCTTAAGATATTTGTGAATAAATATATTTTTGGGAAACCGTTATTTGCTCCGTTTCATTTTTACTATATAACTTTTTAAAAATTAATAAAATGCAAAATAATTCTACTTTTTATACTGCTAAAAGATGCATGATATATGTTACGTTATATTTCAAATAGTTACTGTATTTTGAAATAATTCTGAGTGAAATATGGCTTCTAGAAGTTGTAGAAATTCGGCTGATCTGTTCTGTTACGTGTGCGGATATTTTACCGATCGTGTTCACCAGAAAAAACTTTACACCATTGCTAAAGAAAGCATATGAACTTTATTTCGATTCGAAAGTTGATGATGCAAATAAATCTTGGAAGCCAAATGCAGTTTGTTCGACTTGTGCAAATACATTGGCAGGTTGGTTACGAAAATCGCCGAAGCATAAGTCGATGCCTTTTGGAGTGCCAGTAATATGGCGTGAACCGACAAATCACGCTACTGATTGTTACTTCTGCTTGACAAATATCTATGGTTTCACTTTTAAAACTAGAAAGTCTGTGATTTATCCAAATATTGAATCGGTTTCAAAACCAGTGCCTCATGATCCAATCACGTGTCCGATCCATGTTCCACCAGAACAATACCCGTTGGACGTGAATGAACCATCAGAAAGTGATAGTTTACCTGCTTTAGAAACTAATTCTGACTCGGATTATATACCGGTGAATGATGGTGTTCACTTAATTAACCATTCAGAACTTTCAGATCTAATACGTGATCTCGCTCTTACCAAAGGGCAAGCGGAATTACTCGGTTCGCGACTCAAAGAATGGAATCTTTTAGCGCCCAATACTCAAATATCTAAATTTCGTCATAGACACAGAGAACTTGTTCAATACTTTGAGATGGATGATGACATTTGCTATTGCAAAGATGTAAAAGGTCTAATGGTGCACCTCGGTCATGAGCACATAGTCAACGAATAGCGACTTTTCATCGACTCTTCCAAGACTAGTCTAAAAGCCGTGTTATTGCATAATGGAAATTTATTTTCATCAATTCCAGTCGCCTACTCTGTTTATATGAAAGAAACTTATGATAATATGGCTATACTTTTGGCAAAAATAAAGTACAATGACTACCAATGGCGGATTTGTGGAGACCTAAAGGTCATTGAAATTCTCACGGGCATGCAGACTGGGTATACTAAATTTTGTTGCTTCCTATGTGAATGGGACAGCCGCAACAGACAGGAACATTATGCAAGAAAGGTGTGGCCTATCAGGGATCGTATGCAGCTCGGGCATAAAAATGTAATACACGAGCCATTAGTTAACAAAGACAGCATCATTTTACCACCGTTACATATAAAGTTGGGGCTCATGAAGAATTTCGTAAAAGCGTTACATAAAACGAGCAAAGCTTTCACTTATCTTCGAGAAAAGTTTCCGCAAATTAGCGATGCAAAGATAAAGGAAGGTATCTTTGTAGGACCTCAGATTAGGAAAGTTATTGCAGACAAACAATTCGAGAACTTGTTACATGGTAGTGAACTTCGCGCATGGATGGCATTCAAATCGATCGTCGATAACTTTCTAGGAAATCACAAATCTGTCGACTATGTGCATATTGTTAAGCAGTGCATAGATGCATACAGAATTATGGGCTGTAACATGTCCCTCAAAATCCATTTGCTTGATTCGCATCTTGACTTTTTCCCTGACAACCTTGGCGAAGTCAGCGATGAACATGGAGAACGATTCCATCAAGATATCGCCGTAATGGAGTCACGTTATCAAGGACGGTGGAGTGTGACCATGCTTGCCGATTATTGTTGGATGCTTCATCGTGATGTACCACATGCCATTCACCGACGAAAGTCGACTGCAAAGAAATTCAAGCCTACATAACTGTTATACTTCTTGTACAAATGATGTTGTAATACTGTATGCGTTGTTAAAAAAACTTCAATTGCGTATTTCTAGAGATCCCGACCTGATAGAGAAAAACGGTTTGCAGATTTAAAAACAGCGCATTAAAATTGACCAGAAAAACATAGAAATGTTAGAGAAAGAAAAAAAAAAATTTTTTTTTGTTAGCCAGTGTTACCTATGTACACAAATTCCATTTTATTATGCCATATATTTATGCATTCCATTAATAACTCCATAACATTTCATATGTTCTGACCAAAATAAAACATTGGTTCAGAACAAATAAATTTAGAAAAAAATTTAATATTGAAACTAAAACAGTCTGAATTAGTTCAGTGTGTTATAGAATTTTATTAATATTATTAGACTTATTAATTATCTGTGTGTGTTTGTATATTCTACTACAACACAGTACATTTCAGTACCCTAGACTTTTTAACGTAGCTACATTCATAATAGTAAAAGAGATATGTTTGAGGTCGTAAGTGGTAGTAAGAAGGGCCTTCTGTAATTCACATCTACATTTATCTCAGGAGCCTTCACAGCTGACCTCATACATTACACTAGGTAACATAACAACCATACAATACCATCAAAAACCACTACACCGTGCAGAGAACTGGTGATATGTCTCACCTGACAGTAGTTTAGCATTCCTAAATTTTTTTCTATAAAATTCTCCATTCTTTTCATATCTTAACAAAAGAGCCTGCTTTAGCATGTCATAATTGTCTTGATCATACCTGCCAATTTTGGCAAAAACATCATAAGCTGTACCACGAAGCCCTTGTGATAACTTTAAACATCACCTTTCTCTCTCTAACCCATACGTGGTAGCTAATAGTTCATATCTATTTAGATAGCTCTCGATATCATCTTCTTTCTCAACAAAATGATCTAAATGAAAGTTCATAGCTGAGGTTGAGGCTCCATCACTAGCAGAGGCATCAGAGGTGAAGGGACTGGCACCATTTCCAGGAGCATGGCCTTGAAATTTCAACTCCCTTAGTCGTAACTCGTGCTCCCTTTGTAATCTCTTATCTTCTGCTTCCCTCTGTAATCTCTTATCTTCTGCTTCCCTCTCTGCAGCCTGCCTTCTTTCTTCTGCCTCCAATGCCCTAGCCTCCTTGTCAGCTTCAATCTGCAACCTCTTACTTTCTTTTTCAGCCTCTAACTTTCTTTCAGCTTCTTTTTCTAATCTTTTTTCTTCGCGTTCAATAAATTTGTCACATTCAGTAGTGACATAAGCAATCATAACTTGCCCGTCCATTCCTAACTCTTTAGCAGCCTGCATAGCAGCAGATCGAAATTTTGCCAGGTCGGCCATTTTCTAACAGGCAAATTTATACAATGTCTAACTAAACAATTCAATCTATAACTAATTATCTAAGGACAACCACAGGCACTGAGAGCTCAACCTTATTTATTTTCCACCCAAGAATACCTTTTAATTTTTTTTATTATTCCCTGAAGTGAATTACCTCCAATATATATAATAGGAGAAGATTCCAAATCCCGGACAGGACCCCAATATATGTGGTAAGTTGGGATATTATAAATATTTATAGGGGACTTAGTGTACTGACTGAGATCAGCTGTGAAGGTATCTGTATCTAATAAGTGTGGTGTGTTACAGATGACCTTACTTTGCTACCACATTTAGACCTCAATCAGACTTATTCTGGAATATTGTGATGACTACGTTGAATGGCTAGGGTTATGATAGTGATGAAGTGTATGTTCACAACAACCAACAGACAGATAAACACTTTAATTAAAATCCACAATACTTTACAACACTGTGACACGCACATACATAGAACACTCTATAAGACTATATTAAATAAGTCAAGAGTTAACTTTTAAAATATGTATTAATTCCTTTCAATAATAGATATCCTGATTCAACTACAGAGTGAAGCAGGAATCACAATCAAATGTAATCACAAGTTGTATGTACACAATTTATACATAGGATCTTTGTACTGACATATATTATTATTACAATATGTGTGTAAGTTGTGATGTAGTACTATGAGGTAATACTGGCTTTTAAAGCTAGGTTGTTGTTTGTCATCATGACTTCATGTGTTTGATACAGGTGGAAATAATATTGGAAAGGGTCACAGTTTCTTTTATTTGAAAACAAATAACTGTCCCTCTTGATATAATGTACAGTCAATTTTAAAGGGGGTTTACACAAGATTGAGCTGCTCTGGCCAACGAAATCTTATCTTCTGTGTCTGCGGCAGGAAAACTGTCTCCTCTGCTCGCTTGCTTCTCAGTTTTCTTGAAAAACAACACTGGTCGATATCTTGAACAAGGAGTATGCTACCAGCCTCTGGATTCAGCAAAACTCAGACCAGGTGCTGCTCTAATACTTCAGTACCACGGTCCCTGAAATAAGAAGGTTGTACCTCCTACTTCAGAACTAATTTATAATTTATTTCCACACTGAAGCACAATACATAACAAACACAGAGTTCAGCGCTGTATGCCAACTGCTAGCTTCTTATGTAACAATATACACCAGTATTCCTCTCCCTAATGGTTACAACGCCTCTGCAATTCCAGCATTAATTCCTTCTATACAATAAGATAGGTGTCATAGTACTATTTGGCAATCCCTTATATGCCTATGCAGTTATACTCCTCTCTGACAAGTTTTTTTTTCATGGTGGAGCAATATCTAGGCTTTGTCTTATGTTTACTACTGAACCACACACAAACAGACATAATTTATCAATTCACATTCAATTTTCATCTAAAAGATATCAAATATTTCTAGCTTACCACAATTCAAGGAAATATTAAACAAGTACGTTGACTGGCGATAAGTTATGGCACAATTCCGATCTGCCTCTGTCCCAGGCTTTTATTAGAAAAATATGAGCTGGTTCTCAACGCACTTGCTTCTTGCAAAGTTTATTTTCAAAAAGTGGCCCTGAACTGACGCTTCTAATTGACTATATCAAATGGTCTAACCAATGAGACCATGTTTACAAAAGCCTTTGAAAAAATTTACCCTTCCTACCGTTTCCATTAACAACCAAAATTAGTATTTGCAGTCGACTAATCATGTTTCGCCTTACATATTATTCTAGCCAATCAAATCGGATCTAACGTGTTGGCCTCATTTTCCCTAAAGCAGTGTCCAAACATGCCATTATGAGCAAATATGATTCTGTGCTGTCAGACAACACCACTATAGTATTTTGGCTATAATTTGTTAATTACTAGACTATTGGCATAACACCTAACATATTCTTTGTCAGCAAGTCCTAAGGCACCCAAATATATAAGTTTAATGGAGCCAAGTGGCTTCGTTACAAATATGTATTATTCTAGGATAGTCGTGTATTTGTTTTTTTATTTATTGTTTTACAACCGCCACCTGTTCTGCCTTTTCGACTGTTCTGTCAGTATAAAGTCAGGATTTCAGACATAAAACAGTATTGTGTCATGTTTCCTAATAAGCATTAAACATGTTTTTGAAAACCTTACCTCGTATTGGTAGTGTTTTTTGTCACTGTTTATTTGAAAAAAAATCAAGACTGCATGCCTTTCGCGTGGGGTGGCATTAATCTTTATATCGCGAGACGACGTGGTAGCATTGCATGCGTTCCTCCGTACATCTCTCTCTCTCTTCTAAGCCCGTCTGTCTTTTCGTTACGTAGTGTATATAAGGACATTAATGTAATATTAAATCTAGGTCATTACGCAGTGTGTCTATCAAGGTCGTATAAGAAATACAGTACCAGTTTTATTTTTAGAAACGCGTGTAGTTTATGCAGACGGAGAATAAAAAGGGGTGTTCTTGTTTAGCTAGTATGACGTTCTATAACACAGGCGTACGCTATTGTGACCACACTGTTCTTTTACCATTCTTCTTTCCTTTTATTGAATTAATTTCATTAGGCTTTACATTTACTTTCTAATTTAAATATGTGGATTAGAATTTCTCACGACAGGCATGAGGGTACATGTATTCCAATGGTAATCCGTGATTCAGCAATATGGATGTCCAATCTGGGTACTCTTTTATAATATTATATCCATCTATTGTATATGGATCCATGACACGTCAGTCCGTGGGGTTACATTGTTCTTGGTCTATATATCATAAGGGCGATCCAATCTAGTATTGTCACAACGTCTCAATCATATTCCAATCCTCTGGTTTGTTTTATTATTTAATTTAAAATACCATAAGCATTTCAATATAAGCAGTAGCGAGCAATATTCATGTGCATTCTATCTTATTATAATCAGGTTCACAATATAAGGCAAGTGGCAAAAATATCAAGAAATTATTCTCCCAAAATATGGAGATATTACACAATCTCTTGTCTCTTATATACAATATATCAGTTCATTCTATTATTATATTATTTTGTCCATAACCTCTGTGGTTCTATGGGATATTCACACTCCATTTGTATATCCTTTGTCCATGAGTGATCCAAATCTCGTATAGTTCCATTATTTTCTGGGTGCATCAGCATTTAATCGTTTTTTTTCATTTAATCTCCATTGTGTCCTTGACACCTTTGGTTCCATAGGATTATCATAATTCATTTGTGTCTCTTGTCCAATAATGATCCATACATTTATGGTTCTCATATGCAGCAATCATATTCCCTGATTTGCTCTATGTTCCTAGATTCCAGAAAATTTCAATTATTTTCTCTGTTATTTCATAACAACCTCAAATTATTCATTCCATTATTTCAATGTGAGCATTAGTGCATAAACCGCACAGCAAAACATTAGTTGTGTCAACATAAAATTTCACCATAATATAAAATGGCACCTTCATCATCACTAAACAGTTGCTTCTTCCTTAAATAGGGCGTCAGTGGTATCATCCGGTAATGGGGTATTCAATGTGGGATCAGCATATACAAATGCTATAGAAGGGTATTTCATTTGCTAAGTCAGCATGTGCAATTGTCATTTCTTTAACATGGGGCAAAGGCAGCATCAACAAATAGTTGCAATTTGTTCAATGTGGGGTCAGCATATGCAAATACTCTCAAAGAATTGTTTTCATTTGCAAAAATCAGCATGCGCAAATGTCATTGGAATACTTGTCATAGGCAGTATCAACAAAATACTGCTGGAGTATTAGAGATCATGCTGGGAGGGGTATGACTGGCATAGGCAGTATGAACAAAAACTAGTTGCTCACTCTGATATGGTGATTTATTTTTAAACATATAACACATCCTATAACAACATTCAAAATGTGTTCTCTTCTTTTCATTTTTTTTATGTCTTGTCTCTTTTGATTTTTCAATTTCATTTCTTTTTCTGTTTGATTTCTTTTCTTGTTTGCAAATTTCTCTTTTTTTTTCTTTTTTTTTTAATATGTCAAAATTTCAATTCTTTTCTGACAATGTATCACAATTACAGGAGAATGATAATACTCAGTTCTCTAAACACTAGAGATACTACCAACTCTAAACAATAGGGCTGCAAGCAATAGATAAGGTCAGAAAAGAACTAACATAGTGGTATCCGTTAATAAGGAGTGAGGAGTAGGTACTGGAAGTTCTTGATACATAGGGGAAATATTGAAGGTGTCTAGATTAGAACATTATTGTAATTCGAAGGGATGGAAAGTGATTTGGATAGAAAAGCTCATAAGTCTAGAATGTCGTCTCAAAATAGTGGAGAGAAAAATAGTAAGTTAGGGAGGTGTGATAGTGGAGTGAGGAAACTCTTACAATAGTGAGTTGAAGGTTGGATATACAATTTCTTATGCGAAGTAAACAAATTTTTGTGAACATGCTAAAATAAATAAATCCTGTGGAGAAAATAGGATAGCATGCAATAATAATTACAGATATCATAGTGGTGTCAGTGTGATGGATCTAAGTGATATATATTAGATGAGGTAAGATAATTGGGAACAAAGATATTAGTATCAGGTAAGAAGAAAATTTCTCGTGCAAGGGTTGCCTGCATGAATGTGCACTAAGATGCACGGAAAATGAATCACCGGGCTCTGGAACTGTAAGGACAAGAAGTCTAGTGAATGAAGCGTGGAATATGATCAGTTACAAAAGTGTAGATCAATGTTACAGCAGAATCAGTGGTACACATGTGCTATAGGTGAGGTTGTGTAAGTTAACATTCTAAACATCAAAAACTGTCTGACTAATAAGTGTGTCTGTAAACAAGGAACAATGTATCTTTTGTGTCATCTTTATTTCACAAAACCATAAAATGTCTAACTAGAATCCTCTGTGGGCTGTTCTTGAGTGTTCGCTGGTCATCAGAAGATATGTCCGGGGAACAACTTTCTGGCATTAAGTCATCTATAACTGTCAATCTGAACATAGTCTGAAAATAGAGTACATTTAAAAACGTTAGTACATTGTTAAAAAGTAAGTGCACATTTGCGTTGACCGTACATGGGATGGCATGTACATGAAGATATGAGGGGCGTGTTTCAGAATAGCTTCGCTAGTTCCTTCAGTTTCTCTGCCATCTCTAACCTTGCAATGTCCCGACTGGATAGGCGAGCATCATATTGGGTAGCAGTGGTGATGGGTGTGGTAGGCAACACTGCATTTGCTGATTGTTGGGGCTCTGAGGACATCAACAAGGGCGGTGATGGTTTCAATGTGGTTGGGGTTTTCATGGCTGGAACATCTGTTAGTTTTGAGGCAGGTATATGTTTCGCCTTGATTTTTCGTCTGACCTGGTTCTGCGGTATGTTAACACCGTTTACAGTGGGCGCAGCAATTTGCACACTGTTGTTTTTGACAAGTTGAGCTGAGTTTAATACTTCTCGGCTTGGTTTTGGAACATTCCTACGTTTCTTCAAAATCTTTCGTCGGATATGGTTCTCCGATATACGAGGAATCTTGGTTACAGGAGGTGAGTGATCAGATTCTGTTTTATAGGCGCGTTTGACAATGGAGCTGACTGGTATAAATAATGTGCTATCCGCATCACTGGTTTCAATAGAACTGGCTGTGTCTGGTAAATCAATATCTGTTTCTTGTTCATATGCTTCTACCATTTCTCTGTCATTTTGTTCGTTGGGGTCTGACAAAATTGCACTGGGGTTGACACTGTAGTTTCTCATTTCTTGTGGCGTTTCGTCTTCATAAGGATTTGTGGTATATGGTTCCACAAACTGTTTGGGGATGGTTTCTTCAGGATCTGATTGTTCGTAACGACCAACCTTGTTCTTTTGGTGTAGCAGTGGTTGTTCTTCACTAGTATTCCAACTGGAGCTGCCTGAACTGGGAGTGTGGTACGTATCGATTGACGAATGGTCACTGCGGGAGTAAGTTTGAGTGTGGATAAACGTTGACTTGGTATTGTCAGTTGGTGTTGCTACACAAACCATCGTTGTTTTTGCACTAATCATCTTAGTTTGAGGTTCTTCCGTTGTTGGCTTGGGTTGATTTATCTTCATGGGGGTTAACTGTGTCTTGTTATTATGGACTAAATTTATTTGTTGGCGGCTGTGATCTTTGTTTCCTGACCTTATTGGACCTATTTGTGCCCTCCATCCATCTTCTGTTGATATGAGGCAAACTTGTCCATTCTCTGACGTTACGTTTTTGAATTCCCAAAACTTTCTGTTTTGAACCGCAGTAATGACATTTCTTACTGTCATTCTTTGAGCTCGTTTATTCAATGTGTTCCAGTGTTTGTTAGCTGCCGCCGTGTGCCTTGTCTTGTTGTCATTATACCTGATCGATGATAGTATACGTGGTCTGCTTTCTGTTTCTCTGTGGCGATAATATGGAGGTGTTTGTCTCATGGGTGCATGGGATTTTGTGTGCTGGGGATTCGAACGGGGACAGCGTGAATCGGATACCTCCGTTTCTGCAAACCGCTACTTTGATTCTCATGCCTAATTTCACTGGTGGCGTGTCTTCTATTGTGAAACTTGTAATTATTTGCGGGGAACATGTGTGTTTGATGTCTCTTGTCAGGTGAAGGCGTTTCGTTCACGTTTCGAAAATAACAATAGCGTCCCAGTTTTGAGTCATAAGCAAAAACTGCCTCAGTCTGTGGATACGAAATCGATTCTCGTATACCTTGGTATCGTGGTATGAATACATCCTCGGTTCTGTTGGTGAACTGTGACGGGTAATGCGGAGCAGTGTCACAGCGAAAACGTTTGCTGAATTGTCGGGACTGCATGTAGGCCTGTCTCTGGTGTTTTCTCCTTAGTTCCATCTTTCGTTAATGCTTCTGCTCTTTTATAGAGGACTGGTCACTAGGCACCAAATAAGATGTGTGCAAATGCAACAAGGTCTTGGATAATGGCAATTTTTACAGCAATTAACAATTTGTGTAACCTTGTCCAATAATATACTGCCGGCTCTTCAGTATAGTTCTTTATGCAAAAGCTTTCTTTTGTTTTGATGTGGAAATCCATAGGTTTACTGTTCTCCAATTCATAGAGCATTTTCTCTCCACAAGGTTTTAGGTTTCATTTTCTCATTTAAATCTTCGAACCTAAGTCTGCCGTAGACATAGCTGTGTGATCTATTAACCAAAGTGTAATCATTTGTAGTCAATACTTACAATATTCTGAAAACACAATATCACACAACATCCTAGAATGCACAATGGATGAAAAAGTCTAAAGTTTATCTCTTCAACTAATAATTTCACAGCGCTAGAATAAAACACGTCTGCTAGGGTTCGCTTTCCTTCTCTGACTGAATGGCGTCCTGTTCTCAATTCCTGCCGGGGGAAACATGCTGAGCTCCTGATTGGTCAGAGAGATCACATGACCACCACTATCTTCTGTTTCTCATAAGAATTTATTTTATATGTTAATCTGTGCCTCTTTCTGTTTTAGTAGTGGGATATAGTCTGTATCTGAAGAAAATTACGGTATACGCGGCTACACCTTTTTTTTAGAAACTCTAACCTCTTAATTTCTATATTAACTTCATTAAACCTTGGCATGCCATCTACGGTAGCATTTTATAATCTGCGTACTGTTCGCAATGTTTTATTAATATTACTTTAATTCCACTTAATTGTTTTATTAGATGTACCTGTTCAAAATCAGATACTGTAGATGGTTATTTTTTTTACAGATAAAAAGCATCATTACGCCAGCTCGAACGGATGTGATCATTATCTGTATCTTCATCGCCTGCTTCTTAAGCAATGCCCCTTTGTACGTTGTCAACAAACTGGAGAGGAAGTTTTCTGCAGCAAGAAACAAAACAATTTTTGGCCTTGTTTTTATGGAGGATAGAGAAAACGTGGAAAAGATTTCTTTTATTTTCAACAGCTTTTCTATTCCTTTCCCAGCCTTTGTGATCATCGTTATTAGCTCGATAGTACTTTCGCTTAAACTGCACACCAAAACAATGTGGAGAATAACTATTACGAATAGAATTCGCGACGCGGTTGACAGAGTGTCCATCCGTAACCAGAAAGTAACAAAAATGGTTGTGATGATTTCCACGTTATTCATCGTTTGCTTCATTCCAATCATCAGTACTATGGTAGCAGTGGCGTTTTTACCCGAGATGTCTGTTCACGGTAAATACGTGAATATATCATTGATGGTTTGCGGGCCTGGTTTTGTAATGGAGGGTATAAACTCTTCTGTGAATATCTTTATTTACTATCAAATGAGCAGTAAATACAGACAACACTTCTGCAAATTTTTCTACAGACACAGAAAACGTGGACAACCAATGATATGACTATAAATGTATTTAAGTACTTAAATAGGTTTTCGATAGGTATGCAGCGTCAAGCAAAATTATTTCCTTTTCTATTGTAATTAACCATTTAGCCCAGGCCTTCCAGTTTGTACACAAACAGTTACAAATGCCAGACAGTCGAAAGGGACTTCATTTATTTCATATCTTACATTTTCAGTACATTAACTTTACTTCAGGACAATTTTTCTTACATTTGATGACATCGAATATTCTGTTGTATTCATAAAGTGTTAAGGTTAAAGATCGGGTTGTTTACATAGTTTTATCTTAAAGTTTTATCTTAGTAAATGAAAATGAAAAAAAAAAAAAACATTGAAAATGTGAACACAATTTTTTAAAAATTAATTAGCTAAATTATACGGGCACCGAATACGAGTTTCCTGTCTCAAACGACTGAGAGAATTGACCCTAAATACGGATCGCCTGTTTCGAGCGACTGAGAGAATTGACCCTAAATACGGATCTCCTGTTTCGAGCGACTGAGAGAATTGTCCCCAAATACGGATCGCCTGTTTCGAGCGACTGAGAGAATTGACCCTAAATACGGATCTCCTGTTTCGAGCGACTGAGAGAATTGACCCTAAATACGGATCTCCTGTCTCGAGCGACTGAGAGAATTGGCAACAAATACGGATCTCCTGTCTCAAGCGTCTGAGAGAATTGGCCCCGAATACTGACCTATCGTCTTTTAAGAGTTAAGATTTGATCTAATCTTCACCCTACGCCCTTCAAGATTCCATTTTAATACCAAAGTACTATGTGTGTCACTTCTGGAGAAACAGTGACATGTCATGGATGAGTTTAAAATTTGATTTAAGTCCGTTCCGTCTTTTGAAATATAAGCTCAGCAGCCCTAGTTAATCAACTACAACAACTATTATGTGTTATCATAATCATTTTATTGTTCACTCCGTAGGGACCATGAAGCCACCAATGCAGCTCGCCCTTCTTGCTGGAAGCAAACACCAACCATTCACAATCTCTTGTAGCAGTGGTTTCTGTAGTAATTTGTTTTACCTGATGGGACTGCCAGCCTCCTGCACAACTTCATAATACTCGCCTTCTACGACATGCATGAGAAAGCAATAATCATAGTCTTTCTTTGTCTTATCGGAGCCCCCTCCTTCCCCCCCCCCCTTTTTTTCCACCCCGAGAACGTCACGTGACAAGTGTTATAGCTTTAATTATATTCTCTTATATGTAAGTACTTTATTGCCATCTCTGCCTTTGTCTGTGTTTGTTTGTGTGTGTGTGTGTGTGTGTGTATGTGTGTGTGTGTGTGTGTGTGTGTGTGTGTGTGTGTGTGTGTGTGTGTGTGTGTGTGTGTGTGTGTGTGTGTGTGTGTGTGTGTGTGTGTGTGTGTGTGTGTGTGTGTGTGTGTGTGTGTGTGTGTGTGTGTGTGTGTGTGTGTGTGCATGTGTATGCTTAATTAATTCAATGATAATGTTAATTATTTACTGTTGCAATGTTTTAAATCTGAAACACATTTACAATTGCATTGTAGTAGGCAGGGCTGGCATAGTAACTTGGCCCGATTCAGACCATTTTGGTAAGGCCCGTTGGACTTGAGATTATATTTCAAAGACATCAGGTATGTACTATTACATTGTATTAAAAACAGAAACAATATCCATATTGGCTATATTTTTACATATATCGTGTTACAGCAAAACTATAAATTTAAAGAAATATTTCTACTTTATTTTTGTTCAACAAACTGTGTAAAATTGTATCGAAGTTTAAATGTTTTGCTCCAGCACATTCTATGGATAATAATGCAAGGCTGTTGTCTATCTTTAATTCAAGGCTCTTGAGTCTGTCTTTAATTCAAGGCTGTTGAGCCTGTGTTTAATTCAAGGCTCTTGAGTCTGTCTTTAATTCAAGGCTGTTGAGCCTGCCTTTAATTTGAAGATGTGGAGTCTGTCTTTAATTCAAGGCTGTTGAATCTATCTTGGAGCATGTTTGTAAATGCTTCGCTTTCCGCAGTCACGCCCTAGTGAATAGGGAACTGTCATGAAAATGGTCGTACAAAACAATCAAAATTGTAAATCTAGTATCTCTCTCATTTAAGGGAAGGAATTTAAGAAATGTCAAAGACTTTCTCAGTTATGGAGAAGGAGGAATTGGCTTCAGTGCTTCTATCCTTTTTTATTTTTTTTTTTTTTAATTTCCTCGCATAGAGGATGCATTTTCATCGACATGGTTTGCAATAGCCCCCGCCCAACACCCGGCTCTGGTCAAAACCACATGTCCCAACACAAGAAGACCCAATGACACCATGTGTCATTGTAGTGTGTCTTCCGTGGTTTTCACACAAAGGGACCTCAGGCATAAATGCATAAATGTCACTACTGGTCCCTGTGTGTAGACTTTTTTTTTTTCCTCGCATGATGTCGCATATTTTTTCCTCGCATGAGGTCGCATTGTCCCCGCCCAAACCCGGCCCTGGTCAAGAGCACATGTCCCAACACAAGAAGACCCAATGACAGTAAAGTTTCGTAAATGGGTAAATCACCTTAGTCCTGAGTTAGGGAAGGCAAAGGCGGGCTGTCAACAGTAGTTTCCCTCTAAGGCTCCAGGGGAAGCATGCCCTAAACTTGGTCACTTCAACCGACGCAGGATGGTGTATGTATGGAGTAGAAGTGTAGAGTGTGATTACCGCGAATGGTGTACTGTTCGTGTGCTGACCAATATAACCACTCATACACTTGTGTCTACAAGGCACCAATGCAGACTGTTGGGATCTTTGTTTACTCAATTTATTCAGACGTACACACTGGGACATACGAGTCAATCATGGTATAATGACACATCAATTTGCAGGCATACATAGTAGATCCAAAGTCATGACACATTCATAAATAATGGGTAGTACATCAAAAGTTCAATGTCATGATACATTATGGCCGCATCCCCTATCTGACTAAACGCGTCAGTGAAGGCGGATCGGTAAATAACTAAAGTTGCTTGACGTCCATAGTTTGTAGTATATTATGAAACCACGAAAAGGGGGTTTCTATCAAGATTGAGATCTCCTTGTCACTGTCCGAGTAATAAGATACATGCCCCGTTCTTTGGACAGTGATCAAAAATATATGATGACAGGAATCTAACATGGCCGCCTCCCTGAGTTGTCGTTCACTCACTCATAGGACGGTATATATAAGCCAAAGTTAATTTATAATGTACATATACATAATTTCATAAATGTTTCCATACAGCTCTACGGTAATCAGGTTAATTCACGTAGCCATAACCGCTGTAGGAAAGCCTGTCATCTTCGTCGATACAAAACACGACCCTAGCGATACGAAGCACAATGTTCCATCTAGGTATAACCGACATGAGATCATCAAAATAGGGTCTGGCAATACATGGAGTCCGAATTATACATTGTACCGTACCTTAGGAGAGTCTCTAACACAAACTCTAGTAGAGACACAATCTCCTATAGAAGAAAACCACTTCATAAATCATTTTTCCTTAAGAATCTACCAGCCCTTTGAAAAATGCGTACCCGCCATTATCACGGTACATCGGAACTCATCACGACTTGTCAAGACAACTCATACTTCCGCTAGACCGGAATAACAAGAATCTAGTCCCGCCTACCCATCCAAAATATACAATATAGGACTGATTCTACTTGTACTAATAATATGTAATACATATGAATTCAGGCCATAAACATAATAAGCAAATTAATCTATTTTCTGGCCCTAAAAAATAAGTACAAACATAAGAGCAATATCCATGCGCCGGATCAATATCAAGAACGATTACTCCTATAATCAAAAGTGTGAATCAAACATGGATTACCTCGCTTTACCATAGACAGCATTTTCATACACAAATGAATGACTGTCTATATTTTTTCCCATATTAAATAGCCATATCGATTTTTGTAATATGTGCGTCAAAATATGCACGCAACAGATTACCACACCCCTCGGGAAAAAAAATGGTACATTTTTGTTTTGTTTTGAAATACATCTAGGAGCAACATACAATAGGCTCACAACGCACCAATAACAATGCGCAGATGATAAGCATAAGTTTTATGACCTTAGAGAAGGTACTTCTCTAAGTATTAATATTTCCAGAGAGGTGTCACCAACGCATACTACAATATTAGCAATGACCCAATTTTCCACATTAGTTTATACATAAATTTCATCTAAGATATCTTAACATCATGATCATCAAAGACGAAAAACATTGAAAGATCAGCGGTGAATAAATATCAATGAACCGCTAAGTAGTGTTACAATCAATATATGATATATTACATATGTGTACACATTTCAACATAGAAACAACTGTATCAAAGTTGTATAACAGTTATGAATCATGTGGGCATCTAGACAAAATATCTGCCATCACATTTTCTGACCCACGGATAGCTCGCACCGAAAAATGAAATGGCTGTAGAGCAATCGCGTATCGCGTTGATCTCGCGCTCTTCAGATTTTTACTCTGAATAGCCGTAAGAGCTTTCTGGTCAGTTTCCACAATGAAATGCGCGCCCAGAAGAAATCTTTGCAGTTTAAGGATTGACCAAACCATAGCCAATAATTCACGGTCTAGGACCGAGTAATTCTTCTCTGCGGCATTTAATTTCCGAGAAATATACATCACAGGATGCAGAGTTCCAGAGTACTCTTGCATTAGTGCAGCTCCAATCCCGGTGGATGAAGCGCACTACGAAGAATAAATTTTTTATCCTTAGAAGGCAATACTAGGATAGGTGAAGTAGAAAACATAGTTTTAACCTTATCCAAAGAGGATTGACATTCTTGAGTCCAATGGACTACATTAGGAGACCCTTTCTTTAGCAAGGAAGAAAGAGGTGACATAATGGAGGACAGATTCGGATGAATCGTCCATAAAATTGTATTAGACCTAAGAGACTTCGCACTTGCTTTTTAGTCTTAGGAATAGAAATGTTAAGTATCTTACTTGTATTATGGTCTTCTGTTTTTTGGAACCCATGACCAACACGGTGTCCTAAGAAAGATATTTCGCTAAAACCAATACATGCTTTCGATGGTTTCGCTGTCAGGTTATGCTCGCGTAAGATAGACAATAGTTCATTTATCCCATTATAGTGATCGTTCCAAGTATCACTGAAAAGACAGATGTCATCAAGATACGCAATGACATCTGAGCGATGAGATAGGATTCGACGCATCATGCGTAGAAATGTTGCAGGGGCGTTCATAAGACCGAAAGGCATGAAATTCCATTGGAATAGACCCCTAGGCGTCGAAAAAGCAGTAAACGGTTTGGCGTGTTCGGATAATGGAACTTGCCAATATCCCTTAGACAAATCGAGTTTAGTAAAGAAATGAGAATTCGATAGTCTCGTAAGTAGCTCTTCTAGTAAAGGCATAGGTTCAGCATCAAATTTAGTCACTTGGTTCAATTTGCGATAATCCACGCAAAGACGTATGTTATTGTCTTTTTTTCGTACAATAACCATCGGCGAAGAATATGCTGATGTGGATGGTTCAATAATTTTTAACTCTATCATCTCATCTAACTCTTTCTCTACCTGTGCTTGAAAATGTATCGGGATAGGATACGGTCTGACTCTTATAGGACTATGGTCAGTAAGAATAATGTCATGTTGAATGACATCAGTTTTGACCAGGAATGTCAGTAAGGACATCCTGAAATTGTTCTAACATAGTAGAAACTTGTTTCTGCTCTCCTGGAGATAATTCTGGAGAAATTGCAACATCTTTCCATGATTCATTAGAGTGAAGAGGAATCATTGGAAAAGGTAAATTTTACATCCGAGAAACTCGTTTCCTCATCCTGTATTACTGACAGAGATGAGTACTGTCCATGTTGGACTGGAAAATCGTCCGTTGCCTGGAAAACAGGTTGTAAATAATCAGGACGTTCATGGAATTCCGTGAGCATGTTGATGTGGAAGGTTTTACGCTTCCCGTCAATATCGACGATATAGTCAACATCGGAAACTTTTGATATTATATCGTACGGACCTTTCCAAGAAATAAGAAGTCTATTTTCCCTACAAGGTAGCAAGACAAATGCTTTGTCACCTGGACAAAGTTGTCGCAAACATCTCTTTTTATTGGCAAATTCCCTTGCCTTCTGTTTCGCAAATTCAGAAGAAGCAGTTGCCAATTTGCATGCTTCAATAATCTTGTGTCTAAGTGCGATGACATATTCATAAGAGGATTTTGTGTCATCGACAATATTATCAGCAGTTATAAGATCATGAAGTAAGGACATAGGACCTCGCGGTTTCGCGCCAAAGACAAGTTCAAAGGGAGAAAATCCTGTATGTTCGTTGGCGACCTCTCTATATGCAAAGAGAGCCGCGGGTAAAACCCTATCCCAATCCTGAGGATGATCTTCTGTTATCTTACCTAGTAGGTTTTTCAGAGTTCTATTCAAACGTTCCACCATCCCATTGGACATAGGATGATAAATACTACTCAGCGATCTCTCTATCTTCAGAGTCGACATTACTTGAGACATGGTATCCGATATGAGTTGGGTACCATGGTCGGATAATATTTCTGCTGGAAACCCCAGACGAGAAAATATTAACCAAAGAGCATCTGCGACCTCAGCAGTAGTTATGCTCTTTAGAGGAACAGCCTCCGGCCAACGTGTGCACATATCAACACACGTCAAAATAAATTGGTGTCCTCTAGCAGACTTTATCTTAAATGGACCAATGATGTCTATCGCCATTTTTTGAAATGGCCGAATGGGAATGTCTGCAGCCTGAATAGGTGCATCATGGCGTGGACCTCTGGATTTAATCTCTTGACATACTTTACAAGATCGACAATAGATTCGTATGTCCTTATTCACAGCAGGCCAAAAGAAAGATTGAAGAACTCTAGCTTTAGTACGGGAAAAACCCATATGTCCAGCACACTGCGAATCATGAGCGTGCTGTAAGATTTTAACTCTCATATTTTTAGGCACAAGGATTTGAGAATGAATGGACTTAGCGGAGTCTTGTACCATACGTACAAGTACGCCATTCTTCATCGTAATCCAAGATTTACGATTTGTATCCTTATTCGGATCACCTTTTGTTGCCAGAGTAAAGAATTTCTTTAGAGTAGGATCATCTTCCTGCTGTTTGATAAAGGAATCGTGGGAAATCTCCAAGGGATCATCTTGGATCTGCGCATCATTATCTTCAGAATGTGAAGATTGTGGCATATTAAGAGCTTGAGCCCTAGTGATTACTGCATTAGCAGATTGCATATTAACATTTTCCCAATTAGAAATTTGCTGTGGAGTGCATTCTTTCACTCCATGAATGCGACCGATGATAAGATCAGCGATCGGATTCGGCAAGAGACATGCTTGCACCTCTCCTGTAAAGAAAGGCGTAGCAATATTGATAATGGCAGTGGAGTACTTCTCCAATGTGCCACCAAATGTTACACATTTGACTATATTGCCTGTAGCTCGAGAAGGATTTACGAGTGATTGCCTCACTCCAATGGTAGTGCACCCCGAATCGAAAAGAATTGATACCGGAGTACCATCTATTAGGCCCCTATTAAAGACAAGAGCACCCCTTCCATTATGCGCGATTGACGCATGGAGAGCGGGAAGCGGGTGACCGCAGCTTAAAGTAGAAACTGTGGTTGGATCGAATAATGTTTTGCATTGCGAACACTCAGATGCTCTAGCAAAATCGAAAGCGGAATTTGCTACACTGTTGGAGTCTTTTTTATCATTATTCTGATTATCGGTGTCGTGGAACTCCTGTTGTGCAGAGTTAGCCTGGTAATACGATTTACCATGTCTTTTGTGTTGTGATCTACCTCGGTTATAATTGTCTCTATAATTATTATTGCCTCTGTTATAACCCCTATTTGGGTTTGAATCATAATATTCATGATCATAATCATCATGCTCATTATATTGAGTATCCCTGTAATATTGTTTCTTTTGTCTCCATGAAGCACTTGGGTAGTTCCTATAGCTACTCCCTTTCCGAGAATTTCTAAAATTATGGGTACCCCTCGCGTGTCGAGGACTATCAGCCCGATTCCAGTTCTTCAAAGAAGAACTCTGATTTGAGTGGTTATCTTGGTTTTGATACTTATTCCAATTAACCTTTTTATCAAATTTATTTTTAGCTCCTTGGAATTTGTGTGAGTAATTCTGATTATATTCTGTTGCCGAAGCAACTGGCATACTCTCTTTAATGTTAGAGTTACTAAGAATCATGTCAGGGTGTGCCGTGGCATACTGGTCACAATATTCTTCCATTTGCTTTAATGTACTAGGTTTACGCTCATGTAAGAACTCTAGGAATGATTTTTTTACCGAAGACATGACCTTGTCTCTTAGCAATAAATCCGTAAGACCATCAAATGTTTTCTCTGTTTTGGATAATTCAATCCATCGTGAAAGTGTAATTCGTGCTTTTGAGATGAATTCTGAGAATTCTACACCTACCTCAGGTCTCATTGTTTTAAACAAAAGACGATAACCTTCCTCAGACAGCTGATATCTCTTTATCAAAGCTGCCCTAACAGCATCATAATTATCTTTGTCGGCCTCTTCAACAAAATATAACTTACTCAGAGACTCCCCTTTTAGATTTTCAGACAAATGATTCGCATACTATGATTTGTCAACATTATGAGATCGACAAGCCCGTTCAAATCTAGAAAGCCAAAATGTTATGTCATCACTGGTAGGGTTAAACGCTGGTACCTTGACCTTGTACACAGAGGGTTTACCATTACCACCAGATGCCTGATTAACATTACTCATACATGTCAATTTTAATTTCTCTAATTCAAACTCATGTTCTCTTATTGCTTTTCTCTCTTCAGCTTCTGTATCTAGTCTTTTCTTCTCTGCAGCAGCAGCAAGCTTCTAATTTCATTCTGTTCTGCAGCAACTTCCTAATTTTTTCTGTTTGCCCAGCAGCAACTTCTAATTTACTTTCTGTTCTGCAGAGCAACTTCTAATTTTTCTGTTTCTGATCAGCAAACTTCTTCCTTTTTTGTATGCAGCTGCAGCTAGCCTCGCAAAAGCATCTATTTCATTCTGTTCTGCCATCAAATTTCTTTCCTCCAGCCACTTGCATCTGCAATTTCTTTAGTTCCAGCAAGCAGTATCAGCTTCTTTTTTCTAATCTTTTTTTCTTCAGCAATCATCTTTCTCTCTTCCAGCAGCAGCACAGCAATTTTTTTTTCCTCATTGTGATGCCTTTTTCTCTCATTCAGCACAGCAGGCAGCTTTTTCTCTCTTCAGCAGCAGCTTCTAATTTTTTCTAAATTTTTTTTTTTTTCTTCTATTTGAATGTGTTCTCTCCTCAAAAGTCCCCAGCACTTTTTTTTTTCCACTTCAGCATCAGCTTTTTTTCCTCAGCAGCAGCAGCAGCTTTTCTCTCTTCAGCAGCTAAATGCTTTGCTCGATATTGAGCAACAGCACCATTCTTCTTAAGTCTTTCTCTCAGTCTTGATCAAGAGATTTTCCTTGTGCAATAAAGTAATCTAATGTAAACTTTTGTCCTCCTTAAAAATTGATGTGGGGGGGGGGGGGGGGGGGGGGGGGGGGGGGGGGGGGGGAATATA